>OZ024909.1:59039733-59419733 GCA_964017125.1 Flabesymbios commensalis | reverse complement strand
TCCTAATTGAAATGGGAGAAAGTTTAATAATATTACGTTTATTGGAAGAGATGTTTAATGGAATGGGCACCTGGTTACACAAGTGTGTATAACAACACTGTAATGCGACATATATACGGGCTATCAAATAATGTATCACATAGTAGTTCTAATTAACGCAATTCGCGAACTAATCCATGTTGAAAAATCCTTTGGACTGCAAGTCCAATTAAAAGTCCACGGATTTAACAATCTAGCGCATTCCAGATTCACCAACATCGTTGGATTTTATAACGGGCTTGTTGACAACAAACTCTTGTGCTGGGTCTCATGGTCAGGATCATCTTCTCACCTCTTTATTAATACACTTACATCATGGTCATAACATGCTCACGAACAATAGTCAGTCCTTACTCTATGGTGGTTCGCGCATCTCTCTCAGAGCACTCTCGCTCTTTGTCTCTGGCTTTCTCTATGTTATAAATTCTGCGCCTGCGCACTGGCAGACTTCTCCGAGTATAACATAGAATAACTGTGCCATCCTCTAGCCGTGTTCACACAAGTAACTCAGCTAACATGGGACTTTGAGCCAATGCTAGGCTAATGTTGGTCCAACGTCGCAGACAGTGGGCCAACCCCAAAACAGCATTCTTTGGTCTAGCTGCTCACAATAATCTCTGCCACCATTTTACCTCTAAAGGTGGGGTCTCAGAAATACGTTTGCATGACCACTATCGACCCTTTTATTTGAATCTAATTACTACTCACACCTAGCTACTTAATGATATAATAAGGATTACATAATATCTGTATTATTAGTGGGCAGACCTGTAGCTTCCGACGTCACGTTGTAGACCTTGTTCATGGCCTGCCAACCGTGCCCTGGATCCATAAATGTCTGTTTGGCAGAGCATCCTCACTATCAATGATATAATGAGGCATGTTCGCACCTGTCCTAGTGGCAACGCTGGCACAACGCCGGCCCAATGCGCTCAACTCTGGCATTGCTGACCCAACGTTGGCCCAACTTCATACATAAATACAATGGTTTAATAATAATTGTTTTCCGGTATGCATTGAGCTAATATAACACACTACTCAACTCAAATAATTCAACTGCATTCTGAAACTATTATTACTGTTACTACAGGTCAATAGTTTACAATGTGATATAAATACTATAGCTATAGAAAGATCTATGATAAATATTAAAGCAGATGAGCTTAACTGATCAGTAATATTTATCTTGTGACGAACCCACTCATCAGAATGTTGACCATGCTTCCCATGCGGGTGGGCCCACAGCGTGTTCTGAGCGAATCGTGACGACCCACCTACTTTAATATATGATGTCTTAGCAGGCAGAGAATATACCCTTTATCAAGAAAATGATTATCACTTTAATACGGAGCAATTCATCGTCATATGTTACAAGTGTTACATTTATTTATTTATTTATGTTAGATCCATCCCCGATAAACACCACTTAACTATCGTCACCAGATGCATAGGGTCATCGATTATATGTTAGTCATGGCCATAAAATAATGTAAATGACTGACCTTAAGTTGAGTGATTATCAGCGTGAAATAATGAAGTGCTCGCTTTTGCACGTGTACGCATAGGCTACATGTATCAAAGTGCAATACCGTCATTACTTGATCAATAAAATACACCCTTTCAAAGCTGAGGTAATTTCAGTGTTGCTATTATTTCGTCATACATTTATTTAAGGGTTCAAAGTACTCGATCAAAATATATGATTTCATAACACCTTAGACTCAAAAAAACTATTATATCAAGTCTACATATATTACGAAAATGCGCATCTTAAGATGACTAAAATAATATTTATTGCCATCAAAAAAGTTTTTGAATGAGGCTGAAAACTGCTGTGGATATATTTTTATCCCGTGCTTTTATTGAATTGGAGAGCAATATTTTGTATCCTGGGAATTAAAATTGCGACTTTATGAAGTAAAAATTAGCACACTTTAATTTCAAGGAGACGATCGATTTGTTAATCGAGTTTAGGCTAATTTGTTGGTGAAGGCTAGACTTATCCGTATATTCTGGGCCCGAATTCAAAGCTTGTTCTCCATTACATTGAATGTAACGTAAGTTTATTATATAAATAGTGGGGGGATTAGATGATATATACCAACTATGAAATATACTTAATACTTAGCTCTATGACTCTAGTATACCAAAGTGTGTTCATGTCTGGTGTATATATCGGCTCTTGTATCGAGTGCACTGTCATAATTATCATACTGTCTATCTGCTTCTAATAAGGAAGTTGTCTATGCCAGTGGGTAATGTACAAACAATGTGATTACACCTCTGGTGGGTTATATTAGACATTGTACAATTTACACATATATTTTCATCTAAATTGTAGAATGATCATTAATAATATTATTTAACATCTATATGTCTAGTTGTCGGATCTCATTTTAAATAAAATGTAGCATAATGTACAATCCCAAACAGCCAAAATATCGGCTGTCAGTTTATGAAACCCTGTTTCTGAAAACATGACTAACATCACAGCAAACACAAGACATTTGCATAATATTTGTACAACGTTGGCCCAACCTATTTTCAATTCCGGTCCAACGTTGTAGAAATGTTATACAAATGTTTTCTGTTTGCTGGGATAGTCCCGACTTTTTTTATTTTATTTTTCAACTCCTTTCCTGCCAAATTATCTTCTTTAAATTTAATGAATGAACGAACGAATGAACGAACGAACGAATAAATGAATAAATGAGTAAATGAATGAATACAAATATAGTCTAAAAAATATGAATGAATGAATGAATGAATGAATGAATGAATGAATGAATGAATGAATGACAAAATGAATGAATGAATGAATGCATGAATGAATGTATGTATGAATGAATGAGTGAATGAATGAATGAATGAATGAATGAATGAATGAATGAATGAATGAATGAATGAATGAATGAATGAATGATTCAAAATTCTAGTCCTGCCAGTCTAAAAAGATTCGAGATGTTTTCCAACAAGTTTGCTTAAGTGATATATCTGGTATATCTCCCGCTTACTACTACCATATCTATGACATGAGTAGGCCTAGAAAAAACCCATATTTGGCTGCGACGATTGCAACGTACCATCGCTGATAGGAAGAAAACCGGTGCACCCCCAGTAAACACGGGACATTGCCCATGTGTTGGTTCAATGTTGGGCCAGCGTCGCAGACGATGGGTCAACGTTGAACCAACACATGGTCAATGTGAAATACGGGACATTGCCTATGTGTTGGTTCAATGTTGGGCCAGCGTCGCAGACGATGGGTCAACATTGAACCAACACATGGTCAATGTGAAATACGGGACATTGCCTATGTGTTGGTACAATGTTGGGCCAGCGTCGCACACGGTGGGTCAACATTGGTGGTCATGCCCAATGCTGGGCATGATGGTGAGATGATTGAGATGACACTGTACTCCAGACACAGGATTCGAAATTCGAGCCCTGGTGGTCTGAGGCCGAGCACGCCACCTCTCGGTCACGGAGGCTCCCCACAATACTGACTTTCACACGTGGATGGGGAAGAAACATTTTTTGTTTCTTTCAAACCGCCGAGACCGGGAACCGAACCCCGAACTCTGGCGTGAAAGGCAGCGATGCTAAGGGACGCACCATTTGATATCTGGGGGGGGGGGGCCTAGAGTTTTTGTTGCTTGCAAACTTTTTTTTTTACCTCCGGTGGAAAACAGGCTTTTTTTTTGGCGATCAACGTCCAACAATTTTTTTTTTATGTTTCGTCGAAGAAATTTTTTGTCGTATGCTTTCCCTATTATATACGTTACCATTTGGTGTTTTTTCTGATCAACATATTTTTCATCAATTTCGACAATTTTTTTTTTTTTCTGCTCACATTTTCAACAAACTTTTTTTTTCTGACTTTCGTGGCGACAAACTATTTTTTTCAATTTTAATCTAGCCCCCCCCCCCCCCCCCCAGATATCAAATGGTGCGTCCCTAACCACTACCTTAGGGCCCCCGCCCAGGATATATCAAAGCTGTGGGGCGTGCACATGTATGGCGCATGGGTTGTGACTATGGGCCAATGTGAATCTCCTCACATAATCTCCTCGTCTAAAAGCATTACATTGGCTATGCCTGTTTCAATGGAGTACTACTCGGTGATTGGTCCTGTCATGCTTGATTGCTGATAACATCACCGCAACGTATTTTACATCTTCATTTATCCAGTTGTCTGCTACCGTCAGACCAGTGGTCTGACTGTCAGTCCTGATGCGGCAAGATGCGTTTTTTAAAACGTCATGGTATCAATAGCTACGGGTCTAGCCGTTTTTAAATGACCGCCCATTAAAAAACGACCGTGCGTTGATGACTCGCAGCGCACTTCCGGCGAGTGTTTATAAACACCCGGGCGGTTATAAACGGTCGGCCAATATGACTGGTTAACTGTACATTTTATTCCATAATATCAGGTATTTTCTCTTAATTAGACCAGCTTTGGTATAATGTATAAATTGACACAACATATCACCACTTAGTAATGCACTTGGGAAGCTGAATCTGTGACATAAACGGTCGGCCAATATGACTGGTTAACTGTACATTTTATTTCATAATATCAGGTATTTTCTCTTAATTAGACCAGCTTTGGTATAATGTATAAATTGACACAACATATCACCACTTAGTAATGCACTTGGGAAGCTGAATCTGTGAAATACGATGAATGCTTTAATTGGTAAAAATCGCCAGATATAGGTTTTCAGACCACTGTAACTGACTTAGCTGTCATTTACAAATCCCCAGAGGGCTATCGTCACATTAGTTTTAACAGTCATGTCTAAGTGTTTTTCATAACAAGCATGTTTTTTGCAATAACGGTAGTGTCAGGGGTGGAATGGATCCAGGATCTGAAAAGATTTTTTCGTAAATTTTGGCGCAACCCCCTGATGCCAAATGCTGTCACGAAATCGACTGCCTGAATGACGTGTCTAGAGCAAGGACTTACGAGGGGAAGATGGATCAGCCGGAGTTCTTCAGCAGAAAAGTGAGGTTCATTCCCCCTGGATCTGCCAGTGTATTTTTCTGTGAGCACTGCCATACACGATATATTGTGCTTAGCTGTTTTACTCCTGTTTCTGATGGACGTGAGTACACGTGTAAATAGTTCGCATAGTTCTTCTCCAGATTATGCCTATATGTCGACAGTAGTCTAGATCATGAAACATGATGGTGTTCTGGCAGTGATCCTTTTTTTCTGCAAGACCCTATTTTGTTCTCACCAGCAGCCGTATTACGGCCTATTTCGCAGGCATGGATAACTTCACCAATTTCAGTTTCCGTCAGATTAGAAAGATTATTCATGTGTCAGAAATCAATTGGTGCAACCAAATTGGTGAAGTTTTCCATGACCGCGATTTAAACCATAGCGAGCAAAATTGACATTATTGTTATCGCGTACCTGATTATTACTACATAATGTGGATTTTGTACTCTACATATAGATAATCATCGCAGGAATCATTGACTCTCAGAAAAACAAGCTTCCAAACCGACTGCAATTGGTGGAGATATCAATGACTGCGAGATAGGTCATAATTCATATCACCGGCAAAATACAAAATATCTTTCTTAAAAATTACCTTAATGAAAAGGCCATCATACATTTTTGTTCATGTCTAAGTCACACCAAACCATATACAGTAGTTTTTAGTCACCCCGAATGGTACAAAATGTTGGTCGATTTAGCTGCTTATCCTAAATTGTCCTGGTTATGCTTCCAGTAGGCCTACAGCTTTTAATTATGACTTTACTCTGGCATCGCGTGCGGTACCACAGTTTGCTAGTACCTCAGTCGACATCCTTGCTCCTGGTTGCTGGCATTCCAGTCAACAATTTGAGGTCACCATGATGTCCCAGTGACCTCACATTTATCTCACGGTGATGTCACAGTCGTGAGGTCACTGCGACATCAAATTGAAGCCTCACCTGGATATCACGATGACATCACAGTGATGAGGTCACATAGTCCTCATATTGCAATGTCACTGTGATATCACAGTGGTGAGGTCACTGCGACATCAAATTGAAGCCACACCTGGATATCACGATGACATCACAGTGATGAGGTCACACAGCCCTCACACTTATATGTCACTGTGACATCACAGTGGTGAGGTCACTGCGACATCAAATTGAAGCCTCACCTGGATATCACGATGACATCACAGTGATGAGGTCACACAGCCCTCATACTGCTATGTCACTGTGACATCACAGTGGTGAGGTCACTGCGACATCAAATTGAAGCCTCACCTGGATACCATGATGACATCACAGTGATGAGGTCACACATCCCTCACACTGCTATGTCACTGTGACATCACAATGGTGAGGTCACTGCGACATCAAATTGAAGCCTCACCTGGATATCACGATGACATCACAGTGATGAGGTCACACAGCCATCACACTGCTATGCCACTGCACTGTGACATCACAGTGGTGAGGTCACTGCGACATCAAATTGAAGCCTCACCTGGATATCACGATGACATCACAGTGATGAGGTCACACAG
The DNA here is from genome assembly GCA_964017125.1 of Flabesymbios commensalis. Taxonomy (NCBI): domain Eukaryota; kingdom Metazoa; phylum Annelida; class Polychaeta; order Terebellida; family Flabelligeridae; genus Flabesymbios; species Flabesymbios commensalis. Next base: position 59,413,155 of record OZ024909.1, on the reverse strand, counting down.
CCCTCACACTGCTATGTCACTGTGACATCAAAGTGGCGAGGTCACTGCGACATCAAATTGAAGCCTCACCTGGATATCACGATGACATCACAGTGATGAGCTCACAAAGTCCTCATGATGTGAGATCACTGTGACATTAAAGTGGAGCCTCACCTGGATATCACGATGACATCACAGTGATGAGCTCTCAAATTTCTCATACTGTGAGGTCACTGTGGCATCAAATTGAAGCCTCACCTGGATATCACGATGACATCACAATAATGAGCTCACACAGTCCTCATACTGAGAAGTCACGGTGACATAACAGTACGAGCTCACACGTACTGTCAGGCCAAGGTGACATTAGAGTGATGAGCTCACACAGCCCACATAATGTGACATCACAGTGATGTAATAACATAACCCTCATACTGTGGAGTCACAGTGATAAGCCCACACAGCCCCATACTGTGCGATGCATTTGCCTTCCAGAAACGTGTACTGTCAAATCCCAATATCGATATTTTAATTTATCTATCTTACCTATCAGTTGTCCATAAAAAAAATATTGCATCGAAAGCAAGCAATCTACTTTTTATAAACATTATAACTCGTACCACAATAATCTGTCCAACCTGTCAGTTTTATTCACATGTATCAACCTTTTAAAAGCAGGACAATACTTAATAACATTTTTTAAATTTATTTTCAAAGCATTTACACAGCCTTCAACTTAGAAATATATATCTCAATTTGTCGATTAATCTCCACCTTGACCATAGTATTGTGAATTTCGGTTCTTCGCTTTACCTCCAACTCCTTTTGTTTATGTCTGCAGCACTCTGAAAACAGATACACATATTTCACTTTTAAAATTACCAAATGCAAACCTAATTGATACCCCAACAAAGTATACTCCACAAGTTAACGAGTCCACATGATAGTTAGCTGCCTTTTTGGAAATTGGCTGCCCATTGATTTAAAGGGAGGGGGGGGGGGGGTATTGTCTCTCATGAGTATATATACCGACACATGAAAATATAAGCAAAATGGTCCGTATAACAAGTACTGTCAATAACAAAATGTCGCAGCGGATGGAAACCAAGCGGCGCTTTAATCATTCCCTAGTAGTTTATCAGTTTGTCTAAGTGATTGTCCAGGAAGTGTGTATTGTTGCATTACAGTTTAACCAATTTATGGGATATATTTTTCTTCGGGTAACCAACAATTCTGACAAACAACTTAAAGTTGTGACTTGGCTGTTGGCCGGGTACAGGAACTGCATGTGGAACCATAAAGGAACTGCATTAGAGTCACTTATGCTTTCATTAGTACCACACCTAGTTGGGTATGCAACAGCGAGCGTACAGTATTGATGATCTTAATGGTGTACCATGCGAGAATGAAGTATTGGTGATCCTAAAACTATCATTTTATCATTTTTTGTTACATTTGTAAGAACTTTGTTACAATAATAATCCAGTTTGCTCAGCCTACCATCAAGTTCCTGTTACAGCAATCATCAAAGGGAAGCTGCAGCCTCCTCATATCTGGCCATAATCTTCGGGCGCATTGCCAGTGGGATACCCTCGCTCAACAGCGGTGCCAATGCAGCTCTCGCATCAGTGCAGGCGCTGGTGAAGGCTGTGGTAGCCTTGAATAACCAGTAGTAGAGTGTTGGACATTAGGTCTCTCACGTGGGATGAATAGTGTTACCCCTGCTATTGTTACTCTGGGGACTATCTGACCCGAGGATAGCGGAGTTGTGCAAAATGCCAGTTTCAGCATTAATTTGCATGGCGAAACCCAAGTCTCCGGCCATCTGGGCATGTCCGCGAGTAAATCCCATAGACATGTCCAGAACCCCTTATCGGGCGAGCGAAGGAAAACACTCTAAATAACCCACCATGCCCTATCACCCCACCCTTTCAGCATCATCTGTACATCATCCATCTTATCAATTGACTACAACGTTTTATTGTATTAAAATGTCACTTAAATAACCATTTGTGCCGAAAAGTGACGTAAAGCAGTAATTTACTACTACTACCGTTAAATTATTACAAACTTCGTTACAATAATCAATACTTCACTATTGCTATTACATACCCTCTGGAAGTGAGTACTGCAAATGAATCATAAGCCAAATGTTTACATTTTTTACGGGGTGCTTTACATTTGGCTCACTGTGGAAATATTGTAGTGCAGCTGAAGTGAAGAAAAGCATTACCACGGAAATTAGCATTGTCCAAAATACAACATACTCTTGATTTTATATTTACCGCCATTTTTGTGACGAATATGAAATCTACGCCTTTATGCACAACTGGACCAACATCCAAAAGTTCGTTTTGAGATAAATGCAGTTAAAGTGTATGGTCTACTGTAAATTTAAGAAAGCAAATGAGCAAAATATTGAGTTGAACTAACACACGGCATCCACATTCTCAATTCATTGAACATACCCACATCTTCAGATACCTCCGGTTTCGAGCCCCGCCGCCTCAAATAAACTGTGGTCCAGCTGTGCATAAATCATTTCGATTTATGCACAACCGGACCAACCCACATTCCTTGTAAATTCCACAAATTCAAATATATGTAGAAAATTTACAATAATAAGCACATTGCAGACTCTCTGCGTCGTCTGTAGATATATTCAGAATTGTCCATCATAAAAATACGTGTTATTTTCTATAGTTTGTGTGAAATCATGGAGACTGCGCGGATGATCGGAAAAAATAATGGTGTGGACTGGTCAATTTGTGCATAAAGCAATATTAAGATTTTTATTTATGCACAAGTGGACAAAGCCAAAATTATTGTTAATTTAACAAATGTTAAGTAAAATACAGCAATAAGCATATTACAATCTATCTACATCTTCTGTAAATCTAGCTGTGGAATGTCTTTATTACAATACGTGTAACTTATAAAGCTTAGGTGAAATCACTGATGGCTGATGGAAGATATGAATGTGTGGGTTGGTCCAGTTGTGCATAAATCAATCTGAAGATTTTACTAGTGTTGGTTTGGTTCACCGCCGCCAGGTGGCGTAATGGGTTTAATTTGGACTTACGGTTAATTTTTTAAATAAAGGCTATACAAAATGTCTATCACTTGGCACACTTGATTCATTTTCGAATTTTTTGGGGGTTGGCTCAGTTGTGCATAAAGGCGTCCAAATAAGCAAAACTGATTATTAACCCTTGTGCTGCTGGAATCGTAGGCCCTATATATACGGTTTTAGAACAATAGAAATATCACAAAATTTGTTTAAATATTGCTTGGTAGATGATTATTTAATCCAATAATTAAATCTGGGAGGTGTGAAATATTTTTCGTTATTTGAAGCGGGAAATTGTGTTAGCAATTCCAACTTCGAATGATTGAAAAATAAGAACAAACAATTCAGCAATTCAGCAGCCAAAGGGTTAAGATTATTTATGACAAATGCAACTTACTATGGATAGACCTCTGGAAGGCCTTTGGCAAGGCAGGTTTTTCGTTACCACCAGTCCTGGTGTATTAAACCAGCAGTGCATCATCCATGGTGTTCCTGAGCATGCCCCTTACAGCCTCTCCAATAGGCTTGAATGCAATGATTAACCTGAAATAGTGAGGTGATAAGCATGATAATATGACACAGTTATGTTTAGAGAAGAAACTTAAATATTAAAAAAACAAAGGTCAAGTTTAAAGCCTGGTATGTAGCAATGACAATGAATTAATGTAACTCCTCGCTGTTTAGGCACAGTGCATGATATCAGAAATGCATATTACAAAAAATATACAACTCTACCATCATCATTTCAGTGTACGGATGGGTTTTCCCTTATATCTCTCTAACCATTCGACCGATAAACACATATAATTGGGCCAATAGTTCTAGAGAACAACTCTTTTAATCCAAAGATATGTGGTTGACGGCACAAGTGTGATAACACGTTGGATTATTCATTTATAGATCACACCATGATATTAAAAATGTTGACTCTACTATTCTCCAGGACCCCATCCATCCTTGTTGAACAGACGATCAGAGAGAAAATTTGAACTAATGTCTTTGCCCAAAAACGGGCGATAGTCGGCTATTCCAACTCATATCAGTGTAATTTTTACACATAAACATAATGATTCACAGTCTGAACACACATGAAATGGTTTTAAAAAAATTATCGACGTTAAAGTGATTACATTTTTTTCTATAGCGGAAAAATGTAAAATTGCTGCCCTGCAGGGAACATTTTGTTCAGTATCGCGTAGTGAAAAGATATGCAATTCTGCCTATAGGCCTACACTAATCAAATTTGATTATGGAAATATTTATACATCAATGATAAGGTTGTAATGTCAGTCAAAGTTTGACGGAGAAAATCGTTAATTAATCATTTTCAAACAAAATATTCCCTGCCGTGACCTCATTTTTGACGCATTCATGATATGGATACTTCCAAAATTGTGTATCACATTAACAAGAAAAATTGCCAATCGAAAAAAAATCAAGGTCACAAGAGTTCATAGAAAGGTCAAATATGAACTCAAGCAGGGATCAGGCATGACTATCCTGCATGTAACGCGAAAGGAGTTATAGAGCTAAGAGTGTAATGTTAAAAGGCTACAGCCAAAATTTTACTGATGTTTAAAAGCTAACATAAAGATGGAATTAGCAAAGTAGTGGAAAAATATAGTATCCTTACAAAAGTTATTTAAAATGCAAATCAGTATCCAGCTTTGTTGTAAAATTATGTTGTAAAAGTCTGTTCTTTCATCGAAAATCAGGGGCCGGAACAGTTGGGCAGCGTCATCTTCAGGCAAGAAGGTTCTAATTAGCAATAGCACAGCCTTCACTCTTGCCAAGTCATCTAAAATCACTGTTTGGCTTTGTGCCAGTTCTTCCAACTTGGTCAAAACACGCTAGCTCACATCTGAAAAAAAAGATAATAGAGTAAGCGCGGCTTGAGTGATGCGGAGCTCAATGAATGTGAAATTCTGAACGTTTTCCATATTTTTCTTTATTTTCAGTCATTGTCATACAAAATAATCTTAACAAATATACCTGTGTAATTTTTCATTCATATTGTGCATTAAAAAATTCAAAAGTAAAAAACATACTGACTGTTTTGTGCACCTAAGGCGTAATAAAAAAGGCCATTGTAGACAGTTGACATTACCGCATACAAATTTAACCTGGTAACTTTAGTCAACAGTAGCTTTGCTCATGGGATATTTCCACTCAAGCTAAGGACTGCTGTTGTGAAGTCGTTGTTGAAGAAAGACAACTTAGACCTTAATGTTTTTAAGAACTACCGGCCTGTTTCTAACATACCTTTTATCAGTAAAGTGTTGGAAAAGGTTGCTGTGAAATGTCTGACTAACCATCTAGATATAAATGGGCTGCAGGAAGATTACCAGTCTGCCTATAAGCTCATGCATAGCACAGAGACTGCACTACTCAAGGTGAAGCATGATATTTCCAGTGCTTTGGACAGACACAACTCAGTCCTCTTTGTCATGCTTGATCTCTCAGCTGCATTCGATACAGTCGATCAAAATCAACTTTTGGGTTTATTGCGAGATGAATACGGGATAACTGGGAAAGCTCTGTACTGGTTCTCCACCTACCTTGAGGATCGAACCAAAAGAGTGCAGGATGAAACAACCACATCAGACCATGTGCCTCAAAAGTGTGGTGTACCGCAAGGGTCAGTTCTTGGCCCAGTCATCTTTACACTATACACTGCTCCGATCCAGCGAATAATTCGCAAGCATGGAGTAAAACATCATAAATACGCAGATGATATTCAACTTTATGTGGAATATGATCCAGCAGTACCAGGTGCAAGAGAGGAAGCAATACGGAGGCTTGAAGCCTGCATCAAAGAGATTCGAATTTGGATGTCAATACGAATGCTCAAATTAAATGATGATAAGACAGAGATGGTTATTTTCTGCTCCAAGCACCATCTGTGGCAGTATGGCCATTGTACCATCAACATTGGTGATAGTTTAATCATACCTGTCAGCCATGTCCGTAACCTTGGTGTGCAAATGGACGACCATCTTTCCATGATAAGTCAAGTCACTGCTATATGCGCGGCGTGTAATTTTCAGCTATACAGGCTGTCGTAGGTCCGCCGCTACCTGACTGTTGATGCCACTAAGAATGCAGTCCAGGCGCTGATCACCTCCCGTTTGGACTACTGCAACTCATTGCTCCTGAACCTACCGACATTACAAATAGAACGCCTGCAGCGTATACAGAACAAGGCTGCAAGACTGGTGACTCGGACTTCCATGCGAGAGCATATCACACCGGTGCTAAAAGAACTCCACTGGTTGCCAATAGACAGACGTATTGTGTATAAGGTTCTGGTGATCACTTACAAAGCTCTTCATGGCTTGGCTCCAGTGTACCTGGCAGACTGCTAGCACCCCGAGGTTTGAATAATTGCCTGCGGGGAGCCAACGCATTAACATTACACCAACCCATAGCCCAAAAGAAAGTCGGTGAAGGTGCATTTGGTTTTGAAGCACCCCACCTATGGAATGGATTACCGAAGGAACTCCGTGCATCCGGTTCCCTACCGCAGTTTAAAAAGTTGCTAAAGACACATATGTTTTGACTCAATTACTGTACAGAGCTCTGATCCACATAGTGGGAGTGGGCGCTATCTATAAAAGAAACTTTAATAAATAAATAAATAAATAAATAAAAAAATCTTAACAAATTGACCATTTTTTTGGTTATTTATTTATTTCTGAAATTTAATAATCAGCAAAAACATACACTTTTTTGTTCACCTAATACTGTGGCATCCGCATCACAACAAAGCAAAAAAATCAGAAAGAATTTGAAATAATTTGACATTGTAAAAGTGGACTGCGGGTTATGGCCCAGGGTGGAGGTGGTTTTGAGTAGGCCCCTATGAGGATTCAATTTTGTAATAGATTTGTACTGTTTAAAATAATGATTTTGTCCCCCAGCCCACCTGTAAAACACCGGCTGGATCCCCGACTGAGGAGAAAGTGAGGCTAAGAAAAACATTAACATAATAATATTAGTATGGCCAGGCAACAATCAGTATATTTTGTAGTTTATTTATTTAGGTCAAGATCACGTATTTCAAAGATACTAACCATATAACTTTTTCAGCATGGTTCCTGAAACAAGAAAAACATGTGAACAATTATTGCATAATTTGAAGATGTAAAAAATACATGTCAACCCCTTCACTGCCATCCTGCTGAAATGTGTTGTCACACTTATTGTACTCCCGTACGTTGTCAGAATCAAAACTATGGGAAATATATTTTACATACAAATCTATATTTTATTATATAGCGGGCCTACATACCATATACCATACAATTAAAAAAAAACTGTGAGACTTATATAGACCAGTGGTAGCTAGCGTGAAAGCCATTCTGAAATAATACCAAATAGTAACAATAGTGTTACAGATAAGCTTTATTGCTCCTCATTTTTAAACTTAATTGAGTACCCCCATAAAAACCAGAGCATTGCAATTTTCGTTACGCATACATTTGTCTTGAATTTATTATCCCAACCTGAAAAAGTGAGGCAATAAGCATGATAATATAACACGGTTATGTTTAGAGAAAAAATGAAAATATTAATGAACAGTTTCAGAGCTCTGGACATTTGAATAATGTCCACACATCTGAGATGGATATGAGAATTACACTAAAAAAGTACTGTCATTGAAAAATAAATAAATGGACCCACGGATGAAAGGGTGCACATGTCACCTTACCTGCATGGATCTTACATGGACGTATCCATTGAGATAAAAAAAACACCATTCAATTGACGTAAAATGTCACATAGGCATAGGGGCCTTGTACAGATACACAGCGAATGGAGGGCATTCTGGATATAAGAATAACGTTAACAATACACTTATACTTGTTTTTTTTACTTGAAAGTTCACACAGCCATCAAGTATCACAGACTACATGACATAAAACTAGTAGTTTTTGAGCTCTGGATATTGGAATAAGCCTTAGCCTTAGGTTAACACATATCAGATGGTTCTGAGAAGTAGGCCTACCAGTAAAAAAGTACACTTTCATTGAAAAAAAATAATATAGCTATGTTATTTTGCCCCTCATTGTGTAACAAACGTCTCAATTATAGTGCCTAAATATCATACAATTTATCCCTTCATGTTAGAAAAATAAACCTCAATTTACTGGGTAGGCCTACAAATAGTGTACATGTATGGCACAATTGGCTTGCCATAGCTAGAAAATATCAAAGCATTAAAACCTTAATTATCGCTCATGCATTTCAATTGTACATCATTGTATCTGTTAACAGTTTATTTGTGTAAATATAAGTTCAAATGTGTGATCTACCTACCTTTGTGATCTTGGTAACATTATCATATAGTGTAAAAGGTGATGAAAATACACTTAAAATGTATTTTCTCGATCCTGCTCTTCCAAAAGACTCACACACTACAATCTTCCCTCACCACACAGATAGCACGAGTTGACCCCATCACCATGAGGTCACTGTGTTGTCACAGTATGATGTAGACAATGATGTCACAGAACACACCACTTGGTCATATCACAGTGAGAACACAGTGTTGTCACAGGTATTTGCTCACACTGTGAGGTCATTATGATGTCACTATGATATCCCAATTATGACATCACATGTGTGAGTTGTGTGTGAGGTCACAGTGACACAAGTTGAATACATCACTGTGAGGTCACAGTGTTGTCACAGTATGATTTTAAAGATACACGAGATGACCACATCACTATGAGGTCACATTGTTGTCACAGTATGATGTCACAGGTACACGAGATGACCAAATCATCATAAAGTCACAGTGCTGTCACAAGACGATGCCCACCTTGTGAGGTCATTATGCTGTCCTCATGATATCAAAATTATGACATCACATGTGTGAGATGTTTGTTAGGTCACAGTGACAAAAGATTACCACATCACTGTGAGGGCACAGTGTTGTCATAGTATGATGTCGCAGAGACACAATTAAGATGACCACATTATGATGTGGTCACAATGTTGTCACATTGTGATATCACATATACACGAGATGACCACATCACCATGAGGTTACAGTGTTGTCACAGATTGATGTTCACCATGTGAGGTTATTATGATGTATTTCTGATATCGAAATTATAACCATCACATGTGTGACTTGTTTGTGAGGTCACTGTGATATGAGTTTACAACATCACCATGAAGTCATAGTGTTGTCACAGTGTGATGTCACAAATACATGAGATGAATACATCACCATGAGGTCACAGTGTCGTCACAGTGTGATGTCACAGATATATTAGATGACCACATCATCATGAGGTCACAGTGTTGTCACAGGACGATGCTCACCATGTGAGATCATTATAATGGCCTTATGATATCAAAATTATGACATCACAAGTTTGAGATGTTTGTGAGGTCACAGTGATACAAGTTGAGCACATCAGCATGAGGTCACAGTGTTGTCACAGTATAATGTCACAGATACACAAGATGACCACATCACCTTGAGGACACAGTGGTGTCACAGTATGATGTCACAGGTAATGGAGATGAGTGTGATAAGTGTGATGTCACAGATATACGAGATGACCACATCATCATGAGGTCACAGTGTTGTGACAGGACGCTTCTCACCATGTGAGATCATTATGATATCAAAATTATGACATCAACATTGTGAGATTTGTGTGAGGTCACAGTGATACAAGTTGAGCACATCACCATGATGTCACAATATTGTGACAATATGATGTCACAGATACACAAGATGACTACGCCACCATGAGGTCACAGTGTCGTCACAGTGTGATTTGTCACAGATACATGAGATGACCACATCATCATGAGGTCACAGTGTTGTCACAGGACGATGCTCACCATGTGAGATCATTATGATATCAAAATTATGACATCACCAGTGTGAAATTTTTGTGAGGTCACAGTGATAGAAGTTGAGCACATCACCTTGAGGTCACAGTGTTGTCACAGTATGATGTCACAGGTACACGAGATGACCAAATCATCATGAAGTCACAGTGATGTCACAGGACGATGACCACCTTGTGAGGTCATTATGATGTCCTCATGATATCAAAATTATGACATCACATGTGTGAGATGGTTGTTAGGTCACAGTGACAAATGTTTACTACATCACCATGTGGTCACAGTGTGGTCATTGAATGTCACAGATACACAAGATGACCACATCATTATGAGGTCACAGTGTTGTCGCATTGTGATGTCACAGATACATGGATACATGGATATGACCACATCACCAGAGATCACAGTGTTGTCACAGAACGATGCTAACCATGTGATGTCATTATGAATTCTCTATGATATCGAAATTATGACATCACATGTATGAGTTGTTTGTGAGGTCACAGTGACACGAGTTGACCACATCACCATGAGGTCATAGCGTTATCACAGTATGATGTCACAGATACACAAGATGACCACATCACCATGAGGTCACAGTGTTGTCACAGGATGATGCTCACCATGTGAGATCATTATGATAGCAAAATTATGACATCACCAGTGTGAAATTGTTGTGAGGTCACAGTGATAGAAGTTGAGCACATCACCTTGAGGTCACAGTGTTGTCACAGTATAATGTCACAGGTACACGAGATGATCAAATCATCATGAAGTCACAGTGATGTCACAGGACGATGACCACCTTGTGAGGTCATTATGATGTCCTCATGATATCAAAATTATGACATCACCTGTGTGAGATGTTTGTTAGGTCACAGTGACAAAAGTTTACCACATCGCTGTGAGGGTACAGTGTTGTCATAGTATCATGTCACAGAGACACAAGATGACCACATCATTATAAGGTCACAGTGTTGGCACACTGTGATGTCACAGATTCACCAGATGACCACATCACCATGAGGTCATAGTGTTGTCACAGAATGATGTTCACCATGTGAGGTAATTATGATGTCTCTATGATATCGAAATTATGACATCACATATGTGACTTGTGTGTGAGGTCACTGTGATATGAGTTTACCACATCACCATGAGGTCATAGTGTTGTCAGAGTATGATGTCACAGAAACATGAGATGACTACATCACCCTGAGGTCACAGTGTTGTCACAGTGTGATGTCACAGATGCACGAGATGGGCAACTTCATCATGAGGTCACAGTGTTGTCACAGAATGATGTTCACCATGTGAGGTAATTATGATGTCTCTATGATATCGGAATTATGACATCACATGTGTGACTTGTTTGTGAGGTCACTGTGATATGAATTTACCACATCACCATGAGGTCATAGTGTTATCACAATATGTTTTCACAGATACATGAGATGACTACATCACCATGAAGTCACAGTGTCATCACAGTTTGATGTCACAGATACACGAGATGACCACATCATCATGAGGTCACAGTGTTGTCACAGGACGAAGCTCACCATGTGAGATCATTATGATATCAAAATTATTACATCACCAGTGTGATGTTTTTGTGAGGTCACAGTGATACAAATTGAGCACATCACCTTGAGGTCACATTATTGTCACAGTATGATGTCACAGGTACTCAAGGTGACCACATCACTATGAGGTCACAGTGCTGTCGCATGCCGATGCTCACCTGATGAGGTCACTATAATATCCTCATGATATCAAAATTATGACATCACATGTGTGAGATGGTTGTTAGGTCACAGTGACAAATGTTTACTACATCACCATGTGGTCACAGTGTGGTCATTGTATAATGTCACAGATACACAAGATGACCACATCATTATGAGGTCACAGTGTTGTCGCATTGTGATGTCACAGATACATGGATACATGAATATGACCACATCACCAGAGATCACAGTGTTGTCACAGAACGATGCTAACCATGTGATGTCCTTATGATGTCTCCATGATATCGAAATTATGACATCACATGTATGAGTTGTTTGTGAGGTCACAGTGACACGAGTTGACCACATCACCATGAGGCCATAGCGTTATCACAGTATGATGTCACAGATACACAAGATGACCACATCACCATGAGGTCACAGTGTTGTCACAGGATGATGCTCACTCTGTGATGTCCAGTTGACATCACTATGATATCACTATTAAGTCATCATACGTGTGAGTTTTGTGTGATGTCACTGTGATACTTGCGTTATATCACGTGTTGACTGACATGTGGCTGGTGCTGAAGCATCTGAAGCATGTTCTCTGTGTTTGAGGTTTATCTTGGCATTTGTAGTGTGGGTGGTTGGTGAGTCCACAGTGTTTACACTTGGTACGGTTGTTGTAACAATAAACCCAAATACAAAGTCCCCTAGAGGTATTTCAGAGGGTAGCACTTCCACAGCATCGTAGAGGGATAAGTAATGGGTAGGGCTTACCAGTCTCTACGTTCGTACCTCGCACTTTACCGCGTTGCATACTTCCTTCAACGATTTCTCCAGAGTTTCTTATTTTTGATTTGACGTCTGCATCGTCCATCTCGTAAGGGGCGTCCTTAATGGTCACTTTTGTCGTTGATCTGGACACGTCACTCATAACTGTTCACAATCTCATTATCTTTGATGGTGACATGGCTTGCAATCAGAGTCTGTTTGGTTGTGACATCGGTAACAGTCACCCGACATTCGCCCTCAGTGATTTGGATGGCTTTGATTGTTGATGGAACCTTAGCGCCGAAGGCGCTGAGAGTAGTTATACGACCATCGGGGCTTACTATAAATTGTAGTCCCCATATATATAGCCAGTCATTACATGTTTTGATTTAATTTCATAACTCTACTTTTACTCAGAGATTGTTGTCACATATAGTGTCGTCCGTTGTCCGTTGTTGTCGTGGTCCAGCTTGTAAAATGTAGTTAATTCATCATTTTTCCACTGCTAACATTTAATGGGTATTTCTTTTATTACAACCTATACCTCTGATAAATGTTAAAAGTTGTCGAGTTTGTTATAATGTCTCATTGCTCTGAAAATAGTGAGCTTCTTTGGTTTTACCTTTCAATCTCGGTTATTGTGTCGTCAAATACTTAGTTTGTCAATGTATTCGCTTCAGCGTCATTTGGAGTTAACGGTAATAGCTTTATTAGAATCGTCAGCCCCCGAGCCAACACGACAGGGTAAAACCGTGGAATTTTAGCATCCTGTCTGCTGAAATTCTTCGGATAAAACTCCCTGATGCCTTCAGTGTATGACTGATAATGGTATTATATCATACAATGATGGCAAGATCGTTGCGGACAGACGATGAGTTGCGTTTATTCACCCAGACACGGCACCAGCTGTCCGGTTGGCTGTGTCAGTGAGTGGGTGGGTTTTAGCACTTATCAAGCACGACATGTATTTTGTGTGTGCTGGTACACCACGGTAGGCGGTAAGCTATCTTGATAGCCTTATTTTGTACTAGTTGTATCTTTTCTAGTGTTGTTTTAGGTGCCGATAGCAGAGCTATCGCTCCATATTCTAGGACTGGTCTAACGTATTGTTTGTATAATTGCATGATTATTTTAGGCTTACATCCCCAGTTAGTACCACTTAGAAGTCTTAGTAAGTTCAATCGTCTATTTGCTTTGGATATTGCCATTTTTATATGTGATCGGAAGTTAAATGTTTTTGTGATAGTCACTCCCAGCAGTGTTGCTTCTTCTACATGATCTATTTCTTGTCCGAATAATTGAAGCTTGATTTTTTTGTTTTGTCTCCCGTTCTTTTTAAGTACAATTAGCTGCGTCTTTTTTACATTTAATTTAATTCTCCATTTGGAGCACCACTTTTCTAGAGCCGATAATGTTTTATGGATCCGATATTGAACGTATGTGGCGTTGGGGCCGAATGTCCACATACCTAGATCATCCGCAAATTGTGATATCTTTACTTGGTTGTTCATGGGATCTACTGGAATATCATTCACATAAATCAAAAATAAGAGTGGGCTGAGGACAGAACCTTGGGGTGTGCCAGCATTAAGTTTTACTTTATTTGACATTTCATCATTAATTTTAACGGTAATTGTTCTGTCTGAAATAAACGAAGACGTTGATCGTATAATTTTATTCGGCAGCTCACTGTTCATTAGCTTATATCTGAGGCCATCATGCCATACTGAATCAAACGCTTTTTCGACGTCTATAAAGACGGCAACCCCCAGTCCATTTGCTTGTAAGCCTGTAAGGGCGTCATCTGTTAATCGTAATATGTGTTCCATCGCGCATCTTTTATTTCTATAGCCAAGTTGCCATTGATTAAAAAAAATTCTCTTTTCGAGTTCGCCTCTTATTCTATTTGCAAGTATTTTTTTCAAATAATTTTCCGATACAACTTAGAAGGCTGATGGGTCTATAGTTTGTAGTGATTTTGTGGTTTTTATTTGGTTTTGGAATCAAAGTTCCCATTGCTTGTTTCCAAGGCTCTGGAAAATAACCAGTTTGTAGGCATATATTGTAAATTTGTTCTAGGTTTTCGAATACTATTTCTGGACATTGTTTTAGTACCGTATATCGAATACAGTCTTGGCCAGGTGCCGATCCACCCTTGGTTTCACTTAGTTGTTTTTTAATATCGGATATTGATATATGTCCCATTATAGGGTTCTCATCGCCCTTTTCATCTACATATGATGCTAGTGGGTTGAAAAGATGGTAATTTTCTGCAATTTTGTCGTCCACTTCTTTTTTGAAGTTATCGTCAAAAATTGGCCCTTATTTTTAATTTTAACTTAATTAATTTGCTAGTTTCTTCCGATATGAAAAAATCCATATCTTTTACTTTACTTTTTGGACAGGATTTGTCTAACGCCGTTTTAATAATGTTAGCAATATTGTTCACTGTTGCATCTATTTCTGCTGGTGTGACTGCGTCTTTTAGTATTAAGTTTTTATCAATTATTTTGCGAAGTTTTACCCAGTCTGTTTTTCGTGCTGTAGAGTTTCTCGTTGATTTCGTCTCACAATTTTTGACGAATTTATTACTAAGTGAACAGGCATGTGGACGCTGCCTACATCTAGGCCTACTGTACATGTATCTACCTTGGTCGCGATACTGCGACTGACAATACATAGATCTAAGATATCGCTAGATGTATTTGGGTAGTGTGTTGGGGTTCCGTCATTTGAGACTGTGCTGTGCTTTACTGGTGTATTTGTGAGGGTATGTGCGTGTGTGTATACTGGGCTCTTAAGTTTATTAGGAAATCTCTCACTTGTGCGAAGCTGACATCACTTCTCAAGGCCCAGTTGATGGACTCTGTTGTGATACGAGCTATGTCCATCCCTGTGTTCTCTACTTCGTTTTTGTTAGCCTCACCTTCAGCACATTTAATCTAAGAATGGTAGCTGCAACAGCAATGGTTAAACCAGTTATATCATGACATGTTTATTGTTCTTATCTCATTGTTCTTACCTCATTGTTCTTACCTCATTTGTTTTTTCGTTGTGTTAGTCTCTGTTGTTCCTGTGGTTGCTTATGTTGCTGAGTACTTTTACCTCTAATTTAGTGGGTTTTGTTTAGAACTTGATGTGCTCTACTTACTTGTCTATCCTGTCTTTGGTCAAGTATTTTGATGATTTCTTGGAATTTTGGACAGGATCTATCTGAAGAGGCGTGTGGGCCAAAACAGTTTGCACATTTTGGATCGCTGGCTGTGCAATCTCGCCTCTGGTGGGTTTCTCCACAACATCTACCGCATTTTTGATGTTTACTTTTACAGTCAAAAGCTATGTGACCGAAACGCTGACACCTATAACATTGTTTCACTTGAGTTTTTCTACAATAGCTTTCTATTGTGTAACCCAAGAGCCTATTTCCAATAGTTTTCATATCACTCTCTCTTTCAAGAGTTAGCTTGAACTTACCAGTAGGCTTTTGTGTCTTGCTGGTGTCTTTTGATCATTCTGGTGGCCTTTAAATTTATGTTGTGTTGTTTTTTTCATGTCCTGTTCTATATTGTGTTTTCTACATGAAGAGGAATTCCTACCATTACTAATGTCCTCTTGTCCTGCTCTGTGTAGTTAACCCTCTTCTTAGGTTCCCTTACCTGTCCCACTGGGAGTTTTATTTTGGCCAGTTTATTCCTGTCTTCTTGGCGTTTGGGGAAGACAAGAAGGTGGCCACTTCGTTTGTTTCTCTTGTCTTCCACCTGGATACCTGCCTGGTCCATGATGTCGGACAGAGCTTTGGCTTCGATCCCTTCGGCTACTATTGGGATTATTGTTGATTTTCTAGTGTTGCTTTTGGGCTATTTACACTCACCTTTTCTAACGATTCTAGTCTAGTACCGGTCAGTAGACGCAGCACATCTTCTTGTTGATTTCCAGGTAGCTGTCTTAAGAGGTCTTGTTCGACTGCCTCCGCTTCCAGCTCAAGCTGGCGCCGTTCTTTCTGTAACCGTTTATTCCAATTGTTCCTACTTTCATATACCTCGAACTCACCTTGGCCATCTTCAGTCATAGTATCATTTTCGACCAGTTCCATGTCTTCTATGTTTGGAAGAGGGCTTGGCGGAAGTGGTCTGACTTCAACATCCAGCTCTCTGAGGTCATCTAGTTCCTGCAAAATACTACTTTTTAAAGTGAAATAAGCATATATACATACGAAAAATATAATGATTTTTAAATTGTAATAAATAATAAATAACAGTTAAATAATGGCATTTTGGCATAAGTAGCACTGTGCATTGTTGCACGTACCTGAATATGAAGTGATAAAATATTTTTTTATATATTTGGAGAAACCTTTAAAACTATGTGTTTGAACTTTATCATGAATTATATTTGGCGTATGATTTATTTTCTGAATTATATCGTATCGTAAACATTTTTGCGAAATTCCCGTCTGGTTTTAATTTGTCTAATATTTGAACAATTCCTGGTATAATAATTGTGTATGTTAGAGATCTGGTCGGGACAAAAATCTTTTAAAAAATCGAGTACATTACCGTGAAGACATTTAAAAACAAATTTGTGTTGGTTGAGTTAAAAAATATAATTGACTTTTAATAGGTTAAATTTTATAAATATTGGGTCAGTATGACTAAATAAAGGACATTTATCAATTATTCTAAGAACCCTTTTTTGAAGTTTATATACCCGTTTGAAATTATACCCCCACGCAAGAATACTGTAATGTATGTGTGGTAGAATCAATGTGTTATAAAGTGCTAGTAGTATATTATTGGGTAACGTAGTCTTTAAACAATTTATCATTCCAACGGACTAGGAAATTTTGTTGCAAATTTTATTAACATGTGTTTTCCAAGTGATATTATTGTTTATAATTAGGCCTCAAAAGTTGAATTCATTCACATGATCTATGTCATTGTTATTGAGCTTAATATTCGGTATATGAAGCTTTCTGGGGGGTTTATAAAATAACATGAATTTGGATTTGTCGCAATTTGGAGATAAAGAATAAGCCGCCAGACAATCAGCGACTTTTTTCTTCTCAGAGTTAATTTTTGTCTCTAGTATTTATCTATTTGACATGTCCTGTTTGTTGAGGTTAATTAAAAAAATGGTATCGTCCGCATAGGCAATTAATTTGAACAATTTTGTTGATTCGGCTGAATCGTTAATGTATACTAGAAATAATAAAGGGCCTAAAATGGATCCTTGCGGTACACCTGTGGTGAATGGAAGTGAATTTGATTTGATTTGATTAATTTCCACGTATTGTTTTCGGTCAGATAGATAATTTCTCAGTAAATTTAGATACATGTCTTTTATGCCAAGAAAGCTACGTTTATGTAGGAGAATGTTGTGGTCTAAAGTATCGAAAGCTTTAGATAAGTCTAAAAAAATGGCTAGCGGAACTTGCCCACTATCCATAGCACCGGATATTCTATTGACCAATCCAAGTGCTGCAAGTTCCGTTGAGTGATTAGATCTAAATCCATATTGACTTCCATATAGAAGGTTATTTTGTAAAAGGTATGAATTTAATTGTTGATGGATAACTTTTTCAAATATTTTAGAAATACTATTAAGAAGTGAAATGGGTCGATAGTTATTGACAGTAGTGGGGTCATCTTTTTTAAATAATGGTACAACTTTAGCAATTTTTAGGCTCTCTGGAAATATGGCTGTTTCTAATGATTGATTGATTATTATGTTAATAAGGGAACAATGTCTTGTTTTATAATCTTTATTAAATTATTACTAATGTTGTCTGGTCCAGCACTTGTTTTAGGCTTTAAACTGTCAATACCATATGCTTCAGTAACCTTTTCAAAAACCAAACGTTTTTTTGTAGGATTTTTAAGATAAGTTTTAAATTTAAGGGTAACATTGAACACAATACAATTTGTTGAAAAAGTACCTGTTAGCTACAAATATCAAATATTTCACAATGAGATACAAAAAGGCACATTTCTTTCCCCAATTTCTATGCAGGTGAATTTCTTGAATATTGCAGCATTTTCTGGTAATTTATAAATAATCCCAAAAAGTGTTCAAAGTTACTCTAGTTAGTGTAAACATATTTTATTAACTATTGAAGCAATACAACCTGCATATACATTTAATGTAATCGATGAAAAAAGTAAAAATAATTGTTGCCTGACATGTAAGTAAAGTGGTATGGTATTGCTGCACAAAAATCATTAGCCTATACATTAGATCATTCATATACAGAATCAAAAATAGTTGTGGCAATTATTATAAAATTCATAACAACTTTTTCAGCAAGTTGAATCGGTTGGTGGCGATGACAGATTCTTGTGTAGCCTGATTTATTATAAAGTTGTTTATACCATTACTGATGCCATACAACAGAACATGAACAGTAAATTCATAATTATTACGCAGAAGTTACCCCAGTTGACGGTACTTGGTAATTGTACCCAAGTACATTTACAATGTACTTGGGTAGTACCCAAGTACATTTCGCAAAACACTGTAGGCCTACTTGTACTTGAACATTTTTAATGTACTTGTACCCATGTACTGAGTCGATGTACTTGCTCCAACCCTGCATAGAAGAGGTTGTATTCTCTTTGTTCGTATTTTATTAAAATCACTGGACTCCTGTATTCAGGAAATATAAGAGCTCATTAACCCTTTCAAGCCTGAATTTACCATTGTCATCTTCATCCACTACAAGCCGCGAATTGCTGTCGTAATCCTTGACTTGTAGTGGATGAAGATGACTGGAAGTGGGTGATAAATTAAAGAAAATTACCATGTATTCGTGGAACACTTTCTTATAAATTTGCCTTCTAAAACATTTAGTTGTGAGAAAATCAAAAATGTTTTCAGGGTTGTAAAATGATACTTTAATGCATCGTGAGGGCTTAAAGAGTTAATGTGCTCTTAGATTTCCTAAATACAGCTAGGAGTCCAGTGAAATCAATGACAAAATATATTACGCAACAAAACTTTGTGTGTGTAAATCTAAACACTAACTGTACATTTACACCTAAAATAATTTATCACTGCGTATTTCTTCACATTTTATGTTTCATAACTCAAATATGTAGAGCTTGGATTAAGAGAAAAAATGGGTATTCAGCCATGTAGACGATCCGCATAGGGTGATTTGACAACAATTGTCTTACAACCTGCATATAATATGATATGATGTGATATTTTATAATTCGTCATCGTTGCCATCCCAGCGAACATGAGACGTTGGCCCAACGTTGGTTTACTGTTGGCCCACTGTCTACAACGTTGGCCAAACGATAAACCAACGTAGGGCCAAAGTATCATGTCTGCTGTGATGTTACGACACATAATCGGTTTAGAGTTGACGTCACATTCAACAGTTGCTAATGAGAAATGGATGTGAACCGGGACATATAACCAGAATGAAACAAGACCGAAAATGGAGACCGGAATTCCCCTACTCTTATCGGAAAGCGTCAATTGTTCTTTGAGGTGCAGTCTTTCACAGGCAATCAACTCACACCAGCGCAGCGCCGGTGCAAGCGTGTTCTAATATTATAATCGTTTCTCCCATTCTCGATTTACCATCTCTTTCTCCACACAAACCACGTGCTCGTTATCGCGGTTCTCAACAACTAATATTTTATCCTATATTGGTCAATACATTTTCAGATATTTTTCAACTGAAAATAGATTTTAATGATAGGCCTATTTAGAAAATTATAGACTACATATTTTTTAATATTAAAACGTCGAGTCAACAGAACGTTATAAAACATTAATTACAAATATTATGTGAAAACATCATTTAAAAAAAAAACGTTTTAAAATTATTTTTATACGTAGGCCTATTATGCATTTCTGATATTATGTTAAAAAATGCATTTTGAAAAATGATATAAAAAACGTTTTAAAAACTTTTTTTTAATGAATGTTTTGCATAATATTCTTAGTTATTTTTCATAACATTCTATTGACCCAACATATATTAGTTCTGGTGTATATGATACCAGGCTATCTGGTAACCCAAAATACTGAGTCATTTTTGTGTAATAACACTAATTTTGCAAACACACAAAATACAGCTTGTATTTTATTTGCTGACTTTAGATTCAAGCCTATATTTTTGCTATAATTTTATAGGCGTAAGTTACTTTATCGATTTATTTGATTCTGGTTGTGCGAGCTCCCCGTTTGCCATGCAAAATAATGTCGCTCCATCCTCCCCATAAGCCACGGAATGAGCCACAGGTAATATCTCCGCTTGACGTCATTTTTCCACGCAATGGGACAGCTTTTGAGTTTTGAAACAAGATAGGATACATGTTGACCAGAGTCGCCAATGTAGTGTGCGATGTGAATCTGTGGTACACGTTTTGTAAACATGGGTTTCACTAAAATATTGTTTGTTGTAAACCTCATTTCTTTTGGTGCTGAGCTGTGTCCATGTTACGCTGCTGTAAATTGGCGACTCGTAGGCCTATATGCGCGACATAACATAGGCTACTATTCTGCAAAGCCAAACGGCAGTATCTGCCTTTTGGCTTTACGTGGTAGAATTCTTGCCCCATAATGAGATCATAGTTGACTACTACCTTTATAATACAAGTATTTAAACGGGGAACATTTTACAACACATTACGAGGTCACATTGCAGGTTCACGATGGTCCTACCCAGCAAACACAAAACATTTGTATAACATTTATACAACGTCGGCCCAACGTCT
Organism: Flabesymbios commensalis; assembly: GCA_964017125.1. NCBI lineage: Eukaryota > Metazoa > Annelida > Polychaeta > Terebellida > Flabelligeridae > Flabesymbios > Flabesymbios commensalis. The sequence continues at coordinate 59,391,997 of OZ024909.1, read as the reverse complement.
TTGACGTTGGTACAACATTGTATAAATGCTATACATATGTTTTATGCTTGCTGGGTAGTGTATTCTTCATGTCAACAGGTCTCTACTGCCGTAATATACATATCTCATGATGTCCCCCAATGTATTATTCATGTGACGTATCTGTTTAGGGTTGATGGGTATGTCAGCACCTATCCCGCGTGTCCAGATGTGCATTAAGTAATTGTTAGACCAATCCACGTGATCGGTAATCAACTGAGTTCTGTTTGTCCAACTGGGATTAAAAAACGCCTCCGTTTTTTCCAAATGAACCATCCAAGGATATAAATCGTATAATTTTTTCGTCGCTAGCACGCTGTTGAGGCGAAAACTTTCTGGTTGGTAGTCAAAATAGTTGTGCTGTAATAAGCAGAGGTATGGTGAGTTTTGGCGTGTTATGATAATACCGTTTGATATGGTATCCGCGAGGGAGGGGACCATTGTGGTTGGATGTCGCCTCAAAGTCGCCAATGATTTCAACACAAGCACATCTGTATCTAAATAGATTCCACCATTATCTGAAAATAGAAAAAAATATGATATATAAGACAAAATCGAGATCATCATTGTGAGTAACTTTATGCCCATATAACATAAATAACACTGCACATTTTGCTTCAATCTCTTTGAATTCAGAACATACCAGACGAAGCTGGTGTGCAGTTCATATCATTGCTGGATCATGAAGGCAACCTCTCGTTGATATATGATTAGTCAGTTTTTGCCGGGTAACCAAAAGTCTTATATTTTTTGTCATACTCCATATATCTCCCAAATCTGGGCAGAAAACCTATGTTTTATCATCATCAAATTTTAAATCGAAAAACAAGAATATGCTACCATAATCATAATAATACAATGCATCTGAAATAAGCATATACCGGTAATATCCACCCATATTGACGTATACGACCCCGGCGAATTGGATCCCGGTAACCCTTTTCTAATTTGTCCCGACAGAAACATGCTTGAACGTTCCCGCGTTGCTTTCGTGATACGACCTGGATTATTCGTGTAGCCTCGGGTATGCATCGTACTACCTCCGAAGCATCCGTGTAACCATCTTGAATTAAATTGTCGTATGTCCGTCACATATATTCACATTTGTCAATTCTAAATCAAAAATATGAGTTAAAATATAAAGGCAAAAATTGAAACTGCTACAAAAACGTCTAAATTATATGCTGTGTATAAAATGAAAATTGCCATTCACAAATTGAAGTAAGATTATATGGTGTTATTTGAAAGAATAGCAATTCGTATATCTATTGTTATTTTTAGTTAAAGCGCTTTCATTCATTTTACGGAAATAGCGTTAGGAATTCCAACTTCATAAAAGTAAAAAAAATCACACAAACGAGTTTGAAATCCAACGAGTAGATTTAGAATAACAGCCTAGTTGCACAAATAAAAAACTGCATTGTAACTAGAAAGAGTTGTTCGGAAATGAACACGAAAGCAACCCTCCGTTATCGCCAGTCGGCCATTTCAAATTTGATATAGATCAGCAAACTTTCTCAAGTATTATTTTATATTACCGCTCCAGCTATTATGCAACATTTCCGAGATAATGAGAAAAAAACAATTGAAAATGACCGTCAATCGGCCATTTTGGGTTTTATTTCTGCCAAATTTTCTTATGTGATATACTTGTGTGAGTCCTTACATTTTGTTCAATATGCATGGTCCAGCTATTTTGCTTTGATTTTGCGTTGCTTAAATATAACAAAATTACTCAAATTCAAAATGACCGCCAGATCGCCATTTCAAAATTGTTTGCTCCAAAAAGGTTATCAGCTCATTGACTGAAATTGCCGTACATATTTGCCAAAAAAAAAGAAGATCCGCTGGAAACTTTTTCCTGAAATGCGCTAACAAGTATTTCTTTGTTAGTTGCCCTAGTAATTAAGGGGTTGATAATATGGGAATCAAAATGTCTCCCAAAATCCCCTGGTGGTATCCGATGGTTAGGTCGAGTATAAGGAAGCAGAAGTTCATAGATCAGCTATCATGCAATATTTCCAAGATAATGAGAAAACAAATTTAAAATGGCCGACTGGTGGACATTTTGGATTTTTTTAGTGCGAAATCTGTTATGGGTTATCCTTGTGCGAGACATTACATTTTGTTTTATATTCATGGTCCAGCTATTTTGCATTTTGTTTGAGTTACGTAAATATCACAATATTATTAAAATTCAAAATGGCCACTAAACGGCCATTTTTAAATTGTTTGCTCCCAAAAGTTATTCAGGTCATTGGCTGACATAGCTGAACATATAGCCAAATTAAAAGAAAATCTGATGGAAACTTTTTCCCGAATAAGTTGATTTTTATTGACATTTTTTTAATGTAAACATCCAATAAAATAACCTATTTTGGTAGCATTTTTTAATCAAAATAGGTTCGAATAACGAACATTTCTACTCGTTACGAGTTGCTGGCGGCCCGTTTCGCGTTAATGCCGTATCGTTGTCAATAACATCCGGGTTTATTCCGAGATCGGCCGTGTTTGTGCATTTTGTAATGCGATCCCGTTCCGTGTATTTTTTTCTGTGATGACACATCTGGGATACATCGCAGTCCAATGCGACAATGTTGGAACGGGGCATAGTAGGTGTGAACCAAATGATCCCCAGCAATCAGGATACATTAACCGAATATTGGTTTAGTGCTGGTCTACCGTCTACGATGCTGGCCAAACATTAAAACAACATTGTTCAAACGCGTTGTGTGCACTGGTTCATTACGAAAATAAGATGGAAACGGCAAGAGCAAGAAACGATAATACGAGAGATAATATTATATAAAAATACATCATGATTACTTTAAACTTAGGAAAACAACCTTTGGTCTAGCTTGTCTTAACACGTGTGATGTGAAATTCAAGTAAGTACTAAACTGTAATGACTAATTGTAACCGACACGTTAGCACAGTTTCGAAGCTTTGTAAAAACTGACATGGTGACTGCTAGAAAGTAATCAACTGCATAATTTATAAATGTGTGTATTTTTATATGCATTTTTTCAATTACAAAGCTAAATAATTTTGAAGCATAAAGTACTTGTAAACAAATAACAAAGTTATGTTTTTGGTCGTGTTAAGTGGAATATTACCTCTCAGAATGCTTAGTCGCAGTAAATCGCTGGCATGCTGAAAACTTGCAATGTTTCTACCTTGAATATACCGAGGTTGAGCATATGGCACGAAATAAAGGTTTCTAACATCCTTTATGGTTCTGGTCCACCAAACACCATTTGGTCTGTCTCCATGAATAAAAATAGCGTCTGGAAGACCGAACTTGAAGACGCTGAGCACGCTGAGGTAGTTTAGAAAGCTAAACACTCTGGGTCCAAAATTAACGTAATGTACGATATTTGGCACTGGCAATGCATCATCATCCTGTCTGAAACCTGAGATGTTATACCTGGTGACTGACTCTGCCACCACGTAACCGCACCTGGTTTTCACGCTCATTTCAGCGGTCTTATTGTTCCAGTAAATACCAGGACATGACCAGGCCATCTTTTGTACCCGTTGGCAATGTTTGAGCAGATCCTTGTCAAGAGTTTTGTTGAATTGAAGACGTGTTGTATAGGTACTTGATTCATAGGCATCACAACGGACTTTAGAAGTGTTTCTCGTAAACTTAGAATAGTCTGGGATTTCCGTAGTGTATGTACAGTCATGGTTGCTTTCTCCCCATAACATAGAAGGTCTATGCCTACCACCAGTCACTATATCTGACGAGTTATTATTGACACTAAGTCTTCCTGGGTTATCGACACTTCCTGTATTATTAGTGAAATTTTGTTTTACTGTGATCAGAAGAGGAAATTCACCCAATAGATCAAAAATGAATAAAAAATGTGCTATTAAAATAACAATATTGAGTAGAATACACAGCGTGAACGCTGGTTTAACACACGAGTTTTTCCAACCAAAAGCCATAGTCCTCATGGTGATCGTGAGACTGTGTTTGAAGTCATCATGGTCGATATTCCACCAACATTTCCTCTATATCTTATACAGCCTATTGGTCGACATACTGATCTCGGTCAATAAGCTGCCTGTAAAGCAAATACTCGTGAATAGGCGTACATGGGTGAATGAACGCATGAGTGTTTAAATCACTCAGGCGTTCACATGGCGATTCACGAATCAAAGCATATAATAATATGACATTACAGTGCCCATTATCGAATGTTGGTTTATGGTTGGGACAGCGTCGAATACGATGAACCAATATTAAGGCAGTATTAAGTCTGTATATTGTACTAGCCAGGTGTTCAACTTCGAACGTTACCAAAGTTGGGTGAGCAGTCATACAATAAGAATTGGTTGGTGTCCGATAAATGTTTTAACAAGATCTCTTAAGACAACACCATCTCTCCTTCTAGGCCCTACAGCGTGTTTCGAACACGCTGACGAGATCTTGTTCACTACGATAAATATTGACTTTAGAGTCTTGTTAGCAGACACAAGACGTTGAAGCATTGTTGGTCCAACGTCATAAAAAATGGACCAGCGTTAAACCAACATTGATTCAGCATTTTCTGTCTACTGGGTTTGGTAATTTGATCTTTCAATGAATCAAGTTCTTCATTAACGTCCTCGTCTATTCACACGAGAAGAGAGCAACAATTAAAGATATTTTCTCTGAAAACCCCACGCAAGATCAGCGGGGCGCGAATCGGGGACGCATGCATGACTGGCTAGGCAGTCATGCGCTCTACCAAGGCGCCACGTCCCCTTCTCTAATCAAGCTCTTTCAATACGGGCGACATTTATTTCAGTACGTCTTTCAGGGCTGATTTAGACCGGGTTTGACAGGGTTCCACAAACCTATCACCATTTTCAAATCGATCTAATTACAGGGTTTCAGACCTGAAAATATATTTTTTCCGGTTTGTAACCCTGTCTGCGTTTTAAAAACAACGAGCGGGTTTCAAAACGAAAGTGACATGTATCTTTCGCTGAACTTTGTTAATTAAAATAACAAGTAGGCCCAATTCAAAATGAATGATAAGCCTAATCGTTACGCTGTGTGTGGAAGAGTCACCTGTATTAGTTTTAGCAGGTACAATGAGTTGTCACGCCTCATTGATGTGTAAACACGTGACAACTGATAATATCTTATGTGTAAATACCCGACAGACACGACGTATAGAACTATACACACACATACACATACACACATATACATTTAAATAACTGCTAAAATAACAACCTAAAAACTAAGCGTGTCATATTTTACTATGCGTTTAAATTTTCTAGAGGATTTAGTTAGTTTACATATACGTTTTAATACCCTGTGTTTGTTTAAATAGATATATATATAATCATGATAATGGCAAATTTGATTTTAATTTTACATATCATGCCGACTTTCATGTGATTTTACAGAACTGACCCTGTCGTATATAAATGACAGGTAAATTGTGTAGCAGTTGTGTAACCGTCCATAATTATGCACAGGTATTATTGTCTATGTCAATAAACTGCTGCACTGTGGCATGTAATATTATTTTGCAGCATTTGTCTCAAATTATGTAGCAAACTGCACCGCTACACCATAAAATTGTCCCCTCGATCCAATTAGAAAACCCCGCGCTATTTCTCAATAAATGATCTGAATAAATGGGGTTGAATGAGGAAATATTTTTTTTTAAATAGAATACTCATTGCTTCAATTGCTATAGAAATATTGACCAAGGGAGATTTACAAATGGTTTTATTGACATATTGTTCCTTTTTTATATTTTTATATGATTTTTAATGCGGAACCAATAGATTGTACTTTTCGGTTGTCATGATCCCATGAATTTGAACAGTTTGGGTCACTAAATAGGTGTGCACCAAGCAAATATACCGGCTGCACCGAGATTCGAGCCCGGCCATCTCGACCAATCAGAAGCCTACGATATATCGTAACTTGTAGGAGAATACGAGGCCCGCTGACTCGTCCACAAACCACCCCCACGTATAGACGTAATAATTTTGTAGTTATCAAGGATTCCTCGGTAATATATTAAACATGATAAAATATGTCATCAGCGCTGCGCTGGGTCTGCCCAACATGCCCAGGGATAGATAGACAGACAGACAGACAGACAGACAGACATGTTCTATAATAATCTCTCTGATCTGGCGCCCCTCACTCCCCGCGTTGTGGACTAACGTGTTATTCGTATTAAATAACTTTTGTTGTTTCACTCGCCTATAGCTTTATTGACACTGATCCGCGGATATATTTTTTGTCTATAATATGGCAAGTTTCTCCAACAATGACTCTATCATTGTTGGGGTAACGTGAAAAGAGCTGGCCCATTGTATTTACGCTATTACGATAGTGGCTATAGTGGCTAATTTGGTAGTAGAGTAAGATGCGACGTAGTGGCTATAGTGGCTAATTTGGTAGTAGAGTAAGATGCGACGTAGTGGCTATAGTGGCTAATTTGGTAGTAGAGTAAGATGCGACGTGGGATTTAACACATAAATTAAGGAGAGATTTACGTTGTTTTTACCTTTAACAGCCGCCACTGTGATGTGCACCACTGTGATGGATGTACACCATAGGCCTATCTGGTCCAGAAAGATGCCTTCTTATACTTATTGCTATTCACCAGGTGGCACTTATGAGATGACCACCCCCTTTATATAGTGGGATTTAAATTTTTTTCAGGAAAAGGTAGACATGTACGACGTAGGTATCTCATCCTTTCCGAATCACACAATTTGGTTCTATAATTTATATAGATTATACAAATTATGATTATGTAGAATAAAACGTTTTTTTATATAATTCGAGCATGCTGAATTCACATCAGCTTTAGATGGATTTTAACTTTTAAGCCTTGAAAATAAATGGCGCCATTCATACAATTTTAAATTGTATGAATGGGGCCACACAACTGCTATCCGTTTATGATACAGTTGGTAAGCACTTAGATGAGGGTAAACAAACTGATATGATATTTTTGAATTTTTCAAAAGCATTTGACTCGGTTAATCACAACTTGCTTATCAATAAATTACTTTGGATTACCGATTACTTAAAAGACCGGTCACAAAGAGTGGTGCTTGAGGGTTCCACATCTGAGTGGATGCTTGTTACATCTGGTGTACCACAGGGATCAATAATTGGTCCATTATTGTTTTTACTCTTCATAAATGACATGCCCGATCGTACAGAACATTTAATATTTTCTTTGTTCGCAGATGATGCAAAATGTTTCCGGATACTTAATAACATTAAAGATTGGGAGCAACTTCAGCGTGATTTAAATAGCCTTTACGAATGGAGTCAAGTTTGGAAGTTGAATTTTAATGTGCTTAAGTGTAAATTACTTTCATTTACAAGAAATGTTACTCCTCTTGTATTTAAATATCATCTTAACGGTACTTTATTAGAAAATATATCATGCTATAATGACCTGGGAGTCACAGTTGACAAGGTTTTAGTATTCAACAATCATGTTTCTAATGTAATCAACAAATGTAACAAAGTCAATGGTATGATTAGACGCTCACTAGGTTACAGAGCCCCAACATCAGTATCCATTAAACTTTATAAAGCTTTAATACAGCCCATTATTGAATATTCTGCTCCAGTCTGGTCTCCGTTCACCAAAATTCAAATAGAGTCTATTGAACAAATTCAGAGAAATTTTACCAGATATGCCCTTCATTATCCAACTATTGATTATAAAGAGCGCTGTGAGCTCTTACATATCTTACCATTGTCTTTTCGCAGAGAGATGATGGACATCAAACTTCTTTTTAAATCACTATTTGTGTCTGATTTTTCCAATAGTGTTGAATCATTATTGAGATATTACGAACCTGAGAGAAGACTACGGTCAAGTCAGTACGGATCACTCTTTTATCCGAGACAAGTCAGAACTAAGACGTTTAAACATTTCAATTCTAATCGCGTAGTTAGCATTCGGAATAGTTTACCGAAGGACTTGCGCCAGGAGCAAACAATGACAAGCTTTGTACGTCAATCGAATAGTTTTTATTATTTAAAGTTTCAGGACAGTTTTAGCTGTGATAACGTATGTACTTGGACCTCATGAGGATGGTGAGATGAATGAGATGACACTGTCCTCCAGACACAGGATTCGAAATTCGAGCCCTGGCGGTCTGAGCCCAAGCACGCTACCTCTGGGTCACGGAGACTCCCCACAATACTGAGTTTCACACGTGGATGGGGAAGAAACATTTTTTGTTTCTTTCAAACCGCCGAGACCGGGAACCGAACCCCGAACTCTGGCGTGAAAGGCAGCGGTGCTAACCACTACCCTAGGGCCCCCGCCCTTGTGATACATGTACATCATTATAGCGTACGATCACTGGCAGATGCTTGTTTTTTTGTGTGTTTGAACATGGATTATCACATGCGGGAATTTTTGGGCGACTCTCAGTCTGTCGCAGATGCTTTGTTTAATAATTAACCCTTATCTCGCTAAGTTTTTTTGTACACATTTTCACCCACTTGAAGGCAGGCCTACGTCTCGCTACCGTGATCCACAATCTCAAGTAGATGAAAAATACTCATTGAGACCAAAATTTGACTATTTTAATTTTTAAACATTCATTTGATTCAGTTATTTGATCGTTAATATAAAGGATTATAAATGACTATAGTCGCGCTTAGCGCTGTAAGGGTTAACAATATGTCATGTATAGTGTACACCTTGTATTTGATATAATTATCACCCTTTGGTATATCATGATATCAGGACATTTTCTGTCATGTCGAGCTGAGAATTGTGGCCGTTATCCACACCTCAATGCGAGTGAAAATGAGAGGAAGTTTGGATGTTAACACTTACAGCGCGGGGATTGACTTGAGTCGTCATAATCTGACGTCTGTAGACGTCAGATTCTGACGTCTAAAGTCAATCCCCGCACTGTAAAAGTGAAACTATTTATAATGGCCGTGGACCCATAACATAGGTATTCAAATGAATCAAAAAGAGCTAACTAAGACATTTATGATGATTTCAAATTGAAAAAATCCCTTTGGTTGCGATGTCTTTACAAATTAATTCAGCGCTTTAAGGGTTAAGATGAGAAACCCTTAACCCGCTACGTTCTTAATCCATTTTATTAGCCGATAAAATGACTGTTATTGGGAATGAAATGAGAGTTTAAACATCAAGATTTGCGAATGTTAATTTTGTCTGAAATTAAACAAATAATTTTCACCCAAGTTGGTGAAAATTTCAATTATTTAAGTTAGCGCTCTAAGGGTTGAAGTGTCAATGAAAAAAGGCTGGAAAAAATTCCTTCAAATTCGTGTTAACATTGTGACTACCATTATTGTGTCAATATCTTCTGCTTGTCGGGTGCACAATATTTCAAGCGGTGAGATCACTTATACAAAGAATTTAAGAGAACACCCACTGACTCAACTAATTACGGAGCTAGGGAAATAAATCTTCGCACAAATAATGTTATATTAAGTAAGTTACATTGATTAAAAAATATTATCGTCATTTTTTTCAGAAATATTCTACTGAAAGAAAACGTTTGTGGTCTGTAATAAAACCCCTTCTGAATAACAAAAAAGAGTAATTTATACCAATAAAATAAAAATAAATAATAGTTTAACCGGAAAAATAGAAGTAATTGCAAATTAATTTAATAAATATTTTGAAAATAATTATTGGTCCTGATCTAGCATCAAATAAAAATAAAAATAAGATCCTACTCCGAACTGATCTATGAAGTTTCTCAACAATCCCACATATTCTCGCTTCTCCTGTAAACTCATTGATGGAAATGCTGTATCCAAATTTATTGACAATTTATCGGCAAAAAAGGGTTGTGGAATTAATGACCTATCAACGCATTTGCTAAAATTAATCAAATGTGAGATATTAAGTCATTCATTTAACAATAATAATTAACCAGTCATTTGTTACAGGAATATTTTGCTGATAAGCTAAAAAATATCTAAAGTTACTCCAATCCTAGAGCATGTTATATATTTAAATGCGGGGATAAGTTATTAGAAACAGTGAATAAATATAAATTTTTAGGTATAGTAATGAATGAGTTTCTAGATTTTAATGTGACAGCTAAGATTGTTGCACAATCAGCTAGTAGAGCACTTGGTGCAGTCATATATAAAGTTAAAATAAATGCTGGAATGCCAGCTATAACATATGAGAAGTTATATAATAATAATTGTTTAGTTCAACCTGTCATTGATTATGGTTCAGCAATCTGGGGTTTTTAAGATTACAGCTGTATCAATGCGGTTTTTAATAGAGCTTGTCGGTTTTATCTTGGGGTAGGTAAATATACACCTAACGCAGCCGTGCAAGGTGATATGGGATGGTGTATCTACCTATTATTAACCAATGGTCTTGTATTTGTAGGCTATGGTGTCGATTAGTTAATATGTCCACTAATAGACTTTGCAAACGTGTATTTTTATGGGCTCGTGATCTTGCAAATAATAACAGAAAAACTTGGTCTTTTTATATACCCAACATGTTCCGATCTTTAGGGTGGCAACAATATGGTAATGTTGACACATATTTAGTCACTAGCCAAGTAGTAAGCACTGGTAAATCCAAATTGTCAATAAAAAATAATGAGAAATGGCCTAACTCCATAAATAAAGATAACGCTGTTAGGAAATGGACGAAATAAATTAAGGACCTATAAAACGTTAAAATCGATTTATGAAACAGAAATTTATGTAAAGAAATGGCTACCACGCCAACATAGGGGTGCCCTAGCTAAATTCAGAGGTGGTGTTGCCCCCATTAATCTGGAAATAGGGCGGTATGATGGCACACCCGAAAAGGATAGAGTTTGTATCCATTGCACCAATAGCATTGAAAACGAGTTGCATGTTCTTTTACACTGTCCACTATATAATCATATACGTCATTTTTTATTTCTAGAATGTATTAATGTAAATTTTAATTTTGCGAACATGAGTGACATTGAAAAACTGTGTTTTATATTTAGTAACAGTTCAATTTGTAAATACTCCGCCAAAGCCTGCCATGAAATTATAGTCCATCGAAGAACATTTGTGTATTTATAAAATAATATGTGCGAAATAATATTTAATATAATTTGTATCTCATTCATTTACTTCAAAACAAGGTATTTTGATATTGTATATAAAACTTGTATTTATTTATTTATGTATATGTATATTTATTAGAATGGCGTCTCTCATAATCCAAATATGGATGGTCAACTGTATATACTTTTAACATTGAATGTAGATAATGAATGCTAATGTTTTAAGTGTGTATATATGTATGTTGGGTGAGACGAAAATAAACGAATCTGAATCCAATCTCCAAAAATGATCCTACAGTCGTTGAACCTTATCGTCCTATTTCTCTTTCACCAGCATCAACAAAAAACATTTATAATCAAATCAATAATCACTTTGTTTCTAATAATTTGTATTGCGAGTGGCAGTATGGCTTCCGTAAAAATACTCCACAGAACTAGCTGCATTGACTATTATCGACTCCATCACAAACCGCATGGAGAAAGGTATACTCCCAAACAGTGTATTTAGATAAATCTAAAGCTTTCGATACTTTAAATCATTTTATTTTAATAAATAAACTTAAATGTTATGGCATTCAAGGCTGTGCCTTATGCATAATAAAAAATACTTATCGAATAGACAACAATGGTCTGATAAATAATGTTAAATCTTCTTATATAAATGTATCAGCAGGAGTCCCACAAGGCTCAATATTGCGATCGTGTTTTGTTTATTATTTATATAAATGACTTTAGTTGTTTAGTTGTTTAAACTAAATCAACATGTATGCTTTCTACAAACCACAAAAGCACGTTGATATACCAAAATTGAAATTAATAACACAAACATATGATGAATTTGACTACTTGGGACTCTTACTAAACAAGCATCTAAGTTTGAAAAATCATGTAATTAGGATAACAAATAAAATCTTTAAAACCATAGGCATAATAAACCAATTAAATATAAACTTCTTAATAATTATCTCATCCTTCCGCATTTAAATTATTGGATGCTTGCTTCTGGAAATGACTCGAATTTTTTTTCTAAATTACAAAAGAAGGTTTTTCGTATATTTTCAAATGCAATTATATTCACACTCAGATCATATTAAAAAAAAACTTGGAACACTAAAAATAAATTACATTCATTATCTACAACAAACACAATTTTGTTATGATTATATATAAAAATAATCTAATTCCAAAATATTTTACTAATTTAATTCAATTTTACAACAGTCCACAACTATTCAGCACGAGGATCTTACAAAATAGCGAAACATGCTTTTTCACATAAAACATTAGATATAGTTTACCTATTTCAAAAAAACACGAGACCGATTACGTCAGTTCATCTTTTTTCACTGCACTATTTTGTCCATATTTTTCAGATTGTAAGTGTCATTAAAATCAGTTAGGGATTATTTTAGGACAAGCTACACAATTTTGAAGGGATATATTTTGTATATACTTTTTCAATATAATTGTTCTAGTAGAATTATATAATAAAGTTTCGTGTCTTATTTTGTTTGTTACCCTGTATTGTGCTTTATGTTTTTTGAATAATTTATCAAAGTATATTTTATGGTAAAATAAACGAACATTCTTCCAACAGGACCTAAAATACTAATGCATATTGGCTCTGTTAGAAAAATTAGCATATTGTTTTTGCTCTTTAGGGCAATGGTAGTCTCCAAATATTTCGTAGAGCTTGCTACTGGTCACGACGTTACTACGATTACTCAAAGTCAACAACGAATCACACAAGGTACACACACATGCTGCAAACATTGTACATTCATAATCCTTATGCCAACTGAAATATGTATCATACTCCTCTGGGTTTTTGATCAGATGCTTTAAATATGTTGCCAATAACTTGGGGCTCTTAAAATCCGCCACGTCTATGTAAGATCTGCGTGGAAGCATATGTTCATATGGTCCTCCTCCAAGCACAACTGGCACTGTCTTTCGCTTATTAAAGAGCGGCTCAAAAACTTTTTCGCTGGCATAGTCGTTGCATAGACAGTTTTCAAACGACAGATAGAACTTATATTTGTTAAAAAAAGTATTCCTTTCCAGCATGCATGTGCTGAATGATTGATCTTGCGGACATTTCGGAAGCGCAGCGTTACCACACGTTCCATAGACGGCCACCTTGATGTACTTGGCCAGTTCCTCCACATAGCCTTCTCTGTTATTGGCAGTTATACAGTGGCTGGACACCCACACGACATGGGCTACAGAATCATCGACATCCACCCCATCAGGGTCTGAGTGATTATATTTGATCTCCCTGGCCCGCTGCCGTTTCTTTCTGTCATGATGCCTACCATCATCTAGCTGCTCACTCGTCAGTAAAAGCGGACCCACTCGATGGAAACTGTTGAACAGCTGCTCCTTCTTTCTGTTCACACCAAGAAGCCGTCTTTGTGATCCTGATGGATCTGCTGGCTGTTCAGCTTGTTTTAATACGCAGTGTCCGTATGGAAATACAATATCAGCTAGCTGTGAGTAATGCATTGTGAAGTTAAATATATCACCCATCTCTGATAATTCCTCATATGAAGACAAAGAATACAGAGGAGGTTCCTGGTTTAGTAACACCCAACGTTGTCTCGGATTCCTGACACCGGAATAATTCTTACTTTGCAAAAAATCACTGAAACTTTTAAATACACCGGGTCTGTTCATATAAAAAACCACGAAGTCTGCGTCGTCGGGAAAAAAGCTGTTCTTATCAGACAGCGAGTGAAAGCTAATGTAAATTTTTTTCTGTAAATGTGGACAGTTTGACATAAACGTTAGAAATGTTGTGGAAAACATATATTGTTGATGAAAAAGTAGGATTATTTTCAGCGGTTTGTCATCCGTTAATCTAGCTTCTGGTGGCACCAATGGATAATTCTGAGTGTGAGGTCTGACTCCAGCCTTATTCAAGCTCTCGGTATCCACATTTTGATTTATCCTATCTCCATATCCATTCATTGGAGCATTATCCACCTTAGCATGCCTGCTCAAACTATTATACAAGTCTCGGATTCTGAAAGAATAGTACATTATGACGAAGGACATATAGATCATAATAAACCATAATAAATATCTGAGTAGTCGACGTCCTGAGAAGGGCATCATCCTGTTTACAGCACCGGGTCCCACTGTCCACGGTATCTGGGTATTTACTGCTATATTGTGACATATCCTGATATTTTGTGACAAATAATACAGGCCTATAGGCTACTGCTCTGCAAAGCCATAAGGCAGTATCTGCTTACTTGTAAAGTGAGCAGATACTGCCTTATGGCGTGGCACGGCTGTATACAGAGCCTTGTACTACGTACAAATGCAAACAGCAATAACTGCTCACTTGAAAAAGTGAGCAGTTACTTCTGTTTGCATTTGCTGGGCAGTATTTCAGTATTGCTGTAAATACGCATACGATTCCTTTCAAATTGTTACCCGCTCCAGTGGTCATATACCACACCCCAATACCTTCCAATATGTATACCAAATACACCGCTTTCCTTTGTATTGCGATATTGGAGGGTTTTTTTGCAACCTAACGAACACGAGACGTTGACCCAATGTTGTTTTAATGTTGGCTCAGCGCCCTAAACGGTGGGCATTGAAACGAGATTATGTTGATGTCTCGTTGTTCCATGTTCTTATTTTGAAAACACATTAAATGTTTTCATTTTTATATTTCAATTGTGATTCAACACTATATTACCCGGTACTGATCGCTTGTTTTTAAACTCTGTGTGAGTAAGGTGACGAATAATTATGTATGCCTGTGTTTGTGAAACAGATGAAGCCTTATATAATAATGTATTATCAAATATAGTAATTTATTCTCAAATGTGTAAAACGACATATATCTATTTCTTTGACAGCCCAATATTATTAACCCTTAGAACACTGACCTATTCAATTTAAATGTTCAGTCACTTGAAGTTGTGTCTCGCTACTCTCCTGTCCCTGATAGAAGAGCGTTCGGAATAAAAGCACCTGCTGGAAAAATCCTATATTTTAATTAATAGCACCTGTCCACAATAAAAGCACCTCTTGGAAAAATTATCCCATTACCGTATGCAGCTGGTATGTTTTACTCATTACCCGCATGGAAAGTAGTTTTTAAAACTTGAAAAACTTTTTTTCAGTCATCTAAAACTCATTTTTTATTGAACGAACCTGATTACAACAAACGAACCTGTCTGCAAAATCGGCCGCCGTTTAACAAACGAACCGGTTCGTCTATTAGGGACAGGAGAGTAATGCGATCCACAACTTCAAGTGACTGAAAATTTGTGTTATTTGTGAAATTTAAGTCCCAACAAATATCAGTGTTTTAAAATTGAGAGCACATTTTACTTTTAACAACTGGTTATACGGGTGCCAATAAAAATGCAGAATGTCTACTGTAGTCAACATCAGTGTCTTAAGGGTTAAGTTGTGAAGAAGTTGACCGGGAGGGGGAAGGGTTTTTTCTGGTCATGCGTCCACAGTCTGTATAATGAGCCAATTGCGTGATCGTTTCCTCTCACGAACAACATGCAGTGTGCTATTCGAGTATAATAATATTGTCCTCATTCGTCGGTAATGCATTCACTGAACCACTCTTGAACCTTTAACCGCCGGTGCCGCATATATTCGGGTTTTCATTTTTATTAGCACATTAAGTACCACCTTTTAAATAAGTTAAAGATAAAATGTGACATCAACCAGCAAGATTTGAAAAGAGTTGACCTCCATTTTGTCAAATCTGAATAATTTTCACTCACTTGAAGTTGTGGATCGCGTCAGCGAGACACAACTTCAAGTGGGTGAAAATTCAAATTGAATGATTTGGCGGTCAAAGGGTTCAAATAGAAAGGCACACTCTGGTGCATCTTTGCTACAGCAAGGATTGTGGGGAGCCTATGTGACCGAGAGGTAGCGTGCTCGGCCTCTAACCACCAGGGCTTGAATTTCGATTCCTGTGTCTGGAGGGCAGTGCTATCTCATTCTTCTCATCATCCTCAGGAGGTTCTCCTGGCCCATTTTAGTAGTGGTTAAAGCTGTCTGCCTGTCATATCAGAGCTCGCGGGTTCGCCCCCTCACTCTGGTAATCAGGTTTGAAGAAAACAAATGTTTCTTCCCCCCCCCCCCACTCGTTTATTGTGGCTCACATTTATTAACTTACTTGAGTCGACAAATTGTTAGTTTGATATAAACTGTCGGTATCATGGATTGATTGATTGATTGATTGATTGATTGATTGATTGATTGAGTGAGTGAGTGAGTGAGTGAGTGAGTGAGTGAGTGAGTGAGTGAGTGAGTGAGTGAGTGAGTGAGTGAGTGAGTGAGTGAGTGAGTAGGTGAGTGAGTGAGTGACTTCGTAGTGATTTGTGTTCAAATTTACACCTCTAAGCAATTATTGAATGAGTTAATTTGGGGGTTTCTGTCATTCTGCCTGCCTAAATTATTATTTAAATTGAAATGAGCTTTGTCCATTTTCTTTTTTCATTCTCTCTAAATAGTGGCAGATATATCTCTTTAATAACAAGATGGCGATATCACAATTTAAAAAAAGTAATATAATAGAGCAGTATATTTTTGAACCAGCTGATTAGGCCTATCACATAAAAACACTAATGCGTTGAAAACAATCTCGGTTGCTGCCACATAAAATATTAATTAATACAATCAGTTATTATGGGCAATGTGCATGAAATGTTATTTGATTATGTAACTATTGTAATCTTCCTAAAATATAATAGTTATAATTCATCAATTACTCCATCCAGTGACACAACAGTATTAGTTTGCACAGATTTCTTGCAAGCCTCCGCTATAGTGCTGACGAGTATGGTAGACCTGGCATCAACTTCCAGTGTTGTCTTTCCTGCAACCCAAGCAAATAGCTAATAATTGTATTTTCTGACGTGTCTCGTGCTTGTTCACCAAGATGTCTTTACATCCAAAATTATCATATTGATATCTTTATCTATATAAATGCTGATTTATCACCTGAAATTGGCCATTCTGACGCAATCATCAGCTTCAAGTGATTGCAAAAAAACATCGATTACGAAACTAGACCTTGATTTACAATCGGAGATCTGCATGAGCCCATTAGTTCAATGTTAGTCCAAATGCGGTTAAAAATGTCGCTAACATTCAAAGGGTCAAACACTTTTAAGATATTTGCAATTTCCCAAATTCACTTTAAAAGTCAAACTATACATGCCGAGAAAGTGCATATAACAATAACTGCTTACTTTTCAATTAAAGGTATAGTCAACTGTCAAAATACGCGGGACATGGGGTCCCCAGAATGCAATAGTGGCCTGTGGATATTCCACAATAACATATCACGCCACATCTACAGTTATCAGCCAAGATAATAATACTATATGTGTTTCATACCCAACGCCGCAACAAGAGCAAGCTCTCACATCATAGAAAGTCTGTATACTTGATCGACATCTATGAGTAAATAATTCACCAATACTCTCAGATAGGCTTTGAGCTGAGACACAAACGGTTGCGTTATGGTGGGGATATAGAAACAGCTGACCCCCACGCATATTGACAGTGAGAGCTTTCCCACTATTCTGGTTTATTGTTGGGGTAGCGACACAGACGCTGGTCTAACATTAAAACAGCATTCAATCTGTACTTAGTTATACTGTATGCCTACACGTGACACGTGACCGTCCCACGCATGCCGATTTCACAGTCTATTGGATCTTTAAGTAACTTTTTGGTATTGACGCGCTAACCATAAACCACAAGACCCAATATTGTTTCAATGTTAGTTGACCGTCTACGACATTGGCTGAAGATTGATCCAACATTTGGTCAACGTCTCGTGTTTGTCGAGTTACATTCCCAGCCACACAAAAAGAGACCCGATGTTGAATCTATGGTGGGCCACCCGCTACGACGCTGTCCCAACATAGATCCAACATCGGGTCAACGTCTGGTGTTTGTAGGTTACATTGTACCGCGCCCAGTAATGAAGTTTTGGCTCTTAGCAAGCACGAGACATCGAACCAATGTTTGTTTAACGTTGGCCAATCGTCTACGACGCTGGTCTAACAGTACCATATCGTTTTGACTATTTTTTTCTTTTACACATACCCTAGTTGTATGTCTTTTTACATAATAAACAACTAAGACACTGATGACAGACAATGATGACAGACAATTGTCGGTCATTTTATTTTATGTATACATATCACAAAATTTATTATCTACTATGTACATTTTAAAAATAACATGTATACAAAAACATTGTTATTTTAAACGCCGGATATGGCGTTGTTTTACGAGATAAGTATGCCAACACCTATAACTGGTGAACGGTTGGTTTTATACTATACTGTTATATTACTTTATTATATAATTTGTCTGTCATTTTATTTTATGTATACATATCACAAAATTTACAATCTACTATGTACATTTTAAAAATAGCATGTGCACAAAAACATTGTTATTTTAAATGCTGGATATGACGTTGTCTCACGGGATAAGTATGCCAACACCTATACTTGGTAAACGGTTGGTTTTATATTATACTGTTATATATTACTTTATTATATAATTTTAATTCACTAATATGGTTGACAGGCTCGACCAAGGTTATTACCCAATGAATAATAATGATATTGTACCATTTAACTTGTATATTTTTAACTAGAAGTCAAATAAACCATAAACATCAAGCCAACATTGGTTGACTGGGGCTGTATTCTCGTACAAGTTACGATATATCGTAGGCTTCTGATTGGTCGAGATGGCCATCTCGACCAATAAGAAGCCTACGATATAGCGTAGCTTGTACGAGAATCCAGGCCCTGGGTACTCACCTTGTACGGCGTCGAGGAAATGGTCCATCTCGTGGCCGTAGCTGGCCTGGTACCTGTCTGGCCCGAAGCTGTAGATGGGATCCCTAGTAGAGCCATCCAGACCCCACGTGTACATCTCACTCACGTGCTTGTTCTCAGACTGGATCATCCCTTCCGTACCTAAAACCTGCAATCCGGCCCCGGATCAACGCTGGGTCAATGTCACAGACCCTGCTTCTGTGTATATTGTAATTCAAAAGCTAGGTAATCTGGCAGAGATATTTTGAATAAATGAAGTAAATAAATAAACGAAATCGAATTTGGTGAATTTGTTAGCCTTGTAAAACTAGAAAAGCTCACTCAGGCGCTTTGGGACGTTGTTTCCATGAAGAACAAAATTCTTCCTGAAAAATCTTCCTGAAAAATCTATAGCATGTCGTTGATTCTTGTAATTGTAACGTTATGATAGCAGGCCCCTTTACTATTAAATGATCGGCCCGATAACATGTGCAAATTGCGAATCTATTAGTCATAACGAGGACGTTCCCAGAGACGGGATATCTAAATCTTGATATAATTTAGAATGAAAAAGATTTTTAACAAATACCTCATCCATACACATAGTCATTGAGAGGGGGCTACCATGTATCCTGGGTGATTCACTTGCCTTAACCCCCCCCCCCCCCCCCTTACCTCTCCTTACCTCAACTCTCTGGTCGTAGCCATATTTAGCTTCTCTGCTGACTTCGCACGTCCCAATGATTCCGTCTTCAAATCTGATGACGACCACACAACTGTCGACGTCATCACATTCTGAGTAGAAGGGGTGTGTGGCGTGACCTACACAAATGTATGTTTTTGGTAAATCTCAGTATGGCCTTTAGTTATATGATGCCAATGAGTATTTGTCAACCACTTGAAGTTGTGGGTCGCGGTAGCGTCCGCAACTTCAATGGTTGACAATTACTCATTTTTGTTCAATTTTGGACCCATAGTTTGTCATTCGTTCTAATTAACCCTTTCACTGAGGATGTCGCACTAATGCGACATTGTGCTACACTGCGGATGTCGCATTACTGCGACATTACATAATTAGCAAGGTGATTCACTTGGTTGTGGTGGTGACGACTCCCAGTGACCCTTATCACCACGCAAGCGTGATAGAGAGAACGTGGGTGTCTCCAAGCCTTCCATACCCGATAATGACGTCATAATATAAAATAATAACTATGTATGACGGATCTGGTAATAGGGCGTGTTAGTCTCGTAGATTTGTAGCGGGATTTGGCGAGATACGCTACTTCCGGGTCCACTTGGCTCAGCCGGTAAAAACACGTGCTTTTTCCCACTGTAATCATGTTACAACTTTTGGAGTGTACATGTTTGCGTTCCTTATTAGAGCACGATAAACAATATATTTAAACCTGGCAGATTATTTTTTGTAAATAATGGTAATTATAGATCAAAATAATAGCGGGTGTAGTATAACAGCTCAATATATCTGTGTTTATTTAGGCTGTGAAGTTGGTCCCTGAACCGGGTGATTGGCGTTGTTTACACTCGCAGACGACGGGACACCTTTACATTCCCTGACTTCAACAGCCTGTCATGACTACAGGCCACGCCCATTTTTGTCATGTTATGGCTTGATCTACAGCACAGAATTTTCTACTCACCCAGATAGTTGTCGTTAGTTTAACAATTTGACATAACTTGCAATTCTGGAGGGACCAATTTGTACTTAATAATCAGACCAGAAAAGTTAAATTCAGTATAGCCTCTAGTGTTATAGTCAGTGTCTGTCATATCTGTAGTGTAGGCCTACTGACATGACAGTGCATGACTGATTGTAGACTTAAAATATGCCGTGACGTCATAACGAGATAAAAAATAACTGGACTAATTCTAAGACTACAGTTATGACAGTAGGCCTACAGTAGATCATAAGGTTAAAACTATAGTCTAGACTATAGTTCTCAGGCGCGGTTCCAAAGGGGGGGAGGGGCTCACGCCCACCCCTTTTTGCTCCAAATTCTTTAAAAAGTCCCCTAAATTGGCAAAAAAAACTTTTTTTAATCCTGGATCCGCCCCTGGTTCTATAGTCTATAGTCTAGTTCTATCATGGATTATAAATGAGAGTTTTAATCCGGACCATGGTTCTATAGATTTAAGCCTATATTTTTGTAAGGACTTCAAATAGCCTAGGGTTTGTTAAAAACGGTTAAAATAAATATTCAGGGATATATATAATTTAGACTATATGGGGCTGTTCGACAATTACGTAACGCTTGGAGAGGGGGGTTATAAGGGATGCGTTACGGAGCGTGGTCAAAATAACTATAAAAATACCTACAAAGACGTGGGGGATAAATCTCAAAATAAGCATTAGGCCTAGTGTTAAATTATTGAAACGACCCCCCTCCCCCCAATGCTTATCCACCAGACGGAGCATGGGGGTAACCTAGGCCTAAATAATGCTATTTATTATATTTTGTGGTCTAGATTAATATATAGACAAGTTTTGTATTATCTTGTATTATCTTGTTATTTAGGCCTAGATCTACAATTATTTTAGTAGACTACCTGTAGACTACATAGTCTATTTTATTATTGTATTACCTAGCCTCCAACGGTGTCTTTACGATTTTAACTCCTGTAGGCTTAATTAGTAATAAGCCCACATCATGACTTAAAAACTACGTCAACATAGGCTACAAAGCAAAAATTTAAATGTAAAAAAATGGAAAATGTCGGGTTCGATGACATTCTAGGGTAGACCCAACGCATCTATAGGCCTTTCCCACAATAAAAAAAAAAGTGGACATATATGGTTAGATGTCTGCCAAATTATTGGGAAATAATCTTTACAAAAACGGTAGATAATTGACTGAGTATTATAAATCATGATATTCAACGAAAAGCTGATTTACTCCAGTGGCCATAGTCTATACAGACAGAGTAATAATACAGCAAAATAAAACATTTTAATTTTAAAAATATTAGACTAGGCCTATATATATTGGAGGGGGGGGGGGTCTTGTACATTGTCATTGGTGGAGTTTGTATCATGCACTTATAATTATGTTATGAATGTAGACCTATCTATTCTGGGCCTACAGGCCATGTAGGCCTAACCCATTAATTAGCCTGCCATCACACTGACGGAAAGTGTGCGAGGGGGTTTAACCCCTTCACACTTCACACACGCATTTCTTATTTTTGACATGGTTGTCAATAATTACAAATCAGGAATTTCGTCTCTATATCTAGCCTAACTGGTGAATCCGCAGCACAAAAATTATAAAAATTTGCAGTTCTAGTCTATGTACATGCTTACATCATATGGTCATATTAAGAACCCGAAATAAAATCACCGATTTTTTGATGATTCTAGCCTGGGCCAGTCCCTTTAAATTATATAGCGTAATGTATATTACCAAAGTAATTTATTTCAGTTTTTTTGTTTTGAAGAAAATTATTTTTGTATAGCCTTAATATATATATAGGCTAGTGCAGGAGCCAAAACGTCACAAACCAATTATTTAGGGAGTTCTTGTGCACATCACTGTCTGCATTAGGTAGGCCTATCGTTGGATAAGTTAGAATTTCAGGGTCACAAATCATGTAAATTTGAAAAATGTGATGTTTCCATAGTAAGCTTCAAAAAGATCGTTGTACTCTGACCCGAGTAAAACGATCTTTTTGAAGCTCTTCACAACAAATATCCCCATATTTTTCATATAACATTATTTCAATGTCACGTATGGTATGTGGTTTTAGTCTAACCCTACTCTCCATACAGCAATGCTAGTTAGGCCTACCTGATGACGTGACACTTATGACGTAATGATCACCCTTGAACAGGCTAATATAAAGGATTCATTCTTAACCTAGCAGTGTAATATAGTCTAACAGCTGTCACAATCATATCATCCACAGTGGCGGATCCAGAGGGGGCAGCCAGCGTCCCCCGTTCAGGCCCCCTGTTCATATTTCGTAATATTCCGGCCAAAATATGGTCGAGAATACGTCATTTGAGACTTTATATTATTAAATTTCCCAGGGGAGCAACTCCCTCGGATGGCCCGGACCCCTCTAGGACATATGAGTGCCAGCTGTGGTGTGTATAAATTCTTGCAAAAATCGGCGCCCCCTCTTCTGTCAAGACCTGAATCCGCCATTGCTCCATCCTTACCACCTCTTTGTCTGACACTGTTTTTCACGAACACAACGCCATATTCAGACTAAGACAAAGGATCGAGCCCTAATCTGAGCGAGGCGCGGCATATATACGTCTACATGGCCAAAAACAAGGTTCTAAATGGAACTTATTTTAACCAACATTTTCAGTCATATTTTGATCTATCCTGAACTTGGGCCTGAAGTACAACGCATTTCGTGGATATCATATCCACCCTCCCTTGGTACGCCCCCACATGGCCTACTTGGATATAGCTAGAGCCGTCAAAAAGTCACTTTGGGTCCATTTGAAAATGAGAACAACAGTTTTCAAATTAACGAGATTCGACGTGTCATACATGATTAAATTAAAAATGGCTGCCTAAATTTCTGATAAAATTAATACATTGTCCCTACCGTTACACACCTAGACTAATACAATCAATAAAACCTTTTGACGCGAGCCAAGCCAAGGTCAAAGGTCACGAAATGTCAAATATATCAGACGATAATAAGTGCGACAGTTTTATAGGACTAGGCCTAGAATTATTTTTTCAGTTGAATACATGAATGGGGCGTTAATATGTCATGCACATATAACCTAAGCTGGACCAGGCAAACTACCTCATGATGTTGAGATGAATCATATGATAGGCCTACTGCCCACAAAAAGGGAAATTGGGAAACACCATACATTATTTAACTTGGGATTATTCTTTTAGGTTTCGGGCTCGTTTTATTGTTTTAATTTGAAGGGACCTTTCCTGTGGCCTGTGTTATTGGACTGGGTGGGAACGTAAGGAATTAGTCACAGCTGCTTTCTCAACTGACTCGTTTTTAGGTTTTTCCTTCTTGTGTAAATACCAAATAATATGTGGGAGTTTCTATGGCGTTTCTAATTGTTAAAATAACTTAGCATAACGTATGTAACGTGTTTGACTATGTGTGTTTGACTATATGTATTTGCCTATGTGTGTAGATCTTGCAGAGGTTTTATTTAGTTTATTTATATGCTTCCTAAAGACTGTATAGCTCTAGATTTTGTGTTTACGTTGTTTTAAATAATTATGATGCATATTTTAAAAACCCTGTGTTTATTTAAATATAGAAATGATAATCCTGGTTTTAAGTGTACATATCATGTCGGACACTGTTATTTCCATTTGTCACAAACTTGCTACAACTATTATCAAATTAAATATTATCATAATAACATCAAGTTTTAAACTAAATGTCTTTAGTTTAATCAGTTGGACATTTTTACTTTATGCCTTCCACAATTTTATCACACAAGCAATGATGTTGTTTTTAACCTCATAGTTTCTAAAATTGCCATATTATATTCTGTACTGGCAGGTAGCGTTTACACCATTAATGGCAATATGGTAATGGTCCAGTACGGGTGCGGCTCACCACAACCATAATTACTGGTAACCGTAGCGGGCCAATACTGGTACGGTGTTTCGCAGGCATAATGTTAGGAGCACATAATTATATAGCCCTAATTGCGGTACCGGCCCTGTAGAGATGTGGTAACTGGTGCCAGTATCATATTATTTATAACCAGGTGTCTATCATATTTGACAACAGACGCCCCCTACCCAACAAACATTCTGATGATGGCCGGTATAATGTTTTTCACTGGCATGTAACGTTTGTACCGTACCGTTCATGGCAATAAGGTAATGGCCCAGTACTGGTGTTTTTCACCAAAACCATGAACTACAGTCAGACCTCAGATGGACAACATACATACAGAACACAACCAACAAAGCACAGAAGATACTAAACATGTTGGTAAGTAACATTAAACAAGCCTATACAACTGTAAAATCACAGGCATACGAAACACTAGTCAGACCCCAGCTTGATTATTCATCAGCCATCTGGGATCCACACACGGCAACATTAACAAAATACAAAACTATGCAGTAAGATGGGTCCATCATGACTATTCACACTACACAAGCGTTTCCTTCTTACAAAAACAACTAAATGTCCCTCTCTTTCGGTTAGTCATCTACAAAGTAGACTAGTACTTTCCTACAAAATTTGCCATTGGAAAATTTCCATCCCTATCCCACCATATTTACAAATACTCCTCAGAACTACACGCCACACCTCAAACATAAACGAAAATAGCTACTGATACAGACAACTCAGCACATCAACAGACATATACAAATACAGATACTTCCTACGAACACTCATAGACTAGAATTCACTGCCACTACAGTGCAGGCCTTCAAGGAAGGCCCAACCCGCCATCTCCTTCTGAGCCTGTAATTCACATGTGAACCCCATAGTATATAACTACGAATGCACTCTCGATCCACTATAAAAAAAAATCTGGGGCCGTATTCTCGAAAGAGATAAGAATTGCGTAAGTCTAAGAATTGCGTAAATAGGCTAAAAAGTTGCGTAACTTTGAGAATTTTTCTCAAGTGCTATTCTCGAAATAGTTAAGATAAGAAATTGAGTATTTTATTGCGTAACTTTACGGCAGCTTCAAAGGTGCCGTAACTTTACGCAACTGAGTGTATTTTGTGCCAAAACAGCACAGAAAAGCCTTGTTTACAGCCAAAAACTACACACATGTGAAACTTACACTTATTTGAACACTATACAAAAGACCGTCAGTACATATTGATGTTTTTATTAAGATAAACGACATTAAAGTTTGCATGCGAGAGAAGCTGTCGCCATAGACTGGGCATAGCCATAGGCCTAGAATCTGCACAACATGACTGATAGACTAGGCAAGCTTTGTGACGTCATAGTAAGATGACGATGTTGGAGCTGTTGCTATTGCAACAAAGTAAAGAAATTTGAGTAGCAAAGAATGTTTTAAATTTTTTCGAGAATAGCAACTTACGCAACTTCTTAGTTTCGCCACTTCTTATCTTAAATAAGAAAAGAATTGTTCTTATCTTAGCAATGTACGAGAATACGGCCCCTGCACTGCATTGCAAAAGTCAGTTCTTTTTTCATGGCGTCACGTGTGATAATAATGTCATTAAGTGCCAATTAAAACAAAATCATATAAGTGTTACAGCCTAGGCTATCAGGGCTGGGCAGGAGGCCGAACAGCTTATCGCTGTTGGGGGCCGAGCAGGTCAACATGTCACGTCACTCACGCCACATAGGCCTATAGGCTTGTAACTTGTTATGTTCTAAGGGGCACAAGGGGTAAGGGGTTGAACAGGACAGAGGTCGAACAGGAAATGGGCCGAAACGACTGGCATTTGTCACAACTAAATATTTTTATATTTTACACCTATTGAGTTAATTAAATTAGCCAATACAAGAAAGTAAATATTCAGCAGTGCTATATATATGGGAATATTTTACATCAGAGAGCTATTTCAGATGTCTGAGAACTGATAGTTTTGTTGCTTAAACTAAAGGTACACATTTTATATCCTAAAATGGCATTATAACAATGACAAAATCAAGCACAGTGGAGCTTACAGGGCTTTATTGTTTTTACTGATAAGGGTTGAAAAACAATACCCCCAAATCACCTTAAAACTCCGTTACAATTCCTGTAATGTTATTAGAAACTATACTCTTTTTGCAGTCCCCCAGTTGACTTGGAAGTCCATATTATGTCCTAAATTGTACAGAAAGCATAATCTCAGATATATTATGAGGATAGATGTATCTAGAAGATATGGTACCAGAGTTTTACTTCACAAAGCTGTCTCTCGACAGGGAAAATTTAACTAACCAAACTATTTTCAAGGACACTCCAGGTTTAAACCTCATTATATGTCACAATAAATTTGCCTAAGCGAGACAACTATGCAAACATAAAAAGGCAAATTAATACCTTGTGAATAAAACTCCGTTACCATTTACTAGCTATAAAAAACAAGGATGTAAAGCTGTTTTATTGAGATCACTTTGGGTGTTTCTAATATTGCAGATTAAACGAGTAAAAACAATCTAAATATGATAACTGTATTTTTAAAAGTAGCAAAAAACATTTCCATATAAGAAGTTTGGTAGATGTTACGAGTTATAAATAAAAAACATGCAAATCAAGCTCCTACAATGAGAACTGAGAGTTGTTTATACATTGACAGTGCATTGACAGTTTTAGCAACACAGTTTTAGAAACGCAGTTAAAAAAATGGAAACAGTTGCATGTACAGTATTACTTAAGAGCTAATGTTGGTTTCCCCTGAGAAGACTAATATAAGCTAATCTTGGTGCCTGTCAGTATCCCAACGCAGCAATCATATTTCTTGTTACCAGAATCAAATTTTTAAATATTAGCCTTCAAACTCTGTGACTAATAGTAATGTAGTTTTAGTAACGGAGTTTTAAATCTGTGTTGCAGCTGGAAATACAATGTCAGGTGGCAATAATGAAGGCTTTTCTATTTGCAAATGCTGCCTGGGCTAACAGCTCTTTAATATACTGTAATAGGGTTGATACAAATTTGACAGCTTTGTCAACAAACAGTGGTAACAGAGTTTTATCATAGTTTATGTACGTTTTTAACAGTTTTTAAACTGTTCAAAACAATTGCAAAACTTACCCAGAATTTTTTTCGCTTGCATGATGTTTGAAATGACAACTCACATTTATTCACAAGGTCGTAGTTTAGGTTTACAAACAAGGTGGTGGTAGTAAACATGCTGGTAACGGAGTTTTGAACGAGTTAGGGACAGGCTTTCAATGTTTTCAACTTTTAAATCATTTTCGAACAAATTGTTACCATTTTATCATTGTTCTCCTAGTTGTGGCCACTAGAGCATACATAACAGTTAAAGCTGCATAACTGTTTTGCTTATTTTAATCAAAAGATCAATCCATGGAGAATGGTGCTTTATTTTTTTATTTTACTTCTCCGGTTACTGAGTTATTAAGGATTTAAGTTTTTTGTTTTTTGATATTGTTGCCCCACCAAAACAAAGACCTGATCACAGCGGAGTAAGACACACTGTTTGTATAACCAGGACATTATACGTACTAAGTGGCAGATAACGGTCATCATTAAAAAAAGAGTGGAAGACTTTTAAAATTATTTCTATTTTTTAAGTGATCATAGATACATTTCACAGTACAAAGTGTATTGTCTCATGTCAGTTAGACATATCTAGAAGATATTACTTTGTGTGATATGAGTGATATCTGCATATAATGTCATGTTTAATTTCGGTACCGGTATAGAGAATGTCACTCAATTGAAAAAGAGGACCCTGTTTTAGTATGGTGCTTTTAAGTGTGGGCCAGCATCTGAGCCTTTGGCCCGCCATTAAGACGCTCTCCCCCGACCGTGGGAAATTGCAGGCCGAATTACACCAAATTCAGTGTAGGCCTAAATCATCTTTTTTTGCGCAGTCTTTTATTTGATACCTCACGAGTATTTCAAAATATAGTGGCAATGCTATGAGTGAATTCAAAGTGAATTTTGAATGACAAGAGAAACACGATCTATAGTGACTATGCTATTCGAAAATATCAGACTATTTTACTTTATCGTTAGTCATCACATACAGCTATATAAATAGCGAAATTCCTAGGAAATTCCTAGGGGCTGACCTAGTCTTAGGACACCAACCGGTGGTTTGTGTGAGCTTGGCATCGCAGCCAACACGACCCAACAAACACCAGACATAGATCCAATGTTGTTTACTGTTGGACCACCGTCTGCGACGCTGGCCCAGCATTAAAACAACATTGAGCCAGTGCCTCGTGTTAGCTGGGGAGGCATTGATCCGATGTCAAACTAATTCGGGGCCATCGTCTACGGCTCTGGCCCAGCGTTAGACCAATGCGGCTCAACGTCTCGTGTTTGTTAATAAGGGGTTTGATGTTGGTCTAATGTAACATTATATTGGCCCACAATTAACCACTATTAGTATTACGTACATATTGTACACAGACGGACCGATTTACCACACCATATAACTTGATGGTGTATCGCGTCGTGATCTAATCCAGCTACATTTACATCGATTCTGTCCATTTATAAAGCCTTTAAAAATATATGATTGATTGTGTCGAACATTTTAGGTTATTTCGGTCGAAATAAGCAAAACAGTTATGCAGCTTTAAAATACAGTATATTGTAGCTCTATGGGAACATGTATTTATCATATATGTTTAACATAGTTTGGCTGCTCAACATGTCAGCAATAAGTGAATGTGGACAAACACACTGTGACAAATAGCAAAAGAGGTATCACTAGGATTAACATAGGAGGGACACACATTTCAAACAATTGTAGGCCTACCCCCAGGAAAAATATACCCTTATAGACTATATAATATTCAAATAATCAAGATAATACATTCGTTTGTTCAAAGATATGCTGGAAATCTATAGAATAGCTTCACCCTTGAAAGCTAAGAAATGTATCGTAGGCCTACTTTTTTTCATCATCAATGTTTGTACTTGTTTTGCCTTTTTTTGTCTTCATCACTGTTCGTACTTGTTTTGCAATCTGTTACCATGTTACGCGAGCTCTGATTGGGTAACGGCAATTGAGCTTCATAATACACATTCAGTGTGTAATCATATGATTTTATGAGCTATTTGTGCAAGACGCCAGACTCGATTCGCCCCGAGATTCGCCCCCAAAGTCGCACATTAGTTGAGGTCCTAAAAAACACCATATAACTGCCAAACACTGGATATTTCCAATTGGATATTATACTGATCTGGTAAAGTATTGCTTATAACATGTTTTGTGGCATTTAATTTAATTTTAAAATGTATGATGTTTTGGATATTTGATGGATAATGTAGGTGATTATAACATAGCATCAATGTGCAATATTTTCACACATTATCGCCCACATAAGCATGCCTCGCTATTTACTATAAGAGTAACAAACAGCCAGCAAACACGAGCCGTTCAACCAACATTTGCTCAATGCTGGTCCATCATTCAAGCGAAGTTCGAATGATGTCGTGTTTGATGATTTTACTATGTCAGTAGGCCTAGACATGATAGATGCTAACCCAACGTTGAGTTAATGTGTGACCATCGTTACAGATTTGGGCCAACGTTAATCTAACATTGTGTCAATGCATCACCATAGATTTAATGTGTTTTTTTAAGTTTGGAGTTGTTGTGATCATATTTTTTTTATTTGTAGCCTATATATCTATTGGTGGGTTCTCTATAGTGACTATACACAGCAGTATAGTGAGTGGGGGTGAATCTGCCTAGCTCTGAGACGTCTACAGAGATCCGCCCCGGGCCTCTGAAGACCATACAATTGACCTGGGCCACTAAGTAGCCCAATAAGATTGATCATTGGGTCATTCTCAACACGTCAGTCAAAAAATGGGCCAAACTGTCCGAAACTCGGCCTGTGTCTACGTCTACAAAAAGATTCGCCCCGGGGCTCTCACGCCCACGTAATTGACCTGGGCCACGAAATAGCCCCCTGGTATTGTAGGTAGGGACCTTGGGGAGGTGTGTGCAAAAAAATGGGCCGATCTGTTCACTACTTTGCCTGTGGCAGAGCGGGGGCCTAGGGGTCCGTCTCTACTCTATGGTATAGTGAGTGGGGGCGAATATGCCTATAGTAAGACGTCTGCAGAAAGATCCGCCCCGGGCCTCTGACGACCATTCAATTGACCTGGGCCACTAAGTAGCCCAATAATATTGATCATTGGGTCATTCCCAACACGTCAGTCAAAAATTGGGCCAAACTGTCCGAAACTCGGCCTGTCACACCCCCGGGGCCAATCGATCGATTTCAAGACGTCTACAAAAAGATTCGCCCCGGGGCTCTTACGCCCACGTAATTGACCTGGGCCACGAAATAGCCCCCTGGTATTGTAGGTAGGGACCTTGGGGAGGTGTGTGCAAAAAAATGGGCAGATTTGTTCACTACACTGCCTGTGGCAGAGCGGGGGCCTAGGGGTCCGTCTCTACTCTATAGTATAGTGAGTGGGGGCGAATATGCCTATAGTAAGACGTCTGCAGAAAGATCCGCCCCGGGCCTCTGACGACCATTCAATTGACCTGGGCCACTAAGTAGCCCAATAATATTGATCATTGGGTCATTCTCAACACGTCAGTCAAAAATTGGGCCAAACTGTCCGAAACTCGGCCTGTCACACCCCCGGGGCCAATCGATCGATTTCAAGACGTCTACAAAAAGATTCGCCCCGGGGCTCTCACGCCCATGTAATTGACCTGGGCCACGAAATAGCCCCCCGGTATTGTGGGTAAGGACCTTGGGGAGGTGTGTGCAAAAAATTGGGCCGATCTGTTCACTACTTTGCCTGTGGCAGAGCGGGGGCCTAGGGGTCCGTCTCTACTCTATGGTATAGTGAGTGGGGGCGAATATGCCTATAGTAAGACGTCTGCAGAGAGATCCGCCCCGGGCCTCTGACGACCATTCAATTGACCTGGGCCACTAAGTAGCCCAATAATATTGATCATTGGGTCATTCTCAACACGTCAGTCAAAAATTGGGCCAAACTTTCCGAAACTCGGCCTGTCACACCCCCGGGGCCAATCGATCGATTTCAAGACGTCTACAAAAAGATTCGCCCCGGGGCTCTCACGCCCACGTAATTGACCTGGGCCACAAAATAGCCACCTGGTATTGTAGGTAGGGACCTTAGGGAGGTGTGTGCAAAAAATTGGGCCGATCTGTTCACTACTTTGCCTGTGGCAGAGCGGGGGCCTAGGGGTCCGTCTCTACTCTATAGTATAGTGAGTGGGGGCGAATATGCCTATAGTAAGACGTCTGCAGAGAGATCCGCCCCGGGCCTCTGACGACCATTCAATTGACCTGGGCCACTAAGTAGCCCAATAATATTGATCATTGGGTCATTCCCAACACGTCAGTCAAAAATTGGGCCAAACTGTCCGAAACTCGGCCTGTGACACCCCCGGGGCCAATCGATCGATTTCAAGACGTCTACAAAAAGATTCGCCCCGGAGCTCTTACGCCCACGTAATTGACCTGGGCCACGAAATAGCCCCCTGGTATTGTAGGTGGGGACCTTGGGGAGGTGTGTGCAAAAAAATGGGCAGATTTGTTCACTACACTGCCTGTGGCAGAGCGGGGGCCTAGGGGTCCGTCTCTACTCTATGGTATAGTGAGTGGGGGCGAGTATGCCTATAGTAAGACGTCTGCAGAGAGATCCGCCCCGGGCCTCTGACGACCATTTAATTGACCTGGGCCACTAAGTAGCCCAATAATATTGATCATTGGGTCATTCTCAACACGTCAGTCAAAAATTGGGCCAAACTGTCCGAAACTCGGCCTGTCACACCCCCGGGGCCAATCGATCGATTTCAAGACGTCTACAAAAAGATTCGCCCCGGGGCTCTTACGCCCACGTAATTGACCTGGGCCACGAAATAGCCCCCTGTTATTGTAGGTGGGGACCTTGGGGAGGTGTGTGCAAAAAAATGGGCAGATTTGTTCACTACACTGCCTGTGGCAGAGCGGGGGCCTAGGGGTCCGTCTCTACTCTATAGTATAGTGAGTGGGGGCGAATATGCCTATAGTAAGACGTCTGCAGAGAGATCCGCCCCGGGCCTCTGACGACCATTCAATTGACCTGGGCCACTAAGTAGCCCAATAATATTGATCATTGGGTCATTCCCAACACGTCAGTCAAAAATTGGGCCAAACTGTCCGAAACTCGGCCTGTGACACCCCCGGGGCCAATCGATCGATTTCAAGACGTCTACAAAAAGATTCGCCCCGGGGCTCTCACGCCCATGTAATTGACCTGGGCCACGAAATAGCCCCCCGGTATTGTGGGTAAGGACCTTGGGGAGGTGTGTGCAAAAAATTGGGCCGATCTGTTCACTACTTTGCCTGTGGCAGAGCGGGGGCCTAGGGGTCCGTCTCTACTCTATGGTATAGTGAGTGGGGGCGAATATGCCTATAGTAAGACGTCTGCAGAGAGATCCGCCCCGGGCCTCTGACGACCATTCAATTGACCTGGGCCACTAAGTAGCCCAATAATATTGATCATTGGGTCATTCTCAACACGTCAGTCAAAAATTGGGCCAAACTTTCCGAAACTCGGCCTGTCACACCCCCGGGGCCAATCGATCGATTTCAAGACGTCTACAAAAAGATTCGCCCCGGGGCTCTCACGCCCACGTAATTGACCTGGGCCACAAAATAGCCACCTGGTATTGTAGGTAGGGACCTTAGGGAGGTGTGTGCAAAAAATTGGGCCGATCTGTTCACTACTTTGCCTGTGGCAGAGCGGGGGCCTAGGGGTCCGTCTCTACTCTATAGTATAGTGAGTGGGGGCGAATATGCCTATAGTAAGACGTCTGCAGAGAGATCCGCCCCGGGCCTCTGACGACCATTCAATTGACCTGGGCCACTAAGTAGCCCAATAATATTGATCATTGGGTCATTCCCAACACGTCAGTCAAAAATTGGGCCAAACTGTCCGAAACTCGGCCTGTGACACCCCCGGGGCCAATCGATCGATTTCAAGACGTCTACAAAAAGATTCGCCCCGGGGCTCTTACGCCCACGTAATTGACCTGGGCCACGAAATAGCCCCCTGTTATTGTAGGTGGGGACCTTGGGGAGGTGTGTGCAAAAAAATGGGCAGATTTGTTCACTACACTGCCTGTGGCAGAGCGGGGGCCTAGGGGTCCGTCTCTACTCTATAGTATAGTGAGTGGGGGCGAATATGCCTATAGTAAGACGTCTGCAGAGAGATCCGCCCCGGGCCTCTGACGACCATTCAATTGACCTGGGCCACTAAGTAGCCCAATAATATTGATCATTGGGTCATTCCCAACACGTCAGTCAAAAATTGGGCCAAACTGTCCGAAACTCGGCCTGTGACACCCCCGGGGCCAATCGATCGATTTCAAGACGTCTACAAAAAGATTCGCCCCGGGGCTCTCACGCCCATGTAATTGACCTGGGCCACGAAATAGCCCCCCGGTATTGTGGGTAAGGACCTTGGGGAGGTGTGTGCAAAAAATTGGGCCGATCTGTTCACTACTTTGCCTGTGGCAGAGCGGGGGCCTAGGGGTCCGTCTCTACTCTATGGTATAGTGAGTGGGGGCGAATATGCCTATAGTAAGACGTCTGCAGAGAGATCCGCCCCGGGCCTCTGACGACCATTCAATTGACCTGGGCCACTAAGTAGCCCAATAATATTGATCATTGGGTCATTCTCAACACGTCAGTCAAAAATTGGGCCAAACTTTCCGAAACTCGGCCTGTCACACCCCCGGGGCCAATCGATCGATTTCAAGACGTCTACAAAAAGATTCGCCCCGGGGCTCTCACGCCCACGTAATTGACCTGGGCCACAAAATAGCCACCTGGTATTGTAGGTAGGGACCTTGGGGAGGTGTGTGCAAAAAAATGGGCAGATTTGTTCACTACACTGCCTGTGGCAGAGCGGGGGCCTAGGGGTCCGTCTCTACTCTATGGTATAGTGAGTGGGGGCGAATATGCCTATAGTAAGACGTCTGCAGAGAGATCCGCCCCGGGCCTCTGACGACCATTTAATTGACCTGGGCCACTAAGTAGCCCAATAATATTGATCATTGGGTCATTCTCAACACGTCAGTCAAAAATTGGGCCAAACTGTCCGAAACTCGGCCTGTCACACCCCCGGGGCCAATCGATCGATTTCAAGACGTCTACAAAAAGATTCGCCCCGGGGCTCTTACGCCCACGTAATTGACCTGGGCCACGAAATAGCCCCCTGGTATTGTAGGTGGGGACCTTGGGGAGGTGTGTGCAAAAAAATGGGCAGATTTGTTCACTACACTGCCTGTGGCAGAGCGGGGGCCTAGGGGTCCGTCTCTACTCTATAGTATAGTGAGTGGGGGCGAATATGCCTATAGTAAGACGTCTGCAGAGAGATCCGCCCCGGGCCTCTGACGACCATTCAATTGACCTGGGCCACTAAGTAGCCCAATAATATTGATCATTGGGTCATTCCCAACACGTCAGTCAAAAATTGGGCCAAACTGTCCGAAACTCGGCCTGTGACACCCCCGGGGCCAATCGATCGATTTCAAGACGTCTACAAAAAGATTCGCCCCGGGGCTCTCACGCCCATGTAATTGACCTGGGCCACGAAATAGCCCCCTGGTATTGTGGGTAAGACCCTTGGGGAGGTGTGTGCAAAAAATTGGGCCGATCTGTTCACTACTTTGCCTGTGGCAGAGCGGGGGCCTAGGGGTCCGTCTCTACTCTATGGTATAGTGAGTGGGGGCGAATATGCCTATAGTAAGACGTCTGCAGAGAGATCCGCCCCGGGCCTCTGACGACCATTCAATCGACCTGGGCCACTAAGTAGCCCAATAATATTGATCATTGGGTCATTCTCAACACGTCAGTCAAAAATTGGGCCAAACTTTCCGAAACTCGGCCTGTGACACCCGCGGGGCCAATCGATCGATTTCAAGACGTCTACAAAAAGATTCGCCCCGGGGCTCTCACGCCCACGTAATTGACCTGGGCCACAAAATAGCCACCTGGTATTGTAGGTAGGGACATTAGGGAGGTGTGTGCAAAAAATTGGGCCGATCTGTTCACTACTTTGCCTGTGGCAGAGCGGGGGCCTAGGGGTCCGTCTCTACTCTATAGTATAGTGAGTGGGGGCGAATATGCCTATAGTAAGACGTCTGCAGAGAGATCCGCCCCGGGCCTCTGACGACCATTTAATTGACCTGGGCCACTAAGTAGCCCAATAATATTGATCATTGGGTCATTCTCAACACGTCAGTCAAAAATTGGGCCAAACTGTCCGAAACTCGGCCTGTGACACCCCCGGGGCCAATCGATCGATTTCAAGACGTCTACAAAAAGATTCGCCCCGGGGCTCTCACGCCCATGTAATTGACCTGGGCCACGAAATAGCCCCCCGGTATTGTGGGTAAGGACCTTGGGGAGGTGTGTGCAAAAAATTGGGCCGATCTGTTCACTACTTTGCCTGTGGCAGAGCGGGGGCCTAGGGGTCCGTCTCTACTCTATGGTATAGTGAGTGGGGGCGAATATGCCTATAGTAAGACGTCTGCAGAGAGATCCGCCCCGGGCCTCTGACGACCATTCAATTGACCTGGGCCACTAAGTAGCCCAATAATATTGATCATTGGGTCATTCTCAACACGTCAGTCAAAAATTGGGCCAAACTTTCCGAAACTCGGCCTGTCACACCCCCGGGGCCAATCGATCGATTTCAAGACGTCTACAAAAAGATTCGCCCCGGGGCTCTCACGCCCACGTAATTGACCTGGGCCACAAAATAGCCACCTGGTATTGTAGGTAGGGACCTTAGGGAGGTGTGTGCAAAAAATTGGGCCGATCTGTTCACTACTTTGCCTGTGGCAGAGCGGGGGCCTAGGGGTCCGTCTCTACTCTATAGTATAGTGAGTGGGGGCGAATATGCCTATAGTAAGACGTCTGCAGAGAGATCCGCCCCGGGCCTCTGACGACCATTCAATTGACCTGGGCCACTAAGTAGCCCAATAATATTGATCATTGGGTCATTCCCAACACGTCAGTCAAAAATTGGGCCAAACTGTCCGAAACTCGGCCTGTGACACCCCCGGGGCCAATCGATCGATTTCAAGACGTCTACAAAAAGATTCGCCCCGGGGCTCTTACGCCCACGTAATTGACCTGGGCCACGAAATAGCCCCCTGGTATTGTAGGTGGGGACCTTGGGGAGGTGTGTGCAAAAAAATGGGCAGATTTGTTCACTACACTGCCTGTGGCAGAGCGGGGGCCTAGGGGTCCGTCTCTACTCTATGGTATAGTGAGTGGGGGCGAATATGCCTATAGTAAGACGTCTGCAGAGAGATCCGCCCCGGGCCTCTGACGACCATTTAATTGACCTGGGCCACTAAGTAGCCCAATAATATTGATCATTGGGTCATTCTCAACACGTCAGTCAAAAATTGGGCCAAACTGTCCGAAACTCGGCCTGTCACACCCCCGGGGCCAATCGATCGATTTCAAGACGTCTACAAAAAGATTCGCCCCGGGGCTCTTACGCCCACGTAATTGACCTGGGCCACGAAATAGCCCCCTGGTATTGTAGGTGGGGACCTTGGGGAGGTGTGTGCAAAAAAATGGGCAGATTTGTTCACTACACTGCCTGTGGCAGAGCGGGGGCCTAGGGGTCCGTCTCTACTCTATAGTATAGTGAGTGGGGGCGAATATGCCTATAGTAAGACGTCTGCAGAGAGATCCGCCCCGGGCCTCTGACGACCATTCAATTGACCTGGGCCACTAAGTAGCCCAATAATATTGATCATTGGGTCATTCCCAACACGTCAGTCAAAAATTGGGCCAAACTGTCCGAAACTCGGCCTGTGACACCCCCGGGGCCAATCGATCGATTTCAAGACGTCTACAAAAAGATTCGCCCCGGGGCTCTCACGCCCATGTAATTGACCTGGGCCACGAAATAGCCCCCTGGTATTGTGGGTAAGACCCTTGGGGAGGTGTGTGCAAAAAATTGGGCCGATCTGTTCACTACTTTGCCTGTGGCAGAGCGGGGGCCTAGGGGTCCGTCTCTACTCTATGGTATAGTGAGTGGGGGCGAATATGCCTATAGTAAGACGTCTGCAGAGAGATCCGCCCCGGGCCTCTGACGACCATTCAATCGACCTGGGCCACTAAGTAGCCCAATAATATTGATCATTGGGTCATTCTCAACACGTCAGTCAAAAATTGGGCCAAACTTTCCGAAACTCGGCCTGTGACACCCGCGGGGCCAATCGATCGATTTCAAGACGTCTACAAAAAGATTCGCCCCGGGGCTCTCACGCCCACGTAATTGACCTGGGCCACAAAATAGCCACCTGGTATTGTAGGTGGGGACCTTGGGGAGGTGTGTGCAAAAAAATGGGCAGATTTGTTCACTACACTGCCTGTGGCAGAGCGGGGGCCTAGGGGTCCGTCTCTACTCTATGGTATAGTGAGTGGGGGCGAATATGCCTATAGTAAGACGTCTGCAGAGAGATCCGCCCCGGGCCTCTGACGACCATTCAATTGACCTGGGCCACTAAGTAGCCCAATAATATTGATCATTGGGTCATTCCCAACACGTCAGTCAAAAATTGGGCCAAACTGTCCGAAACTCGGCCTGTGACACCCCCGGGGCCAATCGATCGATTTCAAGACGTCTACAAAAAGATTCGCCCCGGGGCTCTCACGCCCATGTAATTGACCTGGGCCACGAAATAGCCCCCTGGTATTGTGGGTAAGACCCTTGGGGAGGTGTGTGCAAAAAATTGGGCCGATCTGTTCACTACTTTGCCTGTGGCAGAGCGGGGGCCTAGGGGTCCGTCTCTACTCTATGGTATAGTGAGTGGGGGCGAATATGCCTATAGTAAGACGTCTGCAGAGAGATCCGCCCCGGGCCTCTGACGACCATTCAATCGACCTGGGCCACTAAGTAGCCCAATAATATTGATCATTGGGTCATTCTCAACACGTCAGTCAAAAATTGGGCCAAACTTTCCGAAACTCGGCCTGTGACACCCGCGGGGCCAATCGATCGATTTCAAGACGTCTACAAAAAGATTCGCCCCGGGGCTCTCACGCCCACGTAATTGACCTGGGCCACAAAATAGCCACCTGGTATTGTAGGTGGGGACCTTGGGGAGGTGTGTGCAAAAAAATGGGCAGATTTGTTCACTACACTGCCTGTGGCAGAGCGGGGGCCTAGGGGTCCGTCTCTACTCTATGGTATAGTGAGTGGGGGCGAATATGCCTATAGTAAGACGTCTGCAGAGAGATCCGCCCCGGGCCCCTGACGACCATTTAATTGACCTGGGCCACTAAGTAGCCCAATAATATTGATCATTGGGTCATTCTCAACACGTCAGTCAAAAATTGGGCCAAACTGTCCGAAACTCGGCCTGTCACACCCCCGGGGCCAATCGATCGATTTCAAGACGTCTACAAAAAGATTCGCCCCGGGGCTCTTACGCCCACGTAATTGACCTGGGCCACGAAATAGCCCCCTGGTATTGTAGGTGGGGACCTTGGGGAGGTGTGTGCAAAAAAATGGGCAGATTTGTTCACTACACTGCCTGTGGCAGAGCGGGGGCCTAGGGGTCCGTCTCTACTCTATAGTATAGTGAGTGGGGGCGAATATGCCTATAGTAAGACGTCTGCAGAGAGATCCGCCCCGGGCCTCTGACGACCATTCAATTGACCTGGGCCACTAAGTAGCCCAATAATATTGATCATTGGGTCATTCCCAACACGTCAGTCAAAAATTGGGCCAAACTGTCCGAAACTCGGCCTGTGACACCCCCGGGGCCAATCGATCGATTTCAAGACGTCTACAAAAAGATTCGCCCCGGGGCTCTTACGCCCACGTAATTGACCTGGGCCACAAAATAGCCACCTGGTATTGTAGGTAGGGACCTTGGGGAGGTGTGTGCAAAAAATGGGCAGATTTGTTCACTACACTGCCTGTGGCAGAGCGGGGGCCTAGGGGTCCGTCTCTACTCTATAGTATAGTGAGTGGGGGCGAATATGCCTATAGTAAGACGTCTGCAGAAAGATCCGCCCCGGGCCTCTGACGACCATACAATTGACCTGGACCACTAAGTAGCCCAATAATATTGATCATTGGGTCATTCTTAACACGTCAGTAAAAAAACTCGGCCTGTGACACCCCCGGGGCGATTCGACCGGCTTGTTACATTGCGAATTAATGGAGGTGAATTGTTAAATTAAGTCAAAAGAGCAAAAGATTTGACACAAATAATTGATCAGTTTTTTTTATTATTATTGAAATATTAAGATTTCAACAAATAAGGAGAATAACACATAACAAACATGATATATTAAAATTTTAAAATTTCAAAGATTTCAAAATATCTCATTTTTTGCATGAAATGTATCCATGAAATTTATAGTAGGTAATGGGTCATTAAGACATGTATGACATAACAGGTTGGTGGTAAACTGTATTCATTTAACATCACCGTAATCTACAAGTAGTATATAAGTTTTTAATTGATTATCGATTATGACAGCAGTCGAATTGGAATTACGTCATTCTACAAATTGGTACGATAAATCCTTTCACAAAACTCTCACATTCTGTTGTTATTAAATGATTTATGATTTGGAAATTTTGATGTATTACATCAACATTTTTATGTAATCATCAAATGTTACAAAATCACTTAGTATAAATTATAAGTTAGGCATTGATAAACGTGATATGGATGAGTCATACATTGTGGCAGGTAATCTCGCCAGTAGACAATAGACAATATTCTTTTAAACTCAGCCCATATATGGCTTTGAGTATGAAATAGTAATTAGCGATGGCGTATGTATCTAATACACGATAATAAAACAGGTAATTAATCAAAGTAATTATAGTATATAGAATTTATAACTCATATAACATATAATATATATATAAATTTATCTTTATTTAAGAATTACCAGCTTAAAGTTGCATTTCTGCCGTTAAGACAATCAGATAAAACTGAACAATGCTGATATCACAGGTGTGGCGAGGTTAATCACGGCGAGGTTACCTTGTTTCTACGTTACTCATGTTCGTGACCAGAACTGGCCAAATCATTCCTAAATCGTATACATAAATACCAGATGTATCAGGAGATCCTCCATGTACACTAAATCATTTTTTTAAATGATATATCTCATATTCCACAGAACACATAACCCTTATTTAATTATGCAAATTAAGAAATATAAGGTTATTTTCAGAAAATATAAAAAAGTCTAAACTTTTTGAAAGGATTAAACATTTGAATAAAATTGAATAATTAAAATAAATATTTATTTATTCCCCTTCTTTATATAGCAAACGTGTAGTTTTAACAATTTTGAAAAGTAATAAATTATACGCCAGATATTCTTATCGTCATCATTTTTTACAATGTATCAATGTTTCAGACTTATCAGCGACTGTT
This sequence comes from Flabesymbios commensalis, assembly GCA_964017125.1. NCBI lineage: Eukaryota > Metazoa > Annelida > Polychaeta > Terebellida > Flabelligeridae > Flabesymbios > Flabesymbios commensalis. The sequence continues at coordinate 59,351,016 of OZ024909.1, read as the reverse complement.
GACATAATAACATGCAAATAGATTGGAGTGTAACTGAGATTAAAAATGTAATAGCATTTAGATTTGAAATATTTCTTATCAAGATGTACATCAACTTCTCAGCCACACAATGTTATGATTATGAAATAATCATATGAAAATTGAAGTGTATGTACAAAATGAAAATACGTAAAATCAATGTCATCTAGGTTTCATTACACAGAACACTGTGCAGCCTGTTCCAACCAGACACAGACGGCCCGCGTGTATCATAATGCGGACAGCTCTCCCAGCAAACACGAAGACTTGACCCGATGTTGTTTTAATGTTGGTCCAGCGCCGTTGGCGGTGGGCCAATAGTGAAACAGCTATGGGTCAAATCCTCGCGTTTGCTGGGCTCCACACAGGGGTCTGTCTACACCCACCCCTCCCCCACCATAATATTCTCGCCAGCCGATCAGGGTACTTTTAGCAAGACAGCCGGCAAATCACAAGCTTACTACAATACTTGAAATTGAAATATGTTATTGTAGTGTATACTGTCTGTATCAGTATATAATTGATATAAATGTTTTATTAATACCTACTCATACGAGCAGGTAAGATTAATGCTTTTGTAATACCGACTCTTTCATCGAAAAGATGGTCTATGCGGGATCTATTCCTTCTTATTGTTCTTATTATTTCAGCACCAACCTTTTGATAGCCTGCACCATGGTCAGATCCGCATACTCGCATGATAAAACATTTGGCATGAATTATTTCATGCACTAAGATGTGAAAAAGTTCTTTCTTGTCTACTATATTTGAATGAAATATTATTGAGTCTGCATATGCTATTAAGTTACTACCTATAGTGCATCCCACCATGTCCTTCATTATGCTTGATCTATATAGAAAATTCGTTTTATATGGCAGTGGTGTTGTCAACATATTATTTACCTCTATGTATAAAACCCATAGCCAGTCAGACTGTGGTACCAGTTTACATTGCAAAGACTCCCTGTCTTTGACCAAAAAGTCTATTTCCTTAAGTCTCCTCTTTAGTTGTTCTTCTTTTATGAAATTGTCTCTTTCCGCTTTGCTGCGGGGTAAGTTGGTGCCACAAATCGGTGATAAAGATCCAGTTTCTGGAAGATCAAAGGCACTAAGTCCTCTGCATACATCACAGGTGAATGTGACATCTGGGATGCTCACATTCAATCTCGCACATGCTGAGTGGTATCTGACGTGACACGAATTGCATGTAAAAGTGTCCCTGCAAAGAAAAATGAATATAACATGTGCTTTTAGTTATATGATACGATTCAAAATTTAATAGTAACTCAGATCACACGTAATAAGTCGCATAATGGACGAATTCCAAAAAAATCACTATTTCTAAATCATTAACAACATATTTCTATTGAATTGAAATTAATTATTTGTGATTAAGTAATTGTTCTGTGTTTTTCAATTATAGAAAATAAAAAAATATTTCACATTTTTTGTCGTGTAATATATTGTAGTAGTTTTATTATCTTTTTACAATTCCTTTTATACTTTATATACTTTAAACTGTGTCGTATGTACTCCCTATTTTTTATTCTTACATACAATTGTTCACATTACAACAATAAAGTGTTCTTATAGCTTATCCTTTAAATGACATTTTCTAGGTCTACCCCCGTGGCCTTTTCTTAAAAGGTTTTGTCATCCCAATAAGATCCAGATCACACAAACCTTTCTGTGTAACAATGAGTGAAAAAATATGTTGATGTGTTCTCTGATTATATATGTTAAATAATTGCTATTAATAAAGAGTTATATTTTGTCGGTACTATGGTTATTTTATCATTAGTAATGTTTTATTGCCTGATAAAACCTTAGACCCCAGGGGTTATGGTCTCACCACACAAATTCATACGCGCATATCATTAAAAAGTTTAATAGTGAGAGAGTTACGATTTTTTTTATAAAACGTGGTGATTTATAGCAGGTTTGGGGTGATAAATAGGGGTGATAAAGTATTAATGTTTGAGCTATTTGACATAAATCCATACATTCTGGACGTATATATATGTATGTTTTAGCACGTAACACGCTCTGTAAAATTTTGTGAGCACCCTTTAATCACCAACAATATGATGCTGTACAATCACCCTTTCACTAATAATTAGTAGATAGACTAAAAATGAAGATAATAAGCAGAAATTAGAAGCTCTCTCACTTTTAATAAAATACCCAGAATTCCTACGGACCAACTACCTGTTGTGATGAATGCTCGATTAAACGTCATTATATAAAATCATTTTCAACAATAAGTCATAGTAAATTAAATAAATGTAAACTTACGGCCCATCTGGTACATGATGCCCACAGGAACATTTATCAAGAGATTTATTGTCACTTTTCTGCAAAAAAAGGTATTTCAATGTAGTTCTGATTATACTTTTATTAGATTTACCTTATGAGCGTACAATTCAATACATTTATAGCAGTTTACAAAAGTGCCATTTTGCAATCTGAAGGTACTATGTAATTGTTGTAATTGTATGTGATGAGATTTTTATTTTTGGCTTGGAAGTTTAACCAAAATAAATTAGGTAATTGGTAATTGATAAGTTTTTCTTTTCCACAGGGAATTTTTTATTTACTTTCATTGTAATATATTTATAAAAAAGTTGAAAATATCGCGCGTATAACTTATTTACACTTTATAGTGATACGGATGGACGACAGACTATTAGGCATAGTATTTCCAGGCTGTCTTTGCTTAATCGGTGCGATATTGCGGCAATATTCATGGTAGCCGTGGACCAGGCGACTCGCTCCGTAAGGCCGATCAGCGCTACATTCATGGCTGATAGTCATGATAGTCCGACAATGTTTCCTCACCATCTCCCTCCGCCATTTTAGCTTATATATGTGTACATAAACTTAATTGTCAACCAAAATTTAATTATTAGTAAAAAGCAAATTTAAAAATTCTAACCAGAATTATTTTTTCGCACTGACATACCTGTGAGCTACTTACGAAAAAATAGGTTGCATGGGGAAAATATGACATTAATAAAACTGACAAATTACCTTGAATGATTCGAAACAGCTCTCAATTATTGTATGTAACACAACGACCCGAGCATCTTTCATGGTTATCTCTTGCATTCCTCTTTTCCCTTTGACTTCAGCCATGGCATACTGTTAAAATAAATAAAAGAGATGATAATCGTTATATTTCATTATATTGCTTTATTACGTTCTATATTATTTACATCAAATATTCTAAATAGCACGTCAGGTCAATTCGCGTAGATAATAAGTTTATATAGTTTAATATGTGTGATTTTGTATAGCTTACATGAAATAACTGATGGTTGATTCAATAAATAACGGGTCTATTTGTCCAGATATGCATACATCCATTTTAAAATCGTGCATGTGTTGGTGTGTCCTGCTTTATCAGGTGGCATATCACATGAATCTCTGGACCTTTTGTTAATTTAATAAAAAATAATTTTATTAAAATAATGTTTGTGACTCCTCATACAGCGCACATACAATGCTCTATACGCTTCATACAAATCACCCATGGTCACTGTAACATTCATGTAACTTTTTTGGAGCATACAGCACTTGCAGCTATTTCGGCGCTAGGAAATAATCGCACACATTGCCATCTCTGTCCTACCAGGTATTGATTTACACCTGAGTCAAATGAAGCATGTTAGGGTTAAGTGCCTTGCCCAAGGACACAACATCGAAACAATGTCACAATATTGAAACGGGAGAAATATGTTATTTCTCTAAAAATCATGCACCAAGCGAGATTCAAAACCGCACGGCATGCAGTGACATTGGCAGAGATTCACGCTATAGTCATCATTCTGTACTCACATGAACTCATAGTTTTATCACACTGAACTCACGGTATGTGATCATTATCTGATCTCTCTGTGAGATCATGGTGAGCTGGCATGAACTCAATGTGGGGTGAGGGTGTCTCATAAATGACGCCATATAGGAGATACAATCAGATTATGCCCTTACATTTAACACACATTATTAAAAGAACTTATTCAAATAAGACTTACCATACATATCATGATTCCACATGATTTCATGTCTGTCTGGAGTTGGAAGACATGATCCTCAATAGTATATTTTCTAATTGAAATTGCATCTTCCTTCACGTTGTCGTTCCTCTCATCGAAAAATTTACTAAGAAATAAAACAGTAAAATTATAAATATTATAATTACGTAAACTTTTTATTAAGTTTTGATTATTTCTGATCAAAATACATTAACCCTTTCGAGCCCGAATTTACCCTAGTCATCTTATCCACTACAAGCCGCGCATTGCTATCTCAAATCTCCACTTACAGTAAATGAAGATGATTTGATGTGGTTTAAAGAAAATTACCACGCATTGATAAACCAGTTTCATGGAAATTTTATAATATAAAACCCTTGTTTGTAGGAAATTAAGTATATTTGCAGGGATGTAAGATGATGCTTTAATGCATCGTAAGGACTTAAAGGGTTAAGAAGGCATCACTTATTAAATATGCTACGCAATAATTGCAGATAAATGGTGTAGTAAGAAAATTTGTATCATGATATAAATGTCTACCTTAAATTATCGATCAGTTCTTCAGAAGGCAAACATCCAGTCAAGGGGTCGTAATATCTCATTTTTTTTCTGATGTTGTCGATTACCTGTCAGCAACAAAACGGTGATGCACATTAATTCATATATTATTAAAACAACATTTGTGCTATAACACTTTATTACACGATTCAAAAAACATGTGAAAAGCACAACACTCGCGCTATGATACCTTATTACGTGATGTTGAATTTGAAATAGAAAGGAAATTAATTGTGCTATACTATTTCATTACAAAGTTTAATTAAGTAGGTATTTATTAGTTACAGTGACCATGGTGACATGCATATACATATACAACATAGACATAAATATCATGGGCATCAACAATAGGATATACCGGGCCAATTACCGATAGTCTTGTAATGTCACTTTATAAAAGGCTACATCAATCATATACAGTGTGCCGGGGAGGAAAGTATTACAAATTTAAATGTGTATTTCTCGTTTTAAGCTTTGCATATAAAATTCAATGTTTCTTTCCGACATTTGGTGATTATTAATGTTTTTTTTGTGTTGTAAAGTTAAATTGATGAAATCGGCGTTATTACGTATAATATTATTTCTAATTTCGGCAAGACATTACATTTTATTTACTTCGCCAGATGAGCAAATTGAACAGATACTCTATTCCAGTTTTTAATACTAAGAGTGTCTGTAATCTCTAACTCTCTCTCTGTCTACGGCCTGTATAAGTTGAAATTCCACAACAAAATGTGCGCAAAAATACTTATATGAAGTTTACGTATCAAGGTGAAAAAAAAAATTAGTATAGCAAAATTTTCACGGGTAATATTTTCTTAATTCAGGTTAATTTGAAATGCCTCGCTTCCACTCTTGCTTCATTAGTAAATAATTTGGTTTTACAATTGAAAAATCACACGCACCGCCACATCTGTTATATACTACTCTATTACACAATTTGTGTTAAAATATTTGAATTGAATTCATGTATATATATTCTGACAAACATGACATTATATAATTAAAGCAAATTCATGATACTCACCATTAAACACCAATGGTTCCCATGTTGGTTAATTGGGATAAGTACTTTCTTCTCTGAAAGTCGCATCTGCAAATATAGGCAAATAAGTATTATAAAGTTTTTAATGATAAATTACAATTTTTAAAGAATAAAGTTGGTATTAAACATATCTTGCTAATTTTGTTCTTACTTTAGTGAGGTATTTGTTGTTATGCTTTCTTTTCATGCTCTGCATAAAAGTCGACGTCATCGCTGTGACTTCTGATGTGTGTGAATTACAATCCATGAATGAATCAATGACCTATATTTTTAAACAAAAATCAAATAAAACAAAATTTAAAAAATGTTAGTTAATTTTGCAGCTACAAACACCGGTACCAATTAACAATTAAAATTGGAAATAATTACAGTCTTGAAGTGGATAAATCAATTATAATTCATGTACCTTCTGTGTCAAATTAAAATATATTTATATATATAAATTAAGTACCAAATCATTGGTCCATCCTGGTATCCAACTCGGCTCCTTATATGTGGTCCGGATCCTTATTATTTCATCTCTTGCTATTGGCTGACACTTCTTTACATCTAACCAAGTTACGTTGAATTTATTGTCAGATGAACTTTTATAATCCATGCCGCTACTCCAAAAATTTGAGACCTATAAATTAATATAATTATGCTGTAATCAATACATTCATTAATACCAATAAAAAAGTACTAAATTGTGAATTTTATGTGATGTTGATATTAATTGTATGAAAATAATTGTTTAGGCTTTTATTAAAAAAATGTTATTGTCATTCATTGCAATACGCAGAACTGATAAATACATATCCTCAATATATTTCAATTGATCCTTAATTTTCTATTTTATAAATCATTTTGTTTCCTTTTGCATTTCATTGCTTAATATAACCTATTAGAGAACTGTATGTTATATGAATGTACGCAGTATATTGGTCAGTATTGCGCCGTGAGGCTGCACGACTCTCACTGCTTCACTTCCATCTCGGTTTGCAGTGCTATCTTACACCAAAGCAGTCACATTTATGTGATGAGGTACATCAGTGTGCAGGGAAACCAATGATATGTTTTTTGAACCGCAAATATATCGTGGTTCTGGTGTTTTTAACTGCAGATATTTCGTCAAAGCGTACAATTTTCGTGTACATATATTGCAGTCATTTGGGTGCGATCAGCATGCCGCTGGTGTACAGTCCAGAGTCGCTGCGAGCATTACGTACTGAGCGCACGGTCCAATCTGTCTTCACCTGTGGAAAACACTGTGCCAGGCAGGAGTGGCTGGCCACGTGTCAACCAGACGTGGCTCCCGAGCTGGTGTCAACAACACAGGGGGAAAAGCACGGAAACAGCTACTACCAAACTACGCTGTGCATTTTTTAATCCTCAGTCATTGAAAAAAAAGTCATATTTAATAGAGCATGACTTAGACATCATTGGACTATGTGAGACATGGCTCTGTGGTGACGAAAGTGACAAAATCTTCATAAAGGGCTTGACACCTGATGGCTATCAGTTCTATAACGTTCCAAGGCGACATAGCCTTTGTGGTGGCGTAGGCTTACTGGCTAAATCCTCAATTCACCTGGAGGTGCAAGAATGTTTCAGTTACACTCATATGGAAGGAATGGAGATATTAGCGGATACAGGGTCACTAAAGCTGAGAATGGCCATAACAAATCGCCCACCACCATCCACTGAAAATGGGCTTACAGTTGCTGGCTTCCTTGATCATTTCAGTAACTTCATGGAGGGCTACATCTCTAACAACGAGAAGCTTCTCATGATGGGTGATTTCAATTTTCACGTGGGTGATGTTGCATACACTACCGCAAAGTGATTTTCTCTCCATTGTAGATGCTTTAAACCTTCACCAACATATTACAGGGCCAACACATATAAGCGGTAACACTCTTGACCTAGTTCTGACTCGTCTATCAGATTAAGTGTTACTGACTACTCAGGTATCGACAATGATGTCTGATCACAACTGGGTCCATCTCACTATCGACCAGAGTAAACCATGAAAGATGTATTCTTCCACAGACTGAGCAAAATCAATCATGACTATATGGAAGAGGAGATCACTTCTACTCTAATTGTGACACATCTGCACATAACGAGTGTCATGTCGGAAAAATACGATATGTAGTTGATGGTACCATTTGATAGCACACAGCTGGAGCTTTATTATGACACCAAGAACATGAAATTATGTTGATCCATAGCTGTGTTATGATTAATTTAGTGACGTGAATGGGTCAATATTTAAAAAAATAAAATATTGAGAGGAAAGTCGCATTAACCAAGATAGAAAAATGCATAGCAGAGATACATGCATGGATGGTCATACACAGGTTAAAACTGAACAATTACAAGACGGGGTATGTCTATCTTGTGTCGTCACAGAGTGATGGTGATATTGACGTTGAACCAATAACAATTGGAGAATCTAGTATTCAACTAACAACATCTCCAAGAAATATTGGCGTATTTTTTTTACAGTTCTCTTAACTAGACTCCTGAATTGGAAAAGTTTGCCAGTCATTCTATTTCTGTCGCATCAGATTACATTTAACACTTACTGCCACTCGCCAAATCATCCAGTCATTGGTGATTTCCAGGCTGGGCTTTTGCAACGCATTATATCAGGGCTCACCACAGTACCAGCTCGATAGATTACAACTTGTGCAAAATAGTGCTGCAAGGCTGATAACATGTGTGCGTCGTCACGAACACAACTCTGACGTGCGAATGCAGCTACATTGGTTACCAGTGAAACAGAGAGTTTGCTATAAAGTACTGTGGCTGATGTTTTTTCAGCTCATGGCAAAACTCCCGAATATCTGTGTGGGCTACTGAAGCAGCATAATGTAAAGTGCACACTACGCTCTTCACGACAGAACACATTTATACAGCCACGTACAGGAACTACGACTTTGGCGACAGGGCCTTTGCTGCTGCTGGGCCACGACTGTGGAATGCACTGCCTGCAGAACTAAGGAAGATCCATATATTTAGAGAAGCATATGGTCGTCTCCTTGATGCCTCATGTACATTTGATTTCTGCTCCCATTAGAAATGTTTTTCCTAATTTTCTAATAATTTATAATTTCTAATATTTTACTTACATTTCTCTTCATTTTTTCAGTGATGTCTAATTCCAGAATATGTCCAGTCTTATCATCTGTAAATAAAAACAAATCATGTTGAAAGCATCTAAGTTTCGCAATATAATGTTTCAATGTTTTATTTATTATCTGTCCTTTAAGATGTAGCTATATTTTACTTTATTCAAAATCTTCACATTTATTAGTGGAGATATTTCACAATAAATCATAAGTAAATTATTGCGTTTTTTTATGATACTTATCAATGGTAACGGTAAATCACCTGAAATCGGGAATTTGTCGTCCACTTCAGATACATGGTCTGCTGTATATTCCACTGCTTCTGTATCATGTGTATCAGATCTGTGAATAATGTTCATTTAAATCAATCTATTATTATTCTGAAAATGATATAATTTTATAATTGTATTTATTTTAAGAAATAACGTATGTCCCAATGTTTTTTATTCTTCTGATATCGTTTGTTTATTAGGCCTACACTTTTAAAACGTTGAAAACATATGTAATAGATTGTAAACTGATTTCACAATTTACCTAATTTAATATTATCCTGCGATGTTTATACAGTAAGTAGGTAGGCCTACAATTTCAATTACATATCTTAAACTGCCAACCTCTTGTCGCTTGCCTTAGGCATAACCACTTCAACACGACTTGCATCGCTTATTCCTATTTTTTCAACTTCATTTCTTTTGTAGTGGAAGATGTATCCCTCCTTCTGAATAAATACATTTGCAAAATGTCTGTGGTCATTTTTATTTTGAATTTAAATATAGCCATTGTTTTCTCTCATGTAACATTTTTAAAATTGTAAATTTATTATGTAATGATATAAGGCATTACCTTGTAATTAGATAATTATAAGTGGTTTAAAGAAATATTTACCGACAACACGCGAGGTCTTGCTTTGAATACAACAATTCGAGTGTCATCATATCTTCTGTATCCTTTCTCAGTTTTTACATAAGTGGTGTCTGAAAATAATATTAAATTGATCAGCCGTTATTTAAAAAGTAAACAAGAAATCACTGACGTCATAAGTTATGCTTATTTTCTCACTGTCACAAAAATATTGCTCAATTATCTAAAAAAAATTTTGCATTATCACAGGAATAACCCATTCAAAGAATAACATTCTAACCCAGAACAGTGGCAAAACTTGATATCATTTAATCAACATAACTAAGTTTTTGTTATCAGCAGTCCTTTTAATATCTAAAGTAGATTAAAAAAATAAAGCAATTCCGTTTCAACTTACAATGTCCGACATCTGTCGAATCTCCGTGATGACACTGAAAAAATATAATGATTTTATTGCAATGCAATTAGTTAATTTAAATTACTTTTCTTATATTATGCTATATTTTTTCCTTCTTTACAAATAAACATTACAGTAACAGAATTAGATAATCTTGATATTGAAATATACTCACTTGAATTGCTATTAGATGATATTGATGATCACCAAGCCATATACTTCTGAAATATACATTTATCAATTCTAAAGATGGCATATTACAATTACATTTGCAAAGAGCAGATATTACATTGTCAATGTTGATATGTGATATTCATTGTATTTAAAAATATCATCTATTTATATGCAACTTAGAGATGCGTGCTTATATAACGCAATAAATATTAAAAAAGTATTAGTAATGAATAATTGCTTGATAGCAATACAGGTTTGTTAGTTCAATACCATTTCGAATTTATTTATTTTTTAATTGCATTTAATATTCAAATAATGCACATAATATTTTTTTTGCATTTACAAAATGTTTATTTAAAATTAATAAATATATATCATCATAATTACATGTTCTAACTATGAATTTTTTTTCCTTACTCTGATTCGTCAACTGATTGGCTGATTTTCCTATTCACGAATTTCCCATTTACAACCTCTGTATAATATCTCACAAGATTTATTATAAGGCACTCTGGGGGATTTGTTTTTTCAATGAAATTTGTATGCTCATGCCTGGTCTTCACCTTACATGTCGATGTGCATTTTCTGAAATGAAATATTAATTTAGATAATAAAAAATATTATGATTCATCGACTTTGTGTTACATTATTTATTTTAAATATATTTAAGAGATTTAAAATTAACATGATATATTTAATATTTTAAATTAGTGGGTAAAATTTACAAGTGCATCTATGATAAAATGGACAACTGTAAGATGTAAAGCATAGTTTCACATAATAAATCCGTGATGTCAATTAAATGTCATTTTTTAAGTTTAACTTACACAGTATCATTTCCTTCTTGAACTGTGGTGAATTCATAGTTATGGAGGCAGTCCTGTACTGAACCTGCCCATGGTGGAATGGGCAGGTTAAACAACACTATTTTGTCATCCCGACCTCTTCTTGTCTGAAATAAATAATATTGAACAATTTAAGGTTAAGTAGAATAATTTCTAATTATAATTTTATAAATTTATTTATTAACAGTGTGACTCCTTATCCTACAAATAGATTAGATTATTAGTATTTTCAAAATTTGAAGCTTAATTGAACATGTGTGTGTGGTACACATGAATCATAATTTTTTTTATAATTACCTGTAATAAATAATGTGCATTAAAATGTGTAATTTCACAACAATAAAACATTTAGATAAACAAGATAAAATTTAAATTACCTCGCAGCACTTCATGCACTTCAGGGTGACATGTAGGTCGACTTTATATAGATGCTCAATATCCCCAAAGGAGAGCATACATCTGAGCATTTCACTTGCGTCCTGTTGTTGTGCTGCAGACACACTCTTCAATCTACATATCACTCCCTGTTAAGTAAATAAAAAAAATGTAATACAAGCTAGTGGTGTACACGACACGGAATCGATTATAGTAATAAATTATCAAGTCTTTGTGGTGATAAAAATCAGACTTTATTTCACATATTTGAAAAACATCACTCATTTAATAGGTGTCACATCTCTGTATGTTATGCGATCATAAATGTATTACTTTTGAAAATACATTTACCAGAAGTTCACTGAAATCCACTGATCCTTTATTCTCTTCTCGCAATTGACGAACCGCTGAATGTACTGGATTTGTTATGCTGTCAACTGAAATAATGAAGACATTTTACTTTCAACCAATTACACATTTGATTATACCTTTCTTACTATTAAATAGTATTAAAATGTAGCACATTAGTTATGGAGGTAAATGCAACTTGGTTACAGAACAAAATAATTTTTTAATTACGATTGAGTAGATAATAAATATAGACTTGTAATTATATTCCCCCTTTACCTATGCGTCTTGAACATTTTTCAATATTTTACTGTATTTTTAGACAGACATGACGTTGATGATGCGTTTTTTCTCGGTGGTAACAACAACTACAGGTCCAATGTATACCGGTTATTACCTATCTTGTGTGTAAATGTGTTATATGTTTTTATAATATCTACTATATGTAATTTATAAATATATAATCTGTGTTTGGTGCTTCATGGATATATAATTATGTTATATTAATATGCTTCGAAAAATTTACGAAGTTTTTGTGCTACGTTGTATAAAATTGATTTTGTAGGGATTAACATTTTACCTGTAATATAGGAAGCAAGAGCTTGAAGGCATGAGTTCAACCAACAGGATGTTCCTGTGTTTATAATTCCAGCCTTAACTGAAACATAAATTTATCACAATAATCCGTTTGAAATATATACAAAAGTGTGAAGTGTGAAAATTATAATGCATTTAATATTGCATTACACAAACATTTATCACGTAACGTCGTCCCGATGTTTTGATTTGATCAAGCTGGACTGAAATATTATTCGCTGCATATGATTTATTTGAGACGAATGCTTCTAATATTTCACATACGAAAATGAAATCAAATTGGTATTATTACCATAAATTTACTATATCATTTTCTAACACTGCTATGAAGCTGTCACTTACTCATTATGTAAGGATTTATTTTTACGTAAACAAATATTAAATATGAGGTAACATATGTTCAGTAGGCCCCCTAGTGTAGAACATTCATTGGCGGATAAAGGGCGCAGCGGCGCCCCCCTTTTTTTCGCCTAATACTTTTAACTCACCAAAATTGGCTAAAATTTACTAAAAAAAAAATTGGGGGCAATCTGAAAAAAAACCTGGGCGTTCCTCATTTCTTCAGATCCTAAATCCGCCAATGAAATTACGCATACATTCATGTTTGATTTAATTGAATTAATTTTAAGTATTTTATCTTACCTTCATATGTCTTTGTTTCATTTATTTTAGGCTTCTCTGCTCCAGCTGTAAAGAAATATTTTGATATATATAAAATGGGAGAATGTATGCTAGATGAAAATTAAGAATCATACAAATAACCGTGTGTGTTTTAGTTATTGAAAATTATGTTTTTTCATACCTTCTGTCTTCGTTTTCTCAACTAAAGATTCTATGGTTTCAATTGGTGAATCTGAAATGATATATAAGTAACATTTGTTTAAAAAACATATTTATTCAATTTACATTCGATAATGATAAAAGCAAATGTAGTAATGATAAATAAAATAATTTATATTTAATTTAAGACATATTTTACCATACCTTTGATTATCTTTTTTTCTAATGACGATTCTCCGGTTTCCCTTGATGAATCTGAAATGATACACGAATATTATTTGCTCAATTATTTAAAAATGTATTGTATTTTAACAACTGCTTCTAAATTTAATGACTAATCATGCTAATGAACATATTTCATACATAATTATGCATGAAATAATGTAAAACGATATTTAATGAAATTTAAATCTGTCGTAATTTGTATACTTCGATGAGATATGTTTTTATATATACATGTACATGTATACATTGTACATGTAAATGTATACATGGGAATTTGTATGAGAAACTAACAGACTACATTATGAAAAAAATTATAAAAGTGTTAATTTTTATTTCATTTATAAGTTATATATTCTCATACCTTCAGTCTTCGTATCCTCCTCGGAAGATTCTCCGGTTTCAATTGGTGCATCTGTAATGGGATGAAATATATTATGATTTGTTTTATTTACTATTTTGATACCAACAACTGAATGTCGGGTGGTCCATGTAATAGCGCCATTGGAATGCCTTATATGAATCTTTGATTGGTCAAAATAAATAATTTCTGTCTGTCAAAAATGGAAGGTATAAAAGTATTATTTATTTGTGAGAAATATATCTCATGTTAATGTACTTTAAATTCATTAATGACTATTGCACATGTAAGGAATAATAAGTCATACACTTAAAATTTGATAGATATGTATTTATATAAAAATTATACATCCTAATACCTTTAAATTCAGACAATTCAGTGGTTCTTGCAATATCTCCATATGCAATCGTATCTGCTTCTTCAATTTTTGATTCTTCCACTGAATCTGAAATAGTATATGAAGGTTATTTGTTTGAAGAAAATAGATTATGTATAACAATTATTCTTCGTGTTTATTTACTTAATATTCATCAATGACTAATGCACATGTAAGGAATTATAAGTGATACACATTATTTTTGATATATCATATTTATATAAAAATAATTCATCCCAATACCTTTGAATTCAGACAATTCAGTAGTCCTTGCAATAGCTCCATATGCAATAGTATCTGCTTCTTCAATTTTTGTTTCCTCCTCTGAAGATTCTTCGGATTCACTTGATGAGTCTAAAATCGTATGTGAAGGTTATTTGTTTGAAGAAAATAGATTACATATAACAACTATTATTCATGTTAATTTCCTTCATATTCATTAATGACTAATGCACACGTACAGAATATTAAGTGATACACTTTATTTTATATAGATATATTTATATAACAATTTATCCTAATACCTTTCAATTCGGACAATTCAGTAGTCCTTGCGATATCTTCATAGGCAATAGTATCTGCTTCTTTAAGTTTTGATTCTTCCACTGAAGATTTTTCGGATACACTAGATGAATCTGAAATGGTATATGAAGGTTATTTGTTTGAAGAAAATATATTATGTATAGCAAATATTCTTCATATTAATTTAGTTAATATTCACCAACAACAAATGTAAGGAATGATAATTAATATACAATTTAGATGACATACAAACATAGGATTTATTCAACTGTCATACCTTCTCCTTCGGACAATTTGAAAGTTTCTGAAACATCTTCATATGCAATTGTTTCTCCACTTTCCGTTGATGTTGATGTATCTGAAATATGAAGATGCTAAGTTAACAGCTGCTATGTAACAAATGTTTTTTATCACAATATTTAATAGTTTCGCTAACTACACGTACTGTATATTCCCGTTAATAAAACCGCACCCTGGTGATAAACCGCACCACAAACTTTGCAAATTTTAAAAGGTTCTACTCTGAGAATTTTAAAATCTGGAAAACGTAGGCTATGTTTTAAACCGCACCCCTGTTTAGAAAATATCACTCGACCTCTACAGATCGCGGGCCCAAGTCTTGTCTTCTACCACCTATTTTAAATAACAAGTGAATGACGGCGGTGATTGGCCGATCTTATCATGTGACAGACTGAAACACTCTTCGATTGGTCACTCTTCGGATCTTTTGACTGATCGGCGGGGTAATTATCATATCATATGTTTCATAACCAGACGTGCTTAAACTTTGATTGTTTCTATCCTTCTGAACGCTTAATTATTTCAACGTAATATATAAATATAATTATAATGCATACAATTCTCAGTCAGCTTAAAATAGTTCATTTTATGTATATAATTTAATTGCACAATTTCGTTCAGACTTATAATAACGTTAGAAAGCACAGAATTGTCATTTCGCTTAGTTTCTTTCAATAATTCTGTTTATTCTGTATAAAATTATGTTGTGTAATGTATTGCCTAATGTGTGTGGGTTGGGTGTTTTGGTAATCACATCTGATATAGGTGGACATGACCAATGAAGGTGAAGGGGTATGGCAAGTGGGTTGGGCCAAGGCTGATTGACAAGTCCCCCCCCCCCCCGCCCTGTAGACCCTGCACTGGTCATTAAGCAACTATGTCTCAACAAGGAAAATTAAGAATGATTCTATTTTCTTTGGTCTCAACGATGGACTTTTACCGGCAACATTGGATGGAGGAATATAAACACTCGCTGTGACCCTATGAGGACGCGGAATGCTAATCTGTTTTTCATTTTTTTATTTAATCGTGATGTCGCTTTGGTTATTAAGGTTTTCATTTCAGTCAGTTTAAGTCAAGTAGACAGATAGATAGGTGGATATTTATTGACGATGGAATTATGTGCTTATTTACTTGTCAATAAAATGATTATAGTAACTATATAAAGATATAGTACATTATGCTGTATGTAATATCACGCTATAATAAATAGATCATTGTGTAAATTTAAATAATTGCCATGTCATATAAGTGTCAATGTATACTTTTTCATGTCAATGACATATCTATCATTACCTGACTTTATACAAAAATTTCTGTCGATATATTTTAACGCTCACACCAATTAGCGCTAAATAGACATTATAGTTGATGGATCCATTATAGGTAGAGCTATATAACTTGAAATATTATATAAATATATAAAAAGTTGAAGTTGACAGTTGATAATCAGTCATGATTTGATAATAATATTGTTAAAGAGTAGCGAGATGCTATTATACTTCACTTTGTACGTCTACATCACTAATTAGGCTGTTATAACAACGATCTCAGCCCCACATACAATCACAATACTGTGCTATTTATGTGACGTTTAAAATAAGCTACCATCGTGACATTTCATTATCATAACAACTATTTTTCAATTTAAATTTATTTTAATTTCAATATAGTTCATTTTATACTCTACATAGGCACGCATATGGTCACATTCAGGTGACAAATCTCACACCATAACCACGCACTAGATATAGATTTTTTTTTATAAACTGCGATTACTGACCGGCAATATACGATTATCACCCTTATCATGCTTATCAGAAATACACATGTTATGCATTTCTGCCCTTATGTAGAATCAATGAAACTACTGTTGTATTATTTTTCTTATAATATATAATAATAATAATGTACATACCTTTAACAATACCGGGCGACGATACTGTTCCCTCAATCAATGTTGAAGACTTGAAAAATGAATTCACCTGAAATTTGTTATGAAAGGTGTTATAATAAATTAAAGAAGTAGGTGTAGTCCTAAATTACAATATCATTCCGTTAGTGAAAATAATGCATTATTTTTTATTGGAAATAATTTGTACATATTAAAAACTTACTTGAACTGCAGTCTCAGAATTGTGAGTGTTAATGAATTTAACACTCTTCCCACGATCATTGGCGTCCGTGATCATCTAAAAAATAGAATTAGTTATTGTGAATGGAATTATGCTTTTATTTTGTAATATATTTTTTTATCGGGAATATAATTGGTCATTTGGTGAATATCCGTAAAGCATAAAATAAAAATATTTTTTTTCTGTAAAATGATTTATTCGTTTTGTCGCAAGTAAGCATTGTATGGATTCAGTAACATTTAATAGCCGTTAAATCTAACATTTCCTTAATTTATCTTAATCACATGTATTTAAAGTTCAACACAACCCTCACAATTATATCAGCTGTGGCAATCACTATCATACGCAGTAATGTATCAAATGTGTCACAAACATGTAATGTTGAATCAAATAAAAAATTAAACTGTCACTTAGCATTGATGCGAATTTAAATGTAAATTTCGATAGTGACCAAGTATAATTTAAAACAGTCATTAATATATAATTGCATGATTTAATTTATAATATTTACCTTTTTTAAGTGATGATGCCAATAATCTATGATCTTATACAGCTTGTTCCCCGTTAGAACAATCTCATTCTTACTGCCTGAAAAAAGTGAATGGAGTTATAAATTAATACAGTAATCACATTGCATAATAAAAAATTGAACATAAATGCAAAAAGGCATTGATGGGAATTTATGAATTCATAATATATATTTTAAAAACATATCACTCAGAACTAACCGACTTTGATCTTTGTACTTGGTGAAGTAAATGTGATTTCATCGGGCCACCAATTAGGTCTCATAGCTTCCTTCCAAATTTTTTTTGTGTATTCACCTGAATAAGGTGTGATGTTATTTAGCAAATATTTGGCATCAGACATGTGAACTATTACATGCAATTTATTACTATCACTGTTACTTTGATATTATTTTCTTACTATTACTATTACAGTTTTTGAGTTATATTCCTATTACTATTATTCTTTTATATATTACTGTTATAATAACTTTTCGTCATCTTTTCAAAAGCGATAACAAGCTATACTGCTATCGAATGTTTTCCATATACGGTACCTAACATGATTAATTGATTGTATAATTAGCATTTGTTTAGATATCATGACCTCAAGACACTGTTAGCTTTGCCGCACAACGTTATTGCAATGTGATATGTTAGCCGTGATAACACTGTACGTATGGCTATCTACAGATCCAAATAAACAGGATATTAGTATGGTGTCTGGTGATTTCAGAACTCGACTATTTCGGTCTGGTGATTTCGGACGCCAATCGATGATTTCGGGCGGTGATTTCGGACAGTGTGCGGTTAAATCGGACGGGGATTTCGGACGGTGTGTGGTAAATTCGGACGCCGCGGTGAATTTGGACGGTGATTTCGGACGGTGTGCGGTGAATTTGGACGCCCAATTCAGTGGTCTTTTATATCACTATTTTGGTAATAATATCGCTAATTTCGGATGGTAATTTCGGACGGTGATTTCGTACGGTGATTTTGTTTTTATTTGATGTTAATTTAGGTTATGAGCTATTAAAATCCGAATTAAAATGCTTAAATGTAATATTTGACAAATACAAATATCAAAGTAAAAATATTTAGAGTAACATTTATAACAAAATTTAAAAGTGTTGGCTCAGGTATTGAATTGCTTCTCTTTTATTTATAAGTTTAGATGGAGTACCAAGTACTGCATTGTTGGGTGATAATGCGCCAAAAAACCCAGATATACACACACATAACTAAAATAGCTATATTGTATTATTTAATACCATGTCCATTACGTTCATATATATAATTATGTGCGCTTGATGATATAATAAATGTATGTATGATGGTAAGCGCCCTGCTCTTCGTTTGAAATGACATTTGCATGACTATTAAAGGTCATTTTTTGCTTTAAACACAAAATTAGCATGGAACTACTATTATACGCAGGAGAGCGTTTACGTCGAAGTATATAATAATTATACGTAGCTATATATATCATTCACCCAGATCACACATCGCTCAGAGAGACACGTCAAAATATCATACGTCGCGATGGGAATGAATCTAATTATAGTTTTTAAGTGACTCACTAATCAAGCTAATAAGAATTGTATATCAATGAAGTGTTTGAACAGGCATACAGCTATTGTCTAAATGTCCGTTTTGTTTACAATATGTTTTTTCAATATTTATGTGTGACACAGGTCCGTCAATGATGGACGCGCGGGCCGTGAGCGCAGACACACCGGATCGTTAACCCTCTGCGTCCCGAAAACCAACTACAAAGTGGAGTGTTTTGTTGTATAATTATAACATATTCGTAGGTCACGATAGGCTGCAGCACGCAGACAGTAAAGGGTCTTAAATCGCGGCACGCGTTATCAGCAAGTAATTGACCCTTATTCTGCTGATGGGTACAGTCAACATCCTTGAAAAGAATATTTATTGTTTTAATAATTATCATTGTACTATTGTCCGTTAATAACGTGCTAGGGTCGTGAAAATGATAATAATTATAATAAAAATTATCTATAATTTTCATCCATTTGAAAATTGTGCTTGTAGTATTTTAACCGCAGTGACGAGAGTGACTTGCCGTTTTGGTACAATAGTATGACCGTTGTCTGTTAAGTGGGACCTCAAAGGTGTGTGATGTGCACAAAAATAAAATTTTGATTATATTGTACATAAATATACATATATGTATCAAAATATATTTTGTATATATCAAATGATATGCCTATGTGACGATGAGAAACGTTCTTATATATATACATATGTATCATAAGTATACCGGTATTATCTCTGATTTTTGTATTTCTAAAATGATAATCATAAGTATTTGAAAGAGGATGACAATATAACTGTATTAGATTTCCTTATGCATAATACCGTCTAAAATTATAGATTTAGTTCAGGAATAGTTATATAACACCGTCTGTACGACATACATTTCTCCCCCCACCCACCCCCAAACACGGGGCATTCTTCCAATGCTGTATTAATGATCTCCACCTTCTTCGACGCTAGCTCAACATTTTTGCCTAAACAGCATATTGAGAATGCTGTGTTTGCTGGGCTGACCATCACAACCAAAAGGTCAAAGGTGTTTGACCAAGCAATGAATTGTATTGATGCTGTTTAGATTTTAATTCGCGCCTTATTGACCATCGATAACGGTAATTAAAGTGCGTTGTTCTTCACACATTGCATAAACAAATATAGTGCCGGCAACTGACTCGCCTTCCAGCAAACATGAAATGTAGTTTTAAGGACGGCCCGCCATCTACAATGTACCACCAAAGAAAATAGAATCAGATTCTATTTTGCTTGGTACAACTGTAGTAGAAACACATTGTGTGTTCGGAACATGCATAATACACTGTGGGCGTCAATAAAACTATTACAAATCATCATATATAAAATTACGCATTTGAACTAACAAATTATTAATTAAATATATTTTTTTTTAAGATTAGTGGCATAGGTTAAATTGATGTGAATGATCAAGCGAAAATATAATAGTGTAATATAAAAGTAATATACTATTATTTATTACTCGACGATCTATTACTATTACTAATACTTTAATTTTTTTCGCGATCTATTACTATTACAGTGAAATAGCCCTTATTACATATTACTATTGCTATGACCTATTATTAATACCCTTTCCTCTGTTTGGCATCAATTTTTAACAATGTCTCTCTGCTCTGACATAGCAGTTATCTATCATATCAATCATAGCAAAATTGAACATGTCGTTTAGCACATACCCATATAAATGTAAACAGCAGCATAGTTAAACATATTTTCATATGTTATGTAATTTATTTAATTTTAATGTAACGATTCAACTTTATCATTTGACATAAAAATTTGTCAAATGATTGGGTTTTTTTACTTAATAAGTGATAGAGGTGGTTAAACACTTTTACATCACATGTTTGTCTTTATTTCTTGATTTCAGTTTCAGAGTTTTTTATAATAATTATTTTTTCTGCATAATCATTTATTTTTGTAGTTTTGTATTATTAGGATTATTAATTCTCCCGTCAATATTTATATGTTCACATTTACGAGCAAAATATCGATAACTATGCACATTTGAAAAAAATGTATCAAAAACTTCTTTTTATTGCAAAAACTTCCTCTTGCATCAATCAACTGTGGCCCAGTATTAAAACAACATAAATAAATTTGCTCTATACCTTTATGTTTTATTTCTTTGCTGATTATCTCTATGATGCATTTCCTCATGTAATGCACAGGCATGTTCTTTGCAGTGACCGGCACTTCATTTAAATCTACCACAAGTACATCATCTTCTGTTGACATTACTTTGTCTGAAATGGAAATGTCATTAATTAAATTACAGTATATATTATCATCACTGCCATTATATGATAACTGGACATGAATATGTGATTATTAAATTAAACAACAAAAATGTCAACTAACGCTCTGTCTTATCCATGATAGCTGGATTCCGTGGTGCAGTGGGTGGAATGTCAACTTCATGCTTGAAGCACTCCTGAAACTGTTCATTTTCTTCCAGAAAATTCACCACTTTTGAATGACCTAAAAAAAAATGGAAGGAAAATAATTGAACATAATGCAGACGTTGCAAGATAATTGCAAAAATAATAGTATTTTTATCCCCCGCCCGTAGGGGAAGGGGGATTTTACTCGCGCCAGGATTCTGTCCGGCGTCTGGCGTCCGGCGTCACGTTTTCTTGTGGGCGCGAAAAAAGCTACTGGTCAAATCTATTTGAAACTTTAACATGACATTCCTAGCAACATTGGGATGTGCAAGTGATTTTTTAGAGATACTACCAAAATTCAAAATGGCCGCCAGAGGTCAACTCTAAAAATTTTTGTCAGTGCAAAAACTCTAAAACCAAAAGTCAAATTATACTATCACATTCCCCACGATATGGAGATGTGCAGGTGACTTTTTCAAGGTTTTACTCAAATTTAAAATGGCCGAAATTGATAAACTTGAAGTCAGAAATTATTCAAATTTTACTATCACATTCCCCATGATGTGGAGATGTGCAGGTGACTTTTTCAAGGTTTTACTGGAATTCAAAATGGCCGCCACAGATCAACTTTGATTTTGTTTGGTCAATTTTTTTTTTAAATTTTAACTTCAACTTCCTATCAACATGGGGATGTGCAAGTGATTTTTTAAAGATGCTACCAAATTTTAAAATGGCCGCCAGAAGTCAACTCCAATATTTTTTGTGGACGATATGGAGATGTGCAGGTGACTTTTTCAAGGTTTTACTCAAATTCAAAATGGCTGAAATGGATAAACTACTTATTTTCTTGTGGGCGCAAAAACTGAAAAATTTAAATCAGTAATAATTCACATTGTACAATCATATTACCCACCATCTGGAAATGTGCATGTGATTCTATTGAAATTTAAAATGGCCACCACAAATCAACTTTTTAAATATTTGTGACCGCAAAAAGTCTAACCTAATTTATGACGGGGGATGATATAGGACTTCAGTCCTCTTGTTCTTTGTAGTTAACGATCGACTGATAGGGACTGAAAATGAAAATATTATACCACTACTGAGACTTGCAGATATATTTATGTTTCGTTCCTGTGGTGAGATATATATTTAATTTGATACATTTATTTAAAATTTTTACACTTCTACAATAATAACACTCAATCAGATATTTTGTCCGTGATTTCGATATATAAACTGAACAACAGAACGTAAGATATCACGCATAACCTTACCAATAATTTTTAATCCTTCACCGGGCACTCCAATTATCAAAGCAGTGGTTGGGAAGCCTCTTATCTTCACAAGGTCACCAACCTTGAAAAATAAATGAATTATATATATAAAAATTGACATAATTCGTGGTTATTTTTTGCAAATGTAAGATTATTATATTTTGCAGGCCTACGAAAGCAAAATGTAAAGGAAGCATTCACCAGCTTTTTCATTTCTTTGTATTTTAACAATTTTACTAAATCAATCTTAATATTTAAAAATAAATGTGCGGTACTACCAGTTGTGTGATGTGTGGAATATAATCCACGCATTTCAGTCCGTACCAATCGATTCTTAGGCAGGAACGTATCCGGACACAACATGTGGTTTCTAAGTAAATTAATTAATTGACAAAAAAACGGTAGAATTGGAAATGCACAACATAAATATGTACATTCGAGACGACATGTGAAATATGTACCTGCTCAAACATGAAAAAATATGACATATTTAACATATTTGAAAAGATCGGTATGATGGCGTTTTTGCTGGAAAAAAACATTAGAATTGCAATATCAGGCGATATTTTAATAAATATCAAGTTGATATAAATATGTAATCATAAATTACTTTCATACTTCAGTATTTGTGACACAGAAACTGCTTCGATGCAGCAGTGAAATTATTGATATTAGACAATAGCTTGATCACATATTTGAATATCACAACATTAAATAATTTTAAATATGTCTTAGCCCGGATATTTTCAATGTGTTGTCCTTTTGTTGACGTTTGATTTTAAAATTCTTCAATTGATTGGTTAACAAGAGCGATATAAGCAATTTATTAACGCTGCATTAAGCATATTAAGAACATGAACTTTGAATGATAAAAGTATTAAGAAAATAATAAGGGTTTACTTTTTGAAACTAATTTGTCAAGTTGGCATCACTTGTAGACAAATGTAGTATCATTATAACTTAATCAGACCTGACAAACTGAGCTGAATTATTTAACCACATCCTACTAGTTACCTGAGTCATTATTCTTTTCACTTTCTTAGATATCATGTTGTTTCTGTAGACTATATCATCTTGTTGATGTGGCTGAAATAAACATCAAATGATACCATATATTCATTGAATAACTATTCATTACATTCAATATATTCAGGATGTTAATTCAATAATTAATAGTAGTATAATTTTAATACAAGAAAATAGACTGCATCCTGATATGTTGTTTTAAATACATGTATTTCATATTTGTTTCGTAGATATACATTTAAAATTAAAGGCGATAGTAAATTCATTGAATTTTAATAATGCACAGTAACATAAAAATAATTAATTGGAAGATATTAATTTATGGAACCTTGAGTATGAAAAATATTTTTTCCACTTACAAAACGATGATGCGTCCCATGCTTGGTCATGATGTGTCAGAATCTGAAAGACAAAAATGTGTTGAAGATGTGTGTTGTTTATACTGGAGATAATAAAAATAATTAAAATTTATTAGTTAAATTCGAACGAACTGGATTGACTTGTAACGTGTTGTAATAAATTAATTATGTGTGTAGTATTTGTTGTGATTGATCATCAGGTAGGCTACTCTCTAAAACGGATGTTTGGAATCATTTTGACACAATGTTTGGTCAACCTTCTTTTTCTGATTTACTATATTCTTCGGCCTATGGCACAACTCATTGCAAAGTTTAACATCGCTGATAAAGTAAGTTTGAAAGCATTTTATCTTTTCGTTTCAGTCATTACAGAAAAGAGACCTATTGTTGTTGTTTTCTACCTATGTGATATTAATGATAACACATATGAATTTGTTGCGTTAGAAAAAAACTATGTAAATATATCTAAATACATACTGTTTTTTGTTCTAATTAAACATCATGGACATTTCGAACATAAATTTTAGTGGTCTTAAGCGATTGTCTATCAATTTACAATTATTATAAATTTTTGGATGTTAATACAGCTTGAAATGAGTGAATTATAGATTTAAATAATTGCGGCTGAGGATGATATGATAATTAATGTTGTAGATCACCTAATTGAAATAATTAATGTGAGCGAATCAAACATACTTATTTATAACGGAACAAAGATGAAATTATTTTTGTAGTAGATTATAATTCGCTGTGTTGTATTTGTCCACTTATCATAATTATATAAGAGGGTCAAGTGTACAGAAGAGTTATCACATGTGTAGCGTGACTATACCTTTGTGATCCCAAACGACAAATAGTAATGTAAAATCATATTGTAAAGCAAAGCATAACTATTCCATCATAATTCTCTTCACTATTTTCGCATGTTGAACCGGATAATTTGTCAGAGATATTTTTACAAGAGGGACTGTACAATTATATCCTGTTAATGGACTATAAGTGACATAGGGTTAACCACGACTGGTCAATTTTCTGATCACATCTGTCATGGCTTGATCACACTTTGAACGCAATGAAATTAAATTATTTTCTACTTTGACCGTATTTACTTTGTATTGGACTGCCAATTTATTATTATGTTAAATTATTTTATTGCCTTTTATACGTAAATATCAATAATTTTATTATATATTATTATTTATATTCTTACAAGAGGGACTGTACAATTATATCCTGTTAATGGACTATAAGTGACATAGGGTTAACCACGACTGGTCAATTTTCTGATCACATCTGTCATGGCTTGATCACACTTTGAACGCAATGAAATTAAATTATTTTCTACTTTGACCGTATTTACTTTGTATTGGACTGCCAATTTATTATTATGTTAAATTATTTTATTGCCTTTTATACGTAAATATCAATAATTTTATTATATATTATTATTTATATTCATTATCAAATAATATGTATTACTACTTAATCATGTGACTCTTCTAAAGATTAATATATGGGCGTATTTGTACAGACTTTTGAAGTTGTTCAGCTCATATATCATTACTATGTTGTATTACCTTATATACATTTTTATTGATATCGTTTATTCATTAGCAATTACTTTGTGTATACTTATTTTCGATTAAAAAAAACGATAACCATGATAATTAAGAATGCCTGTATCTATATATTGCCATGTCATATTGTTCATGCTATGTAGAATGTGTAAAAAATTGAGGTCGCCAAGGTGGATGAGCATTGCTCAGTGGTTATGCACCATTACGTGTTTGTTATTATTATTATTATCATTATCATTATCATTATCATTATCATTATCATTATCATTATCATTATCATTATCATTATCATTATTATTATTATTATTATTATTATTATTATTATTATTATTATCATTATTATCATCATTATCATTATTATCATTATTATCATTATTATTATCATTATTATTATTATCATTATTATTATAACCATTATTATTATTATCATTATTATTATCATTATTATTATCATTATTATTATCATTATTATTATCATTATCATTATCATTATCATTATCATTATCATTATTATTATTATTCTTATTCTTATTATTTTTATTTTTTGGGGCTAGTGTTTAGTCGCAACGTGATCCAGAGGCCCTACTGCTCGCGGATCAGAACATAAGGTATATTTGTATTAAAGTAAAGGTGCTAAACCACATATGTGCTTTCGTTGTAAATTATCGTGTGTTTTTTTGGGTAGAGTAGTTGGCTATTTGTCCAAGGACAGAATCATACTGTTGATAGAGTGCTGACAGTTTTTTCTTTTGTTCCTTGACAAAATCCTAATTCGGATTATCTGAATGCAAATAGTTATATTTAATTTATCTTAATTTTTTTAGAAAGATATTTGTTCCTTAATCTATTTTGTCTTACATCCGTCAATTTCTGATATGACTACGAGATGGTCTGAAATACCTCATGCTGACAATACTGAATTATGAAGTTTAGGTGATCAAAACATCTAGCCAATGTACATGAACGTGAGTTTGAAAATTAACATGCTGTAAGAGATCAAAATATGTGAGGATTTCATTAAATTTATTGGTTTGTCCATTTCCGTTATGTAGATGTAAGTTGCAATCTCCCAATTATCATGTAATTGAATCATGTTCTATAGTAAATCTTAAAACTCAAAATTAACATGTACGTTTTGAAGCATATTCAGGCAGACAACGAAACCATTGAATGAATTGTTTCCGATACGTGCAGATACGGCTTCAAACGTTTTAAATTATAGAATAGGATGAATATCAGTTTTTATTGGTCAGACACTAGTATGCCTATACACCTCCTCCTACTCCCTGAGCTGAGGGGGTTTTATTTGTGTTGAATCGTATAAACCTTTGCAGGGTTGGCAATATCACCCGACCCGGGTTTTCCAGGGGTGGGAAAACCCGGGCTGGGCAATTATTCTATTTTATCCCAATCGGGCAATAATGGGCAACAATATAAACATGTATATAGGGCTATTTTATTATAATCAAACATTTATCAATAATCAAACATTTAGTAAATATCTGTTATAATTCTCATCCCATTATCATGATTATTCATTTCATTCATTAAATTAAAATATTGATCTGGGATGGGCAATAATACTGTTTATCCCAAGTGGGCAATAATGGGCAATAGTAAAACTAATACAATTTTGAACATAATAAGCGATAATATAAATTGAAAAAATGGACTAGAATCAAAACATTTATCAATACGTAAATAAAACTTATGCTTCTCATCTCATTGTTCATTTCCTTCATTAATTCTATCTATAACCATTAATAAGTCATATACCTATACCTAATTATGACAATACTTACCGCTGTATAATCAGTAACCAGGTAACCTTGATGTGTGAAGAAGTCATATCGTGTGACATTTATGTAGCATTTTTACATGTGTCTGAACACACTGAATGTGTGCCACGCATTACTGCCCATACCATGCAAACATTGGGTTTTAAATGCGCATTTCGCAGGTTTCATTGTTGGATTTAACTAAGTGGTATCGATTTATACTGCCTTCCATTAAAATTTACAAATCAATGGTAGTTAAAAAACGATATGAGTGCTTAATATATGCCATTTACAATAACGTCATAATTTTATTTTTAAAATATAACGATAAAATACAAGTCATACGCTGAATAATAAATATTAGAAATGTTGGTCTCGGCCACAAAGTCAGACAAAAACCATAAATTGAGCATTCCCTTTTGACATACTATACCAGGATTCACATTCACCGGCAATTCTTAATCAATTTTCAGGAAATTTTACACACTATTTTCCATTCATGTCGTGACTACCGTGAAAGTTTCGCGGATGAGTATTTAAAAAGTTAGACCATTTGACATGTAGTAAATAAATATAAATATTGCCCTCTATAAAGCCATTAGCTTCGTCTCAGAATTTTATTACATGTCAAATGGTCTAACTTCTAAAATACTTATCAAAATTCCGCTAAATTTTCAGGGTAGTCACGACATGAATGGAAAATAGTGTGTGTAAAATTGGTTGAGAATTGACTGAGAAATCCGCGAAATTCAATAATCCTGGTTGATGAATTTAATGTGAATCTGACTATAAAAAACTTAGGTGTATTTCATATTTTGATAACCATTTTGTTCATATGGAGGTGAATGTCGATGCCTTTTTTACATTATTTCTTTAAAATTAAATTATCATGCAGTAACGGTTATTTCTGGTCCCCTAATTAATAACAAAATGTGGTATGTTTTTCAGATCATAGGTGATTTTATCTTCAGCATGTGCGACGGTATACATTATATATAATAATATAACATTATAAACCTTACTAGACAATTTATCTCGTTTAGTCAACATACTATCCAAGTATTTTAAAATTCTACAGTTAACTTTGATAGACAGTGGGATTTATCCCAGCTCTCCATAAACAATACAAGTTGGTGTTAATGTTTTACAATGTAGGATATCTTTACAGAACATGCAATTTCATTATCAACTCATTTTTTTAATCGGTCCCCACAGCCACCTTTCAGCTATAAAACAATATTGGGAGTACCAAGTCATGGAACAGGTCTAGTTGTACATGACAGGGTTCCAATAATATATTTTGGCCAATAACTTGGTAGTGATCGAGATCCGGGATTCTTCGGTTTACTTATATATATTTTTATTTTTTTATTTTTCATATTTTATATTATTTATGGCGCGGTGTTGAAATCATTATGTTGCAGTATTTTAGATATTCCGGCTCCATTAACCCTTGAATAACCAGTACTAGAAATTATCTGAGTGGAGTTGTGTCTCGCTACCGCGACCCACAACTTCATGGGTTGAATTTACTCGTATTTGCACGAATGCCAGACCCGTACCCAATACCAACTCGTAACCAATATTTTTGTCAACCCGTACCCTATACCAGCTCGTACCATTTACCTAACACATGTTGAGCATTTAATGCTCCACAAATGAAAAATATCTGTTCGGCCGGAACCCATGGTGGCTATTTTGGAAAACGCTGTTTTTTGGGACTTTCCCCCCAAAATCGAGAGGGGCATAGGAGCTCATTTTTAGGATCACCATCTAAAGTACCTAAAACCACCAAGAAACTGAGCTTTCATGAAAATGGTCACGAAATCCAGATAAATGACCCAACTAGTGGTTCAGCGGCCGCGTCAGGGGAGGCCGCGTGAGTGCGTGCAGCAGGCGTCTCCACCCGTGGTCAGCGATGGTCAGGCTACCTAGAAACACTCCCGTACCCTAGGCTACCTACCGACTCGTACCATATACTTACTACATCACTGTACGTACTCAGCACCATTATTATGCATTTGTATATATCTTAAGGTTTCTACGCTTTCCAGAGTGTCTTTTCTGCCGTCATATATGATTTGTGGATCATGCATAGTAGCAATTTTATCTCTGGTTTTGGTGCGAGAAACACAATGATAGACCCCCTACGTTCACATATATTGTTCAAGTAGTAATCAATTATCTGTTTTTTTATCGCAATATCCAGTGTTTTACTATGGCAATGTCTTTTAACATGATTTTAACACTGTATGTAAAACCATGTAAATTGTCGTATTTTTATGACAAATAAGTCAGTAATGACTTTTCTTCATGTCAATAAATATGTATCTATCTATCTTAACCAGTGTTAACACTTTACTCGTACCATATACTTAACACATTGGAGGGCAATTGGCGGCCGCACTTCGTTGTTACATAATGATGTGTAGGACTACAGGTATCTATATAAACCATTATGCATTTATGGAATGCTGAGATGTATAGGGCCTAGAATAATCGACTAATGTAGAATTCTACCACTAATTATTATTAAATGTTAGTCATAGTTTATTGGTAGGCCCTACTTCGCAGTTAAATAGGCCCACGCAATGTTTGATGTCTTGAAAAAATATTAGTCGGAAATTCAATATCAATCAGTTTATCTAACATAGTTCAACATTATTAATATTTCATAGACGGACGGTAATTACGATCGATTTATATGATTGTTATTGAAATTTAATTCGGCTGACGAGATTAACTATAAAATCTGTATAAATAATTAGCAGGCTAAACACGGCTATTAAAGTAGACTTTTGCAATTTTTAAATTATTCAACACACATTTCGTTTCCAATAACATAAGTATTTATCGAGATCCGGGCTTCGTTTTTGCTATATAAATTTTATTCATGATGCGATGTTAAAATCATTATGTTTAAGTATTTAAAAAATAAACTCATGACGGACGAATATTATTTGAACTGCTGACAAATTACACATTTGAAGCTTGACAGATTAATTATTAATGTTTCAATAATTATAAGCACTTAATGTATGTACAGGTTACTTTAATAAATAATTAATTAATTACTTCTCATTGAGCACACGACATTTTTGCGACAACGTCAAGTGTTTGCAAAATAGAAACAATTTTGGAGCAGAAACTGATGCCTGCAAATACAAAGTGTATTATCGTGTTTGGAAAAGCGTTTCATCAAAATAATTATATTTCACTATTATTATCATTTTTATTATTATTGAAGGGACGCATGGAAATCGCGATTCTTAACCCCGCTCAGAACTCCAAGTCATGTAAAATACGATTTGTATAATGTCATCTTTATTTTATTGTTCGTTTGATTGAGATTATATTGCGGGATGTGTTATAAATTACATACAGACAGGGCTGGGCAAGTAGTCTGCACATCGCTACATGAGGTGGCAGAATTTCTGCGATCAGTCCATTGTCTCCTGCCCAACCCATAATTCATATACAGACACATATCTCATTACCAAAAAATACAATGTATTCAAATTCTATACATGAAATCATAAGTCAATCACTTACTTAGTTTCTTTGTCAGTGACAGTTTTTTAACAGTGATTTCTCATGATGATGCATCCAATAAATGTAGACAATAAATCCGGAAAAACACTGTATGTAGTATATGATATTTTGCAGGCAGTTACAGATCTATCAATTTTGAAACACGTGCGTCAGCATTAATGTAACAAATGGGAAGAAATGGCTGAGTGAACCCTAGCACCCGAAGGGTGCTGAGAGTGGGATTAAGGCATTCGAAGCTTGTATGAAAAGCTTTCTCTTAGCCTATCCAAATATTTCATTAGTATATAATACTCATTAGAGAATGTCTGGTTGGCAAGGGAGGCAAGGAACCTGGAAACAGAAGCATTTTAGAATTTAATTAATTTTGATGCGCCCTCGGCGAACAGAGGGTCGCGGTGGTCTAAATGAGGTGTTGAATCAGCCGGTAGCTACCCTATATCTCGTGTCTTAACTCTTGAAATCTGGATGGAAAAGGCCGATAAAGTGTTAGTTTTGACAGATCCTTTAAATGAACATTTGAGACATTTCTTTTATTAAACCTATGCCTCTCGTGTACACTTAAGTTCACTTAGTATGTTTGACATACTTAAAATTGCGTTCTGAATTTTGGATCAAATGTGATCAATTTACCTCGTGTTGTTTGCCTGACTGTCTGTGTGCCATCGCCATACTCCCGCATACCCTGAGAAAGAACGCCAGAGTTATGGAATTTCATTGAATTTGGGTGGAATGGTCTAAAAGGTGTCAAAAGTTGATAATTTGAGAATTAGAAAATTCCTAGAAGCGTGTCATCTTAATTGTGAAATTAAGAAAGTTCGCTTGTTCTCTTTTCAGAGCCACCAGGGGATTTAAACCCTCGCTTTCACTCACCATGACAGTCTTCGCGGGGGGTGACAATTATGTTGATTATCACCCCCTGCGGTGACATGTGGTGAGTGACAACAGACTGTGACGTCTGTTGTTATCGTGACGCGGTGGCTGACCAACGCCGTAGGTGTTGGCCCGTCAACGCGTCAACGCTGTTATCACACTCACGAGTGCTTGTCAGCGCCGCTAGCGTCGCGCCAATGCCGGCTCAGCGTTGTTAGCGCTGGACCGATATTGGCACCGCGGTAGCTACACTGTGAAAGCACTTCGGTGTTTCTGTCACTCACGCATGCTGCCAACGCCGCCAGTGTTGCGTTAATGTCGGCCCAACGCTGTTGACGCCGGGCCGGCATTGACACAACTCTAGCCGCATTCACACAGCAGTCTCAATTTTCATCATAAATTTCGGCATATTCTGATATTAATTTGTCCAAATGTGTTTTATGCCCTCTTTTAATTCTTGAAGCTCTTAATTCATTTTGAAGTTTGAAAAGATCTGAATGCTCTTTGAGCGAATCTATGAATTTATACGTTAAAATTTGGAATCGATCTTTGATCAGATCGATCTTAGCAATTTTATGAATATCTTCAGTGTGCGAAAGTGGATCCAATTTGTAGGCTATTCTGATGGCCTTATTTTGAATGATTTGAAGTTTCTTGATATACGCTTCTGACGCTCCTAAAATTACTGGAGCGCCGTATTCTAATACTGGACGTATATAACTTTTATATAGTCTCATTAGTGTTTTGGGTTTACAGCCCCACTTTGAGCCGCTCAGGAGTTTGAGCAGACCAAGGCGTTGCCTTCCTTTCTTAGCGTTCTCATCTATATGAGCATTAAAAGTAAGTTTCTTATCTAAAGTTACTCCTAGCAATTTTGCTTGCTGTACTGCAGTGAGTTTTTCGCCAAAAAGTTCTAGTTCTATATTTTTCTTAGTTTTAAGCATTATAAGCTGCGTTTTCTTAGCATTTAGTTTTATTCTCCACTTGGAGCACCATGCTTCTAGGTCTGATAAAACTTTGGCTAGCCTATATTTAATTGTTTTTTCACTTTTAGCAAAAGTCCAAAATCCCAGGTCGTCTGCGAACTGAGAGACCCCTACTGTATTACTGAAGGGATCTATTGGAATATCATTTACATAGATTAGGAATAGAAGTGGGCTGAGAACCGAGCCCTGAGGTGTGCCGGCATTAAGTGAAATTTTGTCTGAAGTCTCATTGTTTATTTTGACTGAAATTTTCCTGTCAGTTATAAATGAAGACATTAATCTTACTATTTTATCTGGTAAATTTGTATTCATTAATTTATATCTTAGTCCGTTGTGCCATACGGAGTCAAAAGCTTTTTCTACATCTATAAAGATTGCAGCTCCTTTATGGTGACGGCTATGTGCTATGTGCGCATCATCAGCTAGTCTGAGAATGTGTTCCATAGCACATCTTTTATTTCTATAGCCTATTTGCCATTTATTAAAGAAATTTTCTTCTTCTAATTTACTGCGCATTCTATGAGCAATTATTTTTTCAAAAAGTTTGCCTATGCAACTTAATAAACTGATTGGTCTATAGTTAGTTGGAATTTTATTGTCTTTTTTAGGCTTTGGGAGCATAATTCCTTGAGCTTCCTTACATTTACTTGGAAAATACCCTATTTTTAAGCACTGATTGTACATAGTTTTTAAATTCTCAAATACTATTTCTGGGCATTTTCTAATTATAGTGTATTTAATTCCGTCTGCTCCTGGAGCAGACCTACCTTTGGTCCTATCTAATTGTAGTTTTATTTCTTGAATCGAGATATCCCTGAGTAGTATACTATCGTCGCCATCTTCTACTTTATTTTCTTTTAGAGTTGAAAAAAGCTGCGATTTTTCATTTATAGCTTTATCTATTAAATTTTTAAAATCATCATCAAAAATTTCACCTGTGTGAGTATTATGAATTTTGCCTAAAGATTCAGCGAACGTGGTTGCTTTTTCTAAGTCGTTTTGAGTTAAATTACCATTTTCTTTAATTATTTGCTTGGATGCGCCGCCTGATTTCTTACCATTAATACTATTGATAGTTTTCCAAAATTCTTTAGAGTCTTTAGTTTCGTCTAGTTTTTTAGTTTGCTGATTCCAAAATTCTTCTCTATCTTTGTTTACTTGTTTACTTACTAAGTTGTTTAATTGATTATATAGAGTTTTATCCTCTGCTTTTTGCGTATTTCTAGCTAAGCGTCTAATTTGTCTCTTTAATTTAATTAATTTCATTGTTTCATTTGAGATAAAAAGTGCTTTATCTTTACGTTTTGCTTTAGGACACGCTTTATTTAGCCCTTCTTTAATTATATTGCTTATTTTTTCGTTAGCTAAGTCTAGTTCCTCTGGTGTTTCAGGTTCGAGTCTATCTAAGTTATTTATTATTTCTTTATTAAACCTGTTCCAATCTGTTTTTTCATATTGTAGAATTTCTCTCTGAAATTGTTTTTGAATTTGAGGTGAAGCTAAAGTTAAATGAACTGGCAAATGATCTGAACCAATGTCATCGCCTACATCACATGATTGGATGCGTGACGCCATCTGGCGGCTAACTAGCGCTAGATCTAGTAGATCGCCGCCAGAGGACGTCCCTGGTCTATAAGTTGCAGTGCTGTCGTTAGTTATTAGTAAGTCTAATTCTTCAATTATGTTAAATAGAATGTCTCCGTTAGTATTTCCTACTTTACATCCGAAAAAAGTATGCTTACAATTGAAATCTCCAATAAGAATTGAAAGTGGATATGAATTAGTTATATGCCTGAAATTCTCTATGTTTGGTTTAATATCTGGCGGGTTATAAATAGTTGCTAATGCCACTGTCTTACCTTGTGATTTGAAGTTTATTGCCAAAAATTCTTCGTTAAAATCTGAAGTATCTATTTCATAAAATTTGATATCTTTTCTAATTAAAATAGCTACACCGCCTGCTGCATGCTGCAGGCGCCCATTAGGATAAATTATATTTCTATCTTTTCTGATAATGTTATAATTTGGAATTCTGATTCTAGTTTGCTCTCTAAGTCTAGTTTCATTTAAAGTCACAAAATGTGGTTTATATTCATTTAAATAGTTAATTAGTTCAGTCTTTCTTTTATATAGTCCGTTA
This sequence comes from Flabesymbios commensalis, assembly GCA_964017125.1. Taxonomy (NCBI): domain Eukaryota; kingdom Metazoa; phylum Annelida; class Polychaeta; order Terebellida; family Flabelligeridae; genus Flabesymbios; species Flabesymbios commensalis. Next base: position 59,315,907 of record OZ024909.1, on the reverse strand, counting down.
ATGTTAGCATGAATAATTTGAACGTTTTTAGTTGGTGGTAAACTGTTATCCATATTTTATAAGTACTGTACTGTACTTAGCCCTACTTTAGTTTTTCCTACTTTAGTTAGGTTTTTACTGGTGAGTACTGTACTGTACTAGACCTAGTAAAAACGGCCCTACTTTTTCTACTTTAGATTTAGGTTGTACTTACAAGTTCTCAGGAAGTTGGGATAGGTAGTCTCTGATAATCAGTGGGGAGATGTCTTTCCTGAAGGCCCAACCGACTGCTTTGCTGGCTAGGTGGGGTATGTCATCCCACTCCAACTTTCCTTCGTTCCTGTGGATTGTTCTGCTGTACAGGACCGTGTGGGCTGAAAAGAGAAGGGCAAGACGGGTTAAGTCGCTATCTGCTAATCTAATTAGTGGTAAGTCACTCTCACCTCCTGTGGCCTTCTTGGGCTGATCGGCGCGTTCACCCTGACGTTGGTGCTCTCGGTGCTGAGTTGGCTGGGCTCTCCTGGTGACTTCCTGGGTGCTGCGATGTCGCTGGCCTTCTCTTTTCTCAGCGATCTTCCTTTTCACCTCTATTGCTCTAGGGCATCTCCCGTCAGATGCCAGGTGATCTCCTGTGCAGTTGGCGCAGTAGCTTGCTCTGGCCGTGCAGTCCTGTCTCCTGTGGGCCCCAGCGCACTTACCGCATCTGATGTCTCTTGCCTTGCAGGAGTCCTGGGCGTGGCCGAATCTCTGGCACCTGTAGCACTGCAGGATTCTGTTCTTCTTCTTGTACTCCTCCGTCCTGCAGGAGCGAGTTCCGATGAAGAGACGGCTGTTGCTGATCGCTGCCTCCATCTCTTCCTTCTTCTCGAAAGTGACCTTCACTTTCGGGGTGCCACGTCCTGAGGTCCTGTTGATGAATCGGATGACCTTCACCTTCAGACCTTGTTTCTCTAGGATGGCTTTCTCAATATCTTCCTCTCCTATTGTGGTGTCCACGTCTTTCACTACCACGCTGAGAGCGTCTTCTACCTTGGCCTCGGTAGAACTTCTAGGTGGTCTGAAGACAGCTGAGGTCCCCATGAGGCCGCTGTCTTCTCTTTTCATGGACTCGTAGATCTTCTTTGAGTCCTCTTCTGTCTCAGGGAAGATGAGTAGGTCTTTTCCCATTGTCCTCCTGGTCTCACTTACCTTTACTCCCATACGTTTGCACCATTGTATGAAAGTTAGGTGGTTTGGTCCATTGACTGAACTGGGCAGTTTCACGCCGACGATTGGCTGAACAGCTGTCTTCCTCTTCTTTTCTTCATTCTTCTTTACTTCAGTCTTCTTATTTCCTGTTGCTGCAGGGGGCTGCTGAGCGGCGTCGCGACGCTTCATCTCTTCTTTCTTCTTTTGTTTCTTAGCTTCTTTCCTCTCTCTTTCCTCCCTGGAGGTTGGAATAGTTGTCCAGTCAGAGCGCTCTCCGTCGGACAGGATTTCACCTTCTCTGCCTCCGGAAGGGGGGTGGCCAGAACTTCTTCAGGTGGAGAAACGACGGTCTCCATCTCTTCTCTCTTCTCAGGCGTCTTCTGCACTGGAGATGCCGTCCTTTGTTTCTTCGCTGGTGAGCCCCCTAAACCTAGCTCTGCCTCGGCAACTCTTACCAAGGTCGTTAGCTGCGACGACCTGTGACCTATCTGGGCCTGGTCAACAGGTCTAAGTACCTGTGGCCGGCCGTCGGACAGCCATGGGAAGAAATGAAAAAGGCTGAGTGAACCCTAGCACCCGAAGGGTGCTGAGAGTGGGATTAAGGCATTCGAAGCTTGTATGAAAAGCTTTCTCTTAGCCTATCCAAATATTTCATTAGTATATAATACTCATTAGAGAATGTCTGGTTGGCGAGGGAGGCAAGGAACCTGGAAACAGAAGCATTTTAGAATTTAATTAATTTTGATGCGCCCTCGGCGAACAGAGGGTCGCGGTGGTCTAAATGAGGTGTTGAATCAGCCGGTAGCTACCCTATATCTCGTGTCTTAACTCTTGAAATCTGGATGGAAAAGGCCGATAAAGTGTTAGTTTTGACAGATCCTTTAAATGAACATTTGAGACATTTCTTTTATTAAACCTATGCCTCTCGTGTACACTTAAGTTCACTTAGTATGTTTGACATACTTAAAATTGCGTTCTGAATTTTGGATCAAATGTGATCAATTTACCTCGTGTTGTTTGCCTGACTGTCTGTGTGCCATCGCCATACTCCCGCATACCCTGAGAAAGAACGCCAGAGTTATGGAATTTCATTGAATTTGGGTGGAATGGTCTAAAAGGTGTCTAAAGTTGATAATTTGAGAATTAGAAAATTCCTAGAAGCGTGTCATCTTAATTGTGAAATTAAGAAAGTTCGCTTGTTCTCTTTTCAGAGCCACCAGGGGATTTAAACCCTTGCTTTCACTCACCATGACAGTCTTCGCGGGGGGTGACAATTATGTTGATTATCATCCCCTGCGGTGACATGTGGTGAGTGACAACAGACTGTGACGTCTGTTGTTATCGTGACGCGGTGGCTGACCAACGCCGTAGGTGTTGGCCCGTCAACGCGACAACGCTGTTATCACACTCGCGAGTGCTTGTCAGCGCCGCCAGCGCCGCGCCAATGCCGGCTCAGCGTTGTTAGCGCTGGACCGACATTGGCACCGCGGTAGCCACACTGTGAAAGCACTTCGGTGTTTCTGTCACTCACGCATGCTGCCAACGCCGCCAGTGTTGTGTCAATGTCGGCCCAACGCTGTTGACGCCGGACCGGCACTGACACAACTCTAGCCGCATTCACACAGCAGTCTCAATTTTCATCATAAATTTCGGCATATTCTGATATTAATTTGTCCAAATGTGTTTTATGCCCTCTTTTAATTCTTGAAGCTCTTAATTCATTTTGAAGTTTGAAAAGATCTGAATGCTCTTTGAGCGAATCTATGAATTTATACGTTAAAATTTGGAATCGATCTTTGATCAGATCGATCTTAGCAATTTTATGAATATCTTCAGTGTGTGAAAGTGGATCCAATTTGTAGGCTATTCTGATGGCCTTATTTTGAATGATTTGAAGTTTCTTGATATACGCTTCTGACGCTCCTAAAATTACTGGAGCGCCGTATTCTAATACTGGACGTATATAACTTTTATATAGTCTCATTAGTGTTTTGGGTTTACAGCCCCACTTTGAGCCGCTCAGGAGTTTGAGCAGACCAAGGCGTTGCCTTCCTTTCTTAGCGTTCTCATCTATATGAGCATTGAAAGTCAGTTTCTTATCTAAAGTTACTCCTAGCAATTTTGCTTGCTGTACTGCAGTGAGGTTTTCGCCAAAAAGTTCTAGTTCTATATTTTTCTTAGTTTTAAGCATTATAAGCTGCGTTTTCTTAGCATTAAGTTTTATTCTCCACTTGGAGCACCATGCTTCTAGGTCTGATAAAACTTTGGCTAGCCTATATTTAATTGTTTTTTCACTTTTAGCAAAAGTCCAAAATCCCAGGTCGTCTGCGAACTGAGAGACCCCTACTGTATTACTGAAGGGATCTATTGGTATATCATTTACATAGATTAGGAATAGAAGTGGGCTGAGAACCGAGCCCTGAGGTGTGCCGGCATTAAGTGAAATTTTGTCTGAAGTCTCATTATTTATTTTGACTGAAATTTTCCTGTCAGTTATAAATGAAGACATTAATCTTACTATTTTATCTGGTAAATTTGTATTCATTAATTTATATCTTAGTCCGTTGTGCCATACGGAATCAAAAGCTTTTTCTACATCTATAAAGATTGCAGCTCCTTTATGGTGACGGCTATGTGCTATGTGCGCATCATCAGCTAGTCTGAGAATGTGTTCCATAGCACATCTTTTATTTCTATAGCCTATTTGCCATTTATTAAAGAAATTTTCTTCTTCTAATTTACTGCGCATTCTATGAGCAATTATTTTTTCAAAAAGTTTGCCTATGCAACTTAATAAACTGATTGGTCTATAGTTAGTTGGAATTTTATTGTCTTTTTTAGGCTTTGGGAGCATAATTCCTTGAGCTTCCTTCCATTTACTTGGAAAATACCCTATTTTTAAGCACTGATTGTACATAGTTTTTAAATTCTCAAATACTATTTCTGGACATTTTTTAATTATAGTGTATTTAATCCCGTCTGCTCCTGGAGCAGACCTACCTTTGGTCCTATCTAATTGTAGTTTTATTTCTTGAATCGAGATATCCCTGAGTAGTATACTATCGTCGCCATCTTCTACTTTATTTTCTTTTAAAGTTGAAAAAAGCTGCGATTTTTCATTTATAGCTTTATCTATTAAATTTTTAAATTCATCATCAAAAATTTCACCTGTGTGAGTATTATGAATTTTGCCTAAAGATTCAGCGAACGTGGTTGCTTTTTCTAAGTCGTTTTGAGTTAAATTACCATTTTCTTTAATTATTGGCTTGGATGCGCCGCCTGATTTCTTACCATTAATACTATTGATAGTTTTCCAAAATTCTTTAGAGTCTTTAGTTTCGTCTAGTTTTTTAGTTTGCTGATTCCAAAATTCTTCTCTATCTTTGTTTACTTGTTTACTTACTAAGTTGTTTAATTGATTATATAGAGTTTTATCCTCTGCTTTTTGCGTATTTCTAGCTAAGCGTCTAATTTGTCTCTTTAATTTAATTAATTTCATTGTTTCATTTGAGATAAAAAGTGCTTTATCTTTACGTTTTGCTTTAGGACACGCTTTATTTAGCCCTTCTTTAATTATATTGCTTATTTTTTCGTTAGCTAAGTCTAGTTCCTCTGGTGTTTCAGGTTCGAGTCTATCTAAGTTATTTATTATTTCTTTATTAAACCTGTTCCAATCTGTTTTTTCATATTGTAGAATTTCTCTCTGAAATTGTTTTTGAATTTGAGGTGAAGCTAAAGTTAAATGAACTGGCAAATGATCTGAACCAATGTCATCGCCTACATCACATGATTGGATGCGTGACGCCATCTGGCGGCTAACTAGCGCTAGATCTAGTAGATCGCCGCCAGAGGACGTCCCTGGTCTATAAGTTGCAGTGCTGTCGTTAGTTATTAGTAAGTCTAATTCTTCAATTATGTTAAATAGAATGTCTCCGTTAGTATTTCCTACTTTACATCCGAAAAAAGTATGCTTACAATTGAAATCTCCAATAAGAATTGAAAGTGGATATAAATTAGTTATATGCCTGAAATTCTCTATGTTTGGTTTAATATCTGGCGGGTTATAAATAGTTGCTAATGCCACTGTCTTACCTTGTGATTTGAAGTTTATTGCCAAAAATTCTTCGTTAAAATCTGAAGTATCTATTTCATTAAATTTGATATCTTTTCTAATTAAAATAGCTACACCGCCTGCTGCATTCTGCAGGCGCCCATTAGGATAAATTATATTTCTATCTTTTCTGATAATGTTATAATTTGGAATTCTGATTCTAGTTTGCTCTCTAAGTCTAGTTTCATTTAAAGTCACAAAATGTGGTTTATATTCATTTAAATAGTTAATTAGTTCAGTCCTTCTTTTATATAGTCCGTTAATGTTAGCATGAATAACTTGAACGTTTTTAGTTGGTGGTAAACTGTTATCCATATTTTATAAGTACTGTACTGTACTTAGCCCTACTTTAGTTTTTCCTACTTTAGTTAGGTTTTTACTGGTGAGTACTGTACTGTACTAGACCTAGTAAAAACGGCCCTACTTTTTCTACTTTAGGTTTAGGTTGTACTCACAAGTCTTTTGGAAGGTGGAGTAAGTAGTCTCTGATGGTCAGTGGGGAGACGTTCGCTCTGAAGGCCCAGTTGACTGATTTGCTGGCTATGTGTGGTACGTCATCTGGCTCCATCGTTCCTGCGTTCATGGCTCTGGCGTACAGGATCGTGTGGGCTGAAATAAAAAGTGCTACTCGAGTTAAGTCATTATCAGACAGATTTAAAAGAGGTAAATCGGGTAACTCACCTCGTGCGGCCTTCTTGGGCTGCTCTGGCTGCTCAGCACGTTCGCTCTGGCGCTGGTTTCGAGCTGGCGCAGGTTTCTTGTTGGTTGCTTGAGTGCCACGATGTCGCTGGCCTTCTCTTTTCTCAGCAATCTTCTTCTTCACCTCTATTGCTCTAGGGCATCTTCCGTCCGACGCCAGGTGATCTCCTGTACAGTTGGCGCAGTAACTGGCTCTGGCTGTACACTCAGCTCTTTTGTGGGGTCTTTTCCCATTGTCCTCCTGGTCTCACTTACCTTTACTCCCATACGTTTGCACCATTGTATGAAAGTTAGGTGGTTTGGTCCATTGACTGAACTGGGCAGTTTCACGCCGACGATTGGCTGAACAGCTGTCTTCCTCTTCTTTTCTTCATTCTTCTTTACTTCAGTCTTCTTATTTCCTGTTGCTGCAGGGGGCTGCTGAGCGGCGTCGCGACGCTTCATCTCTTCTTTCTTCTTTTGTTTCTTAGCTTCTTTCCTCTCTCTTTCCTCCCTGGAGGTTGGAATAGTTGTCCAGTCAGAGCGCTCTCCGTCGGACAGGATTTCACCTTCTCTGCCTCCGGAAGGGGGGTGGCCAGAACTTCTTCAGGTGGAGAAACGACGGTCTCCATCTCTTCTCTCTTCTCAGGCGTCTTCTGCACTGGAGATGCCGTCCTTTGTTTCTTCGCTGGTGAGCCCCCTAAACCTAGCTCTGCCTCGGCAACTCTTACCAAGGTCGTTAGCTGCGACGACCTGTGACCTATCTGGGCCTGGTCAACAGGTCTAAGTACCTGTGGCCGGCCGTCGGACAGCCATGGGAAGAAATGAAAAAGGCTGAGTGAACCCTAGCACCCGAAGGGTGCTGAGAGTGGGATTAAGGCATTCGAAGCTTGTATGAAAAGCTTTCTCTTAGCCTATCCAAATATTTCATTAGTATATAATACTCATTAGAGAATGTCTGGTTGGCGAGGGAGGCAAGGAACCTGGAAACAGAAGCATTTTAGAATTTAATTAATTTTGATGCGCCCTCGGCGAACAGAGGGTCGCGGTGGTCTAAATGAGGTGTTGAATCAGCCGGTAGCTACCCTATATCTCGTGTCTTAACTCTTGAAATCTGGATGGAAAAGGCCGATAAAGTGTTAGTTTTGACAGATCCTTTAAATGAACATTTGAGACATTTCTTTTATTAAACCTATGCCTCTCGTGTACACTTAAGTTCACTTAGTATGTTTGACATACTTAAAATTGCGTTCTGAATTTTGGATCAAATGTGATCAATTTACCTCGTGTTGTTTGCCTGACTGTCTGTGTGCCATCGCCATACTCCCGCATACCCTGAGAAAGAACGCCAGAGTTATGGAATTTCATTGAATTTGGGTGGAATGGTCTAAAAGGTGTCTAAAGTTGATAATTTGAGAATTAGAAAATTCCTAGAAGCGTGTCATCTTAATTGTGAAATTAAGAAAGTTCGCTTGTTCTCTTTTCAGAGCCACCAGGGGATTTAAACCCTTGCTTTCACTCACCATGACAGTCTTCGCGGGGGGTGACAATTATGTTGATTATCATCCCCTGCGGTGACATGTGGTGAGTGACAACAGACTGTTACGTCTGTTGTTATCGTGACGCGGTGGCTGACCAACGCCGTAGGTGTTGGCCCGTCAACGCGACAACGCTGTTATCACACTCGCGAGTGCTTGTCAGCGCCGCCAGCGCCGCGCCAATGCCGGCTCAGCGTTGTTAGCGCTGGACCGACATTGGCACCGCGGTAGCCACACTGTGAAAGCACTTCGGTGTTTCTGTCACTCACGCATGCTGCCAACGCCGCCAGTGTTGTGTCAATGTCGGCCCAACGCTGTTGACGCCGGACCGGCACTGACACAACTCTAGCCGCATTCACACAGCAGTCTCAATTTTCATCATAAATTTCGGCATATTCTGATATTAATTTGTCCAAATGTGTTTTATGCCCTCTTTTAATTCTTGAAGCTCTTAATTCATTTTGAAGTTTGAAAAGATCTGAATGCTCTTTGAGCGAATCTATGAATTTATACGTTAAAATTTGGAATCGATCTTTGATCAGATCGATCTTAGCAATTTTATGAATATCTTCAGTGTGTGAAAGTGGATCCAATTTGTAGGCTATTCTGATGGCCTTATTTTGAATGATTTGAAGTTTCTTGATATACGCTTCTGACGCTCCTAAAATTACTGGAGCGCCGTATTCTAATACTGGACGTATATAACTTTTATATAGTCTCATTAGTGTTTTGGGTTTACAGCCCCACTTTGAGCCGCTCAGGAGTTTGAGCAGACCAAGGCGTTGCCTTCCTTTCTTAGCGTTCTCATCTATATGAGCATTGAAAGTCAGTTTCTTATCTAAAGTTACTCCTAGCAATTTTGCTTGCTGTACTGCAGTGAGGTTTTCGCCAAAAAGTTCTAGTTCTATATTTTTCTTAGTTTTAAGCATTATAAGCTGCGTTTTCTTAGCATTAAGTTTTATTCTCCACTTGGAGCACCATGCTTCTCGGTCTGATAAAACTTTGGCTAGCCTATATTTAATTGTTTTTTCACTTTTAGCAAAAGTCCAAAATCCCAGGTCGTCTGCGAACTGAGAGACCCCTACTGTATTACTGAAGGGATCTATTGGTATATCATTTACATAGATTAGGAATAGAAGTGGGCTGAGAACCGAGCCCTGAGGTGTGCCGGCATTAAGTGAAATTTTGTCTGAAGTCTCATTATTTATTTTGACTGAAATTTTCCTGTCAGTTATAAATGAAGACATTAATCTTACTATTTTATCTGGTAAATTTGTATTCATTAATTTATATCTTAGTCCGTTGTGCCATACGGAATCAAAAGCTTTTTCTACATCTATAAAGATTGCAGCTCCTTTATGGTGACGGCTATGTGCTATGTGCGCATCATCAGCTAGTCTGAGAATGTGTTCCATAGCACATCTTTTATTTCTATAGCCTATTTGCCATTTATTAAAGAAATTTTCTTCTTCTAATTTACTGCGCATTCTATGAGCAATTATTTTTTCAAAAAGTTTGCCTATGCAACTTAATAAACTGATTGGTCTATAGTTAGTTGGAATTTTATTGTCTTTTTTAGGCTTTGGGAGCATAATTCCTTGAGCTTCCTTCCATTTACTTGGAAAATACCCTATTTTTAAGCACTGATTGTACATAGTTTTTAAATTCTCAAATACTATTTCTGGACATTTTTTAATTATAGTGTATTTAATCCCGTCTGCTCCTGGAGCAGACCTACCTTTGGTCCTATCTAATTGTAGTTTTATTTCTTGAATCGAGATATCCCTGAGTAGTATACTATCGTCGCCATCTTCTACTTTATTTTCTTTTAAAGTTGAAAAAAGCTGCGATTTTTCATTTATAGCTTTATCTATTAAATTTTTAAATTCATCATCAAAAATTTCACCTGTGTGAGTATTATGAATTTTGCCTAAAGATTCAGCGAACGTGGTTGCTTTTTCTAAGTCGTTTTGAGTTAAATTACCATTTTCTTTAATTATTGGCTTGGATGCGCCGCCTGATTTCTTACCATTAATACTATTGATAGTTTTCCAAAATTCTTTAGAGTCTTTAGTTTCGTCTAGTTTTTTAGTTTGCTGATTCCAAAATTCTTCTCTATCTTTGTTTACTTGTTTACTTACTAAGTTGTTTAATTGATTATATAGAGTTTTATCCTCTGCTTTTTGCGTATTTCTAGCTAAGCGTCTAATTTGTCTCTTTAATTTAATTAATTTCATTGTTTCATTTGAGATAAAAAGTGCTTTATCTTTACGTTTTGCTTTAGGACACGCTTTATTTAGCCCTTCTTTAATTATATTGCTTATTTTTTCGTTAGCTAAGTCTAGTTCCTCTGGTGTTTCAGGTTCGAGTCTATCTAAGTTATTTATTATTTCTTTATTAAACCTGTTCCAATCTGTTTTTTCATATTGTAGAATTTCTCTCTGAAATTGTTTTTGAATTTGAGGTGAAGCTAAAGTTAAATGAACTGGCAAATGATCTGAACCAATGTCATCGCCTACATCACATGATTGGATGCGTGACGCCATCTGGCGGCTAACTAGCGCTAGATCTAGTAGATCGCCGCCAGAGGACGTCCCTGGTCTATAAGTTGCAGTGCTGTCGTTAGTTATTAGTAAGTCTAATTCTTCAATTATGTTAAATAGAATGTCTCCGTTAGTATTTCCTACTTTACATCCGAAAAAAGTATGCTTACAATTGAAATCTCCAATAAGAATTGAAAGTGGATATAAATTAGTTATATGCCTGAAATTCTCTATGTTTGGTTTAATATCTGGCGGGTTATAAATAGTTGCTAATGCCACTGTCTTACCTTGTGATTTGAAGTTTATTGCCAAAAATTCTTCGTTAAAATCTGAAGTATCTATTTCATTAAATTTGATATCTTTTCTAATTAAAATAGCTACACCGCCTGCTGCATTCTGCAGGCGCCCATTAGGATAAATTATATTTCTATCTTTTCTGATAATGTTATAATTTGGAATTCTGATTCTAGTTTGCTCTCTAAGTCTAGTTTCATTTAAAGTCACAAAATGTGGTTTATATTCATTTAAATAGTTAATTAGTTCAGTCCTTCTTTTATATAGTCCGTTAATGTTAGCATGAATAACTTGAACGTTTTTAGTTGGTGGTAAACTGTTATCCATATTTTATAAGTACTGTACTGTACTTAGCCCTACTTTAGTTTTTCCTACTTTAGTTAGGTTTTTACTGGTGAGTACTGTACTGTACTAGACCTAGTAAAAACGGCCCTACTTTTTCTACTTTAGGTTTAGGTTGTACTCACAAGTCTTTTGGAAGGTGGAGTAAGTAGTCTCTGATGGTCAGTGGGGAGACGTTCGCTCTGAAGGCCCAGTTGACTGATTTGCTGGCTATGTGTGGTACGTCATCTGGCTCCATCGTTCCTGCGTTCATGGCTCTGGCGTACAGGATCGTGTGGGCTGAAATAAAAAGTGCTACTCGAGTTAAATCATTATCAGACAGATTTAAAAGAGGTAAATCGGGTAACTCACCTCGTGCGGCCTTCTTGGGCTGCTCTGGCTGCTCAGCACGTTCGCTCTGGCGCTGGTTTCGAGCTGGCGCAGGTTTCTTGTTGGTTGCTTGAGTGCCACGATGTCGCTGGCCTTCTCTTTTCTCAGCAATCTTCTTCTTCACCTCTATTGCTCTAGGGCATCTTCCGTCCGACGCCAGGTGATCTCCTGTACAGTTGGCGCAGTAACTGGCTCTGGCTGTACACTCAGCTCTTTTGTGGGGTCCGGCGCACTTCCCGCATCTCACGTCTCGTGCCTTGCAGGAGTCCTGGGCATGGCCGAATCGTTGGCACCTGTAACACTGCAGGATTCTGGTCTTCTTCTTGTACTCCTCCGTTCTGTAGGAGTGAGTACCGATGAGGAGACGGCTGTTCTTGGTTGCTGCCTCCATCTCTTCTTTTTTCTCGAACGTGACCTTTACTTTCGGGATGCCACGTCCTGATGATCTGTTGATGAAGCGCACCACCTTCACCTTCAGTCCTTGCTCCTCCATGATGGCTGCCTCTATGTCTTCTTCTTCGGCCTTGGTGTCGACGTCCTTCACAACTACGCTGAGGGAGTCTTCGACCTTAGCCTCGGCTGACTTCTTTGGTGGCCTGAAAATCGCCGAAGTTCCTACTAGGCCGCTATCTTCTCTCTTCAGGGACTCGTATATCTTCTTGGAGTCCTCTTCTGTTTCCGGGAAGATGAGCAGGTCCTTCGCCATCGTCCTTCTAGTCTCACTTACCTTGATGTTCTTCCGTCTAGTCCACTTGATGAACGTGAGATGGTTCGTCGAGTAGACTGATCTTGGCAGGTTCACGCCGATGATTGGTTGTACCCTCGGCTTCTTTTCTTCGTTTTTTCCTGATGTTGCGGCCTTTTCTTCTTTTTTCTTTTGCTTCTTCTCTTCTTTCTTCGCTCTCTCCTCACTGCTGGTTGGAATTGTCGTCCAATCTGCTCGTTCGCCATCAGAAAGAATCTCTTCTTCTTCAGCCAGGGGGGTAGCGAGAATTTCTTCTGCTGGAGACGCTGCTGCCTCCATCATCTCTTCTGGCATCTCAGTCTCGTCGATCTTCTCTGGAGACTTGGTGCGCTGCTTCTTGGATGGGGAGCCTCCCAGACCTAATTCAAAATACTCATTCGCTGTTTTAGACAGCGCCGTCAACTTGCTGGATCTCAAGCTAAGCTTGTCTCCATCAAGGGGTCTCATCACTGCGGTTGATGGACGACACCTCTTCCTTGGCGTTTTCACGGGAGTCACCTGTACTGGCGTCCCTGGTATGCTAGCATACTTACTTTTGTTACCTGTGGGTGGGGATGCATCACCCTTTGCTGCTCCAGCGTAGCTCAGTCCGTCTTTGACTCCAGCCTTTCCTACTTTACTGCTTATAGCCTTACTCTTACCCTTACTGGCGGCACTTACCTTCTTCTTAGCTTCTTTGTTGAGCCTCTCTTCCTCAGACAGAGCCCAACCGATATAGTAGGCGGAAAACTCCTTCTTTGCATCAGGAGTTAGCCCGTCTACCTCTCTCATGAGTCTCTTCACGACCTCACTGTCAGAGACAGTGTTGCCGTGCACGCCCTTAGAAGGGCGGGACCCATCCCCAGCTGTTACCTTACCACTAGGCATGCTAGCGGTAGGGCTTAAAAATAATTTGGAAAAATTTTGAAAATTTAATTGTCCCGTATACTGTACTATACTGTGCAGTATGTAGTGGGAAGAAATAGAGAAAGTAAACCGAAACAGTGACCGCCTAGAGGAGCGCGCAGCGCGAGGGCTGACGCGAGATTATGCACTAGTTCTGGTATAAACCTTATAGTGCCTCTCTCTTTTCACCTGGTGAGGTAGGTGATTGTACAAGCAATGGCAAGAAGAAGTCCAGGAGACAAGGAACCAGGGAAGAGGCGACCAGCCACCAGAGTAAGGGCAAGGACTGACCCTTTGAAATGTGCTCTGCTTTCTGAGCAGTGTGTTTGAAACCACCATCATGAACCGTCATCGTCAGCCATCCATCCGTGTCCGCCGTGCCATCACCCAAGCTAGCAATGTAATGATAGAGAGCTCATTGCTTAAGACCAGAATCCGTCTCCTTCAGTGCTGTGTGTCTCACAAAACGGCTCCTTTCAGAGCCCCTGTTCTCTGTGGGAACAGGAGTTCAGGAGTTCAACCGATATCCGTCAACCGTCAACCGTCAGCCGTGTTCTTGTCTCATGCAGTGGAGTGATAGGGAACTCCCTGCTTTTGGTATGTCACACAGAACGGCGCCCCCAGAGCCCCTGTTCTATGTGGGAACAGGAGCTCAACCGTTATCCGTCAATCGTCAACCGTCAACCGTCAACCGTGTTTAAGCGTCAGCCTGGATTTCAGCCAGCAATTGATCCAGAATTGTATTAGAGCCTGATCGTTTTTGAACGATCTCATGATTCAATACCAGATCCTTGAAACACTGTGTGTTTTCAAGTGATCTAAATGTTTTAACCGCCATTGCTGTCATCCTAGTTTTGATCATAGGGACGTTAGTGAGGTCATGCAGATCTATTGTTCTCATTCTGTCCAGGTAGGTTACCCCAAGTGCTAGTCTCAGGCACTTGTTTTGAAAGATCTGCATTTCCTTCACTTGTGATTCCCTTAAAGCTCCAGTTATCAGCGAACCATATTCAAGGACAGGGCGTATAAAGCACTTGTAGGCTTTTAAGATGGTATATGGTCTGGCGCCCCAGTTTGTCCCTTTGAGCAACTTCAACAGGTTCAGTCGCCTGTAGACCTTTGTCATTAGGTCTTTCATATGGTCTTTGAAGCTAAGCCTTCGATCAAATAGGATTCCAAGCAGTTTGGCTGTTTGAGTTTGAATAATAGGCTCACCAAACAGTTCCAGATCTATAAGTTCTGGTTTTGGACCGACACTAAACACAATCAGCTGAGTTTTTCCTGCGTTTAGTTTTATCCGCCATTTGGAACACCATGCTTCAATAAGTTTTAAAGCTTTTGATAGCTTTGCCTTCACCCATTTGGCATTGGTTGCATGTGCCCAGATTCCCATGTCATCTGCGAACTGGGAGAGCTTGACATTGAGTGAACTCATGTCTGGGATATCATTCACATAGATAATGAAAAGGAGAGGGCTTAGGACCGAGCCCTGAGGTGTGCCCGCATTGAGGGTCACCTCCTCTGAGCAGTTGTTACAGCAATTGACTTTGATCGTTCTGTCACTTAGGAAAGATGATATCAATCTGACCATCTTCCTAGGTAAGCTGCCGTTCATCAGCTTGTATCTTAGTCCGTCATGCCACACCGAGTCAAATGCTTTCTCAACATCGATAAAGATTGCTCCACCTTTCCATTTCTTAGTGAATCCCAGTTGAGTTTCCTCTACCAGTCTGAACACATGCTCCATGGCGATGCGCTTGCTCCTGAAGCCATTCTGCCATTTGTTAAAGAACTTTTCTTTCTCAAGAAAGTTCCTTATTCTACCAGCTAGCGTTTTTTCAAAGAGTTTGCCCATGCAGCTCAGCAGGCTGATAGGTCTGTAGTTCCCCGGCATTTTTCCGTCTTTGCCTGGCTTAGGTATCATGATACCTTCAGCCTTTTTCCATAGCTTAGGATAGTATCCTGTAGCCATACAGGCATTACAGATTTGGGCCAGGGCCTCATAAACCTTGTCATTTGCTTGCTTAAGTACACCGTATCTGATACCGTCCAGACCAGGCGCAGAGCTAGATTTGCACTTTTTCAGATAAGCCTTGATTTCCCCTGTTGTTATTGGGGTTAGTGTCTCGTGATCATCGTCCTCTTCGGGGACGTGGCTTACTAGTGGCTTGAAGAGCATTTCGTGCTCTTTAATAGTGCTTTCTACCTCCACTTTGAACTCATCGTCAAAGATGGTCCCCTGGTGGACATTGTGTACTTTTTCAAGCGAGGCTGCGAACGTGTCAGCTCTCTCTTTGTCATTTTCAGTGTGAGTACCATCACTTCTCATGAGGGGAGTTTTTCTCGTTCCCCTAGATTTTGCCCCTGTTAGCCGGAAGAACGAGTTCCAGAACTCTGTTCCATCCCTGGCTCCGTCAAGTTTATCAATCTGTTCTTGCCAAGCCCTTTCCTTGTCCGTTTTGATAGATTCCTTGACCTCGTTGGTCAGGCTCTTGTACATAGTCATGTACTCGGGCTCGTCACTGAATCTCATAGCTAGCCTTCTAGCTTTTCTTTTTTCTCTGATCAGCTTAGACGTTTTTTCAGAGATAAAGAAATCCTGTGTTTTTTGTTTCACAGATTGACAACTTTTGTCTAGGGCACAAATCATAGAGGTTTCAAGCAGTTCAACAGCTTTTTCTATTTCCTCGGGTGTGGTGAGGTCACCCATCTCAATTGACTTTAGTTCCTTGCGGAATTTCTGCCAATTTGCCTTGTCAAGCCTGTGAACTGCTTTTGTTAGAGCTTTCTCCACCTCATGAGAATTCAATCTAATATGCACTGGAAGATGGTCACTCCCTACATCGCATTTGACTGTGCATTCAGCGACTTTAGGGCCCATCTTCCTGGAAGCAAGGGCAAGATCAAGGATGCTTTCCACACTGTTGCCAGCATAGTTCCGACAGAATGTCACAGACTCATCATTGAGTATTGTGAGGTCCAGCTCCTCAGTAATGTTAAAAAGAGCGTCACCAGCGCTGTCACTCTTGTCGTTGCCAAAATAAGCATGTTTTGAGTTGAAATCGCCTGTGATAATGCAATGTTCGTATTTATCAGTCAGGTGTTTCAGTGTCTCTAACTCGACTATTTTGCCTGGAGGATTATAGACAGTTGCCAGTGCTATTTCCTTGTCCCTTTGTTTGAATGTTATAGCCACTGTTTCTGCATTGATATCATCAGTATACACAATGCTATAGGCAATTTCCTTTTTGATTAGTATTGCCACGCCTCCACCTGCGGCGCTTCTGTCTTTCCTCACAGACTCATAGCCTGGTATTGACACTTTATGCTTTGGCAAGACTTTGGTCTCATTGAGAGTGACAAAATCTGGTTTGTGCTCTTTCAGATGTTCAATGAGCTCAGTTTTCCTGGCTCTTAGACCATTCACGTTAATATGTGTGATCAATAGACTGAATGTGAATCAGATTGATCCTAATGGATTGGTTGTCCAGAGGGAGTGGTGGTTTACCAATTTAGGCAAAGGCCTTTTCCATCAGGGTTTCGCTACTGATTTTCACATTGAACGCTTTGCTGAAGGATTCAGCTACATCTTCAGAGATGTTGGATTCTGTGCGTTCATGCATGTCTCTATTGAGCACTAACGCTATCGCTTTAGCTATGGCTATAGCTAGTCTAAGCGGCTCCCTGGGCATGGAGCTGGTCTTTTTTGGCTGTGTTTGAGTTTTAGGCAGCCTTTTCGTCTTTTCGGGGCACCCTCTGTATGAAGATGGGTGGTCCCCGTGGCAGTTGACGCATGCCGGCTTGTCTGATTGGCAGTCCTTTTTAACGTGGCTGCCACCACATTTTCTGCACCTCAGGTCATTTTCACATTGGCCTGAGGTATGGCCGAATTCGAGGCACCTGTAACATTGTTTGACCTTGGTGGTCTTGTTCACATAGGGAACTACCTTGTAGTCCTCCCCTTTGATGGTGACCGTCTGACCTATAGCCTCGAGCGTAGCCTTGTTCTCACAGGTGAGCTTCACGTTATGTGAGGGCATGTTGTTATGCCTGGCTGAAATCAGTCTTTTCACCTGTACTGATTTGTTTTTTAGCTCTCTGGCTATGTCCGTGTCTGATATCTCTGGGGATATCTTATTTATGACCATCACAAAATCTGAAGTGGGCCTTTTCCGTGCCTCTCGGAAAGTGGCATTGCCCAGCTTCAGTTTTAGCAGGCGGCTGCGGCTCTGCTCATCAGCGGGGAAGAGAAGTGGTAGCTTCCCGGCCGTGCTGCTGCGGCCTTTGATAACAATGTTGTGCCCGTCCTTCAGCCGTTTTTTGAGCTTGTCAGTGTCATTTAAATACACTGCGCTTAGCCCTTGTGCGACCACCGGCCCTGGTTTGGGCTGTTTGGCTTTCTTTCCCTTGGAAAGAGCATTTTTTGACCTGGGGGATACCCAGGTGCCCTCATTGAGGGCGCTGGTGTTTGCCTCACCAGTCACCTCCATGTCAGTGTGAGCTGCCGTGTCAGTTTCACACGTTGGCGGCATGGCTGTGGTTTCCCCACAGGTAGGCTTGTCGCCTATAGCGTCTAACTGAGCGTGAGCGTTGGTGACATGTGAATCCGATTCACGTGTTGTTATTGTGTCAGCGCCGCTGATATGTGAATCAGCGGCTGTCACCATATATTGGGCGTCGCTACATGGCTTATAGGTGCCCATGTAATCACTGTTGTCACTATCTACATAGTAGCGTGTTCGTTCAACAGTGCGTATACTGGAATCTGACCTGGGCTCGTCAGATTCGCTGTAGAAGCCACTTGTGGCTAATACAGCCCTTTTTACTTTTTTAATTAAGAGTGCCCTCTCCGGGTCAGATGGGCTTCTGACCAGGACTCTCTTTTTTGGGGTTTTGTTAAGCATTGTGCTCTCCTGGCACGCCCCCAGTGACTGCTGCCTGCCAGTCACATTAGTGGTTTGTGGGCTACCACTTCTCGCCTGACTATTGGCTGTAGCCTGGGCTATTGCCTTAGTCGTTTGACCGTCCGTCTTGTTTTTGGCGATTAGCCTCAGGGCTGCGTTCTTGCCCTTTGCCCTGGCGCTGTCGTCGCCTATGAGCATTTTTGCAGGGCTGGTTGGTAATAGCCCTGCGGTACCGTTGGTACCTGGTACCGTTCGAATCGCCTGCGCATAGCTCTTATCTGGCGTGACCATGCCACTGCCAGGTTTGCGAGACTTTGCTGCAATAGTGGCCTGGTTCGGACCACTATCCTTTATCTCAGTGCCAGCGCTTGCACTGCTGGCCTTACTCTTTTTGTTAGAGTTTTTTGCTTTCGCTTTCGCCGAGGGGGTGGCCCCTACACCCCCTTTGCCAGATTTGCTGTCGCCCCCTGCTTTTTTAAGAGGTGCAGATCCCTCTTGTTTCTTCCCCGTCCGTTTTTTAGTAACGGCGGGGCCGACATTGGCCTGCTGTTGGCCTTTGCCATCTGCCTTGCGGGTGTGCCCAATACCCGACTTTTTACCCCCTGTTTCTTTATTCTGAGTTACAGGTACCTCAGTGTTTGTCTGGGTGCGCCCCTCACCCTTATTTTTCTGGCCCCCTGGTGTTTTACGAGGTCCAGGTACCTCCTGAGCTTGCCCCGAGCTCTGTTTCACAGGCGACACGATTTTGACCGGGTCCCCGCCCTGGGACTCGACCATATCGGCCACCAACCTTAGTAGGTTCTCAGCCTGGACCTTGTCCATGGCTGATTCCAGCGCACCTAAGAGTTGTGACTGTTGCGCTTCCACAGACAAGTCCGTGGCGCTCTTAGAAGAGCGACTAGAGTCTAAAATAGCAGGGCTATTCATACCGTCAATAGGTTTGCTAGTTGCCTTGTCCCTTGTCCAAGTTATAATAGTAGTGCGATACTCACAAGTCTTCCCGTAGTGCGTTGGTGTCTCTGATTTCAGCTTATAATATTCACTGTGCGTGTCTATTATAAGCTTAGCTTATGTCTGACTAACAAGGGTTAGTGAGTGAGAGCTAAAGCTAGCGTCTTGAGCTGTTGACACCTCGGCGACTGCAGGCAGACTGTGTGATGTGATGAGATGACAGTGTGGGAAGAAATGAGTGAACCCTAGCACCCGAAGGGTGCTGAGAGTGGGATTAAGGCATTCGAAGCTTGTATGAAAAGCTTTCTCTTAGCCTATCCAAATATTTCATTAGTATATAATACTCATTAGAGAATGTCTGGTTGGCAAGGGAGGCAAGGAACCTGGAAACAGAAGCATTTTAGAATTTAATTAATTTTGATGCGCCCTCGGCGAACAGAGGGTCGCGGTGGTCTAAATGAGGTGTTGAATCAGCCGGTAGCTACCCTATATCTCGTGTCTTAGCTCTTGAAATCTGGATGGAAAAGGCCGATAAAGTGTTAGTTTTGACAGATCCTTTAAATGAACATTTGAGACATTTCTTTTATTAAACCTATGCCTCTCGTGTACACTTAAGTTCACTTAGTATGTTTGACATACTTAAAATTGCGTTCTGAATTTTGGATCAAATGTGATCAATTTACCTCGTGTTGTTTGCCTGACTGTCTGTGTGCCATCGCCATACTCCCGCATACCCTGAGAAAGAACGCCAGAGTTATGGAATTTCATTGAATTTGGGTGGAATGGTCTAAAAGGTGTCTAAAGTTGATAATTTGAGAGTTAGAAAATTCCTAGAAGCGTGTCATCTTAATTGTGAAATTAAGAAAGTTCGCTTGTTCTCTTTTCAGAGCCACCAGGGGATTTAAACCCTTGCTTTCACTCACCATGACAGTGGGAAGAAATCTGAACACATCTTCCTTTTTATACTGATGCCCCACAAAGAGATATTCCACCCCCTCCAACGGAGCTGTCCAGGCAACTGTGTCAACACTAAAATTTTACATCATCATTCCTATTGGATGTCCGTCAGGAGAAGGCGTCCACCCCCTCTTATCCCCCCCACCCTTACTATATGCTGCGGAGCAGTCATGGGCACTTTGTTAGGTTTACATAAATTTACAGTTACTATACATACAAATTATTAATTACATTCACATTTTCTGCATTCCACAATGTTATCAACCGAAAGCATGAATTAATAAATCGCAATCATACACACTTCTAATTTTTGGAAAGATTTTTTTAATATATATGAGTTATTAAAATATAGGGGCCGATAATGTAATTAAAACTGTAATTTAACTTAATCATAATAATCATATTTGTATAAGCACTTATAACTTATAAACTATTACATTTCAAAATTAAGAAAACAACGATTCAACAATGTTTTAAATAATTTAGAAGTTTATTCATTATTCTTTTGTATTTATAGAACAAATCTGTTTATCATCAATGTGGTTTAGGTTCACTAAATGTTAGTCAATGTGTTATTATAAGTAATATCCAACAAGTAAAATTTACTAAATTATTATTCAATGTATATGTTAACATAATATTATTATCAGAATGCCAACATTTTAAAAAAACATTTTCTTCGAATATTTTCATGTAGGAAATTGGTCGGCTGCATGTAGTATATTATACAGATTGACTGTTACGCCCTCATGAACGTCCTGATGCCGGTTGTCGACGCTTTACAAAAGCTATATTATTATATCACATTATTTTTATTATTTATCATAAGACATGTCACAAAACAAGTTTCATTGACCTAAATGAAGTCAATTTTGAAATACTTGATCATATTTTTCAGATGCGAATAAAAAATTACAAGGCAAAAATAATTTTAGAGACTAAGGGATTATAGTTACATATAGGTGTTGGGTGATTTGTAATTTCACTTTTTATTAGGCCTAATGGACACACATAGTCTGTCGGTATTCTCTTTTATCAATCGTTTCAAAAAAAATATAATTAATTTATGAAGTTTTATGAGGGATAAATCAAATTAATATATGAATTATTACATCAAATATATTATGTATATATATGCATTTTGTTTAAATTGACAATTTTAAATTAAATAATATTTTCTTATTTTAAATTTAATCATAGTCTTTCCATTCAGGGCTGAGAGGTATACACAAGTTCTTACAAACTTGTAATTACTTCAAATCACATAATGTTAGTCTGCACTGCGTGTAAAAACAATGCTAACATTTTTTAATATATCAAAATAAAAATTAATTCTAACGTTCAAATGCATAGAAATTGAATCATTTGGCGTATACTAGAATTACTAAGGAATTATGTCTCGTGGAATTCCAGGCACCAAACGGTCTGTTATGACACAATTACGTCCAGACTTTAGAATCACACAATGCACTGACTGAGAGCAGCAGCCTATCCAAAGTTACTACAAAAACAACTTCAACATGTTTATTCAACAATAAATGCGCAACGCATCGAATCTGTTATCTAATTTAACAGTTGCTTCATAAAAAATGTAATTCAGAATAAGTGTCAATACTCATTTTTTGAGAATCATTCATTATTTATATTCTTTTTGCTAATGCATTCGCACAATACCTACGCATTAATATAAAGCATCGAAGATATAAAATGTCATATGATGCACTTCAATCAAATGATATTAGTTACATAATTTATTGCATTGCGCTCTATAAACGAAGAATATTAAATTGTTAATGGAATAAATAGGCCTTTATTTATTTGTTATAACATTCAACAATTTGTGAAAGATTACATGTATTAATTTTACAGAATAATTTGCTCTGGTGTTTTAGGCTATTTCAATATAGGAGTTTATCATGATATAATGTAAGGTTTTTTGTCTTTGCAATGCGTTAAATAAGCTAAATATGGTAATGCCTATGTCATGATTGGAAATTGTTAAAATAACAAAAGTAATAAGAATAAGAACATTATCAATTATAATCCAGATCAATTATTCTGTAGCTGTGCGTTATTAAAACTAATTGTAGATTAAAGGGATCATTTGTGCATTAGGCCTATATAAGTATTGATATCCACGCCCTATGTACCTCCTACAATAACAATTGAAGCCAACAACACTCTATTTTCTATAGTTGTTACAACTTCGGCACAGTTGCGTAATTATATTGAAAAATAAATAGAAAATTTATGTATTTTACACAATGCAACTTGTATAATGATATGTATCGTTATACTACATTCCTCGCTCCACAATTATTGGACCAACTAAATTAAGGGAAATGTAGTACATACATACATACATACATACATACATACATACATACATACATACATACATACATACATACATACATACATACATACATACATACATACATACATACATACATACATACATACATACATACATACATACATACATACATACATACATACATACATACATACATACATACATACATACATACATACATACATACATACATACATACATACATACATACATACATACATACATACATACATACATACATACATACATACATACATACATACATACATACATACATACATACATACATACATACATACATACATACATACATACATACATACATACATACATACATACATACATACATACATACATACATACATACATACATACATACATACATACATACATACATACATACATACATACATACATACATACATACATACATACATACATACATACATACATACATACATACATACATACATACATACATACATACATACATACATACATACATACATACATACATACATACATACATACATACATACATATCTATCTGCTGTATCTGCTTATTTTTCCGGTGAGCAGATACGGCCTTTTTGCTCTACATGTCGTTATCCCTTTTAACGCTGAGCTCCTGGCCCACTTGCATCCCCACCGCTGTATTCCTGGGGAGGGGGGGGGGAAGGGATTTTGAAAAAAAATCAGTTTATTTTGTAATGTCAGATTTGTATGAAGACACCAGCAGGACCTTAGCTTCAAAAAAAAAATGTGTAGTTAGCGAAAAATCAATTTGACTATACTCTGGCCAGGCAGTAATAAAAGGTGTCCTCGCCGTTCCAAAATAACACGGGAGAGAAGAACAACGCTGTGTCAAAGCTAGGCCAGCAACGTGGGCTGTTCAACCGGCATTGGCATAGCAATGGTCAAATGCCTCTTCATTGAGCCCGGCACGATGACCCACTGTTGGTTTTTTGCTGACTCGACGTCGCAGATGGCGGGCCACCATTGATTCAGCATTGAGTTGGCGTCTCCTGTTTACTGCAGTGATAGAGTGGGGTTTTGCGCCGTGCCTAACTGCCCGTCAGACTGGGCTAATTAACACTTTGAACTCTACTAGATTTTAAGTCTCAACGGAGATTAATTGAGTAAGAAATTTAATTATGAAACGTGTTAAAACACATTGCAACAAATTGTTATTTTTTTTCTTGCTATGATCTTACAGATAATGACATTGCACATCAGGATTTCAAACCTGTGCGCTAAAACAATAATAATATTTAAATTTCATATTTATACATTCCACAGATTTCTCCGTTTTTTACGCGTTTTTTTCATGTTATAAAATCAAAGGACGCATTCCTTAAATTTTTTAAGATATTATTAAAATGATATTAAATATTGATGCGTTTATAAAATTATGTTTGATTATATTAATAAAATATATTTCGAATAATATGTATATGGATTTGGTACTTTGACCAGTTCCTGCGAGTTGCTAATCACCACCCGTAATAATGGTTCTTTATCAAATAATACATGGGCCTTTTATTTTGACGCTGATAAAGGGTATTTATTGGTGACACATGCTACTGGACTGTTTAGCGTTAAGCAGCGAGAAAATATAATAAAACACAATAGCTGTCTTGGTTGAACGTCTGATTCTAGGCCTGCTGTCACTGCTGGTCGAGCTGTTAATCATTTGAAGACCGACATAATTTCACTCTGATTGGTCGACAACACCCGCCCACATGTCATCGTCACGTCTCGTCGATCATCGCGCATGTAACAATATGTTGCGAGATTTTACGTGTGGTGTTCCATTCAATCACGTGGCATCGCCGCATTGTTGTATTAATGCTGGTCCGCCGTCTACAATGCTGAACCAGCTTTAATTTATCATTGGGATATTATCACGCGTATGTTGATGCATGCATTCATGAGTTAATTGAAAATTTAATTCAACAAGAAATCTTTACAAAAATTCTACACCTTTTTACCACGAAAACAACTGATTTGACGTAAACAAGTATCAATCCTTCATTCACAAATGAAGAAAAATAGTGATATTAATAATATGATTGCATCGTAGGCCTACCCATATACATCCCATCTAAGGCGTGGTGACGTAATATTTAACATCTTGATATTTTAATAATCACCTTACTCACACTAGCAGCGCTCTGACGTTAAGGCATAAATATACTCAAAATAAAATATGTGATTTTTCTACATGGAACACAACAGTGGATTTGCTATTAATTCATCTTTACTGATAAGGTAAAGGTTGATACACACATACGTGTATGTGCAACAGTAAAGATACCTCAGCGTTCATAGGGTCAGTTCAGACCTGTTGTAATCGTCGTTGACAACGATGTTGATTATATTTGTCGGCATAGAGTGGCCGCTGATCAGTAATATTTCGTTCAGAAATTTGCAAAATGAATTAATTACGCCAACACTTAAACTGTTTTTCTGTGATGTTTGGCAATCACGCTGTCGATTTTATTAAATTGATCAAGATATAGTTTAAGCGTTTTGACTGACATGTACTATAAGTAGGCCTACTGTATATTATTATTATTAGAGTGGCCGCCGAAATATTAGTGGCCGGTGATTAAAAGTCAAAAGTTGACTTGTTGATCGATATAGTGGCTGGTAATATGATGTTTATAGAAGTTTACTATTATTTGCCGTGGCCGTTAATAACAACCTGTACAAAATTAACGCCAGTAGGATCTTTAGAATAGATTCACGCTGCCGCTGATGATATAGTAAACATATATATATGCCTATTGACCGATAATTGGAGGTCAAATGTTGATTTGGTCCTGGAAAATCACTGGCCGTGTCCTATATTACAAGAATCCATGCAAAAATTACGCAGCACTTATAATTTTTTCGCCGCAATGTCTGTCATTCACGCTGATGCTTTTTCTATATTGGCCGACATAAAGTGGCCGCCGATATATAGTGGCCTGTAATTGGAGGTCAAAAAATGACGTGCTGCTAAAAATCACTGGCCGTGGCCGCGTTATGGAGGTGGCCGGTCATTCGGAGTCATTTATACAGAAAATGCATTTGGAACTCCAAATGGTAACCGTTATGGTTATGATTTGGGAAATGGTGACCGCTCAAGACAAGTTATACCGTACTGCTACTTTAAACACAGCATAACAGTATAATACATAATTAGTAAATAATTAACCATTTCTTTTTAATAATTTACGTTTCTAGTACAAATAATGACGTAATGATTTTATAATTAAAAAAACATTTTTCAGGTGAGAAAGACATGGATTTCACAGAT
This sequence comes from Flabesymbios commensalis, assembly GCA_964017125.1. Taxonomy (NCBI): domain Eukaryota; kingdom Metazoa; phylum Annelida; class Polychaeta; order Terebellida; family Flabelligeridae; genus Flabesymbios; species Flabesymbios commensalis. The sequence continues at coordinate 59,290,763 of OZ024909.1, read as the reverse complement.
GATTCTGAAGACACAAGCTCTTTCAAATTTGTAAAGGTATGTAAATAACTTATTACATTTTATGTGTTTTGTTACTGCGCTATGGTAATACATAAAAGACAAACATGAATAAAGCTTTAATTGTATGATGTAATGCTGCATACAATATTTGATGCATTCGTGTTAGAACTGTAATTCTACTTGCAATGATTTTTTTTATAAAATAGTATTCTTTGATTAAGCTTTTAAATTTCAAACTGTTACAACATCGACCTTCATTGATAAATTATAAATAAATAAAATGATTTAAATAATTAATAATTCATTAAACTTCTTGATATTCATTGTGATTCATCGTATTTTAATACATTTATGAATTCCTTACATTTGGATTTTTTTTATTTTAGAATATCATAAATTGATTTATTAATTTATTAATTTATTAATTTATTAATTTATTAATTTATTAATTTATTAATTTATTAATTTATTAATTTATTAATTTATTAATTTATTAATTTATTAATTTATTAATTTATTTATTTATTTATTTATTGTTTGATTGATTGATTGATTGATTGATTGATTGATTGATTGATTGATTGATTGATTGATTGATTGATTGATTGATTGATTGATTGATTGATTGATTGATTGATTGATTGATTGATTGATTGATTGATTGATTGATTGATTGATTGATTGATTGATTGATTGATTGATTGATTGATTGATTGATTGATTTTGGACCGCCTGATAAAGCGGACAATCCAGGAATGGGGACCACCTTTGCCAGTTCAGAGTTTTTCACCATTCATAATTATAATGTATTATCAGATTCAAAAAGCGCACCGACCCGCCATTCGGGACGCGGACCACCCTTTATCAGTCCCAAATCATAAAAGGACTATGAAAACGGACCACCCCCAGGACCAAATAAAAACATTCACACTTTTACAGTTTAATCAACTTTGACCAGCTGCGGCTGGATTAATCTACTAATGGGACCAGTTTAAATAGATACTGAAATAAGAAACAATTGATACACGCCATACAAAAAAAAACGTTTGTCATATTTATAGCATAATCATAATTCGATAAGATTATAATTACAATGTTTTTTGTCTAGTTGACATATATGAGAAACCCTAGCGTACAGACGGATTATCATTTGCATAGCGTGATTACACCTTTGCGATCCAAGAAGACTTAGGCGTACGTGAAATCATGTAGTGAAACAAAGCATAACTATTCCGTTATCATTTTCTGTATTAGTTTCGCATATTTTGCTAAATAATTATCAGACAGATGTATTTTTACGCGAGGAAGTATAAATTATATCCAGTTAATTGATTGTAAGTTACATAGGGTTAACTCATGAAGTACGTGGGCCGTTGTCACGACGGCCTAAAGTGGTGTACACTGGAGTAGGCTACGTAGGCCGTCACCACAACCACACAACATAAATATATTTCTATCCATGGCCACGACGGCCTAATTATATATGACGTCATATATTTGGGACCAGTACTTGGAGAGCATCACTGCAGTAGAGAAAGGGCTTACCACGGCTGATCGATTTCCCGTCATGGTCTGATCACCCCAAACAAGCGATACTATCACACTAGGAACAAAATAAATGAGATATTTTTTTACCACAAGTTGGGCGCAATGACTCCGTGTAGGCCTACGCCTCATGAGTTTTTTTATAAAATATATAGTGTGACATCTAATTTGAACACTGCTAATACTATAACTAACTGTTATCATATTCGTCAATACATCAGTATAGACAAATATGATAAATGGATAAATGTCACTTCTAAATCAATTTAAAAAAATGAAGCCAGCGAATTTCGCATTCTTTTATATTAATGCAATATCAAACCAAATTAGAAGTCATAATACGGGACTTTGAGTGTTATAGGGCTATTCACGGCTCATCGACTTTCAGATTACATAATTTTCACTGAAATAAATATATGTGTATTTTTTTTGCATATAAAGACTATTTTTATATACATTTAATAATGAATTATTCTTTTTTCAATTGTGTTGTGTTTCTTTATTATATCATGACGTCGTATTAAATTCTTTAGTTTAATAATCGACCTTGGTATAAACACATAACAACGACAAGGCTGGCTGGTATGTCTCCATTCAATATTGGGTGGTTCACAAATGGGACCGACTCCAAAATGGGACCACTTTTAGTCAATGCCATGGGTGATCCGATTTTCGGGTCAACGCTGTTTTTATTTTCTATCAATTATTAAATGGTTCATTTAAAACGGCACAATAAGGCCAAAATCAACTTTTTTTGCTACTTGATATATACACGATATGTCGACATTTCCATAGACTTTAATTGCTTTGGGTTTTCAAATTTTGTGTTACGCGCTTACCAGTTTAAAATAGAAATACGGGAATAACTGATAAATGGGTGGTTTTTTGGTACAATTTCTACGTTGCTACAGCAACTCAAAATTAAAAGATTCAATAAGTATATTTTATGGACATATTCACAAATTATGGACATATCAATAATGGGGAATACAATTTTGGCTTTTGGATTATTTACAGCCTGCTTGTGTCGCTTTAAATGAATGAAATGAACTCTCTTTCAGCTTCAATTTACTAGAAAACAGCAGTACAAAGCACATCTTTATGCCAATGAGGGTATTACTCCAATCGATAAAAGAAAATTTGTGATGTGTGACATGGGGAAAAAGAAACTGAACGTGAGTAATTAAATGTATTTCTGGTAATAATGTTAACTTATGAAAAAACATTCTAAATATTATCCTCAACGCATAATATGTGGCGGGGCCGTGGTGCAGTGGTTGAAGCTGCCTGATTGGGAAGTCGGAGATTGCTGGTTCCAACCTTGCTCTGGTATTCAAGTGTCAAAGAAATAAAATGTTTCTTCCCTGGTCACACGTAATAATCGAATATTGTGGGGAGCATCCGTGACCGAGAAATAGCGAGCTGGACCTCCCACTACCAGGGTTATAATTTCGAATCCTGTGTATTACTATTACTCTGTCATCGGTCTATTACTAATACTATTTCAGGTATTGTCAATCTATTACTATTACTTTTACTGATACTCGTCTGTCTATTATTATTACTATTACTATTACTTTCTATAAAACCCAAACAAATAAGTTGAAAAAAACCTTCATTGTATTAAGCAACATTTTCAATCCATACATATAATAAATTATGCATAATCATGCATGTTTATTATGTTTATCTCTCAATTATTTAATATAAATACTATTATCGGAGTCGAAATTTATTTCGGAGCAATTATAGACTGTAAGCAGAATGAATGACTCGAGTCATGATTCACTGCAAAACTAACGGTGAAAATAGCATTCTTAGATTTATTTTACATTTAATTCCGTATTCTACATTTTTAAATTGTTCAATGGCGAAAAAATATTACATGGAAAGATACTTTATTAAAAATGATCTTATACAGACATAAACGTAATTTTAGTATTATATATTTGTTTATATCAAATATTAAAAGGAAATCACTAGAAATATATTATTCCAAATGTTATCATCACACCAGCTGGATATTATGACCATATATTATTATGTATCCATATTATGTTTATTTAAATTTGAGTGTGTGGTGACTTAGTTGGAAGTAACTTGGTTAGGATATATAATCATAATAATTATGAGATGACATGCAAAATTATTTTTTTACCACTAGCAACATGAGGGTTCATTTCAATGTAGTCTGGTAGTCGATGCTATTACCACTGCGTTGTCACCTCATATTTAGTCACAGTGATATTTCACCCCTCCAGCTGACAGTCAGAGCTCCTTGGGGATGGATGAGACTGATTGATGGAACCCTAGCGCCGAAGGCGCTGAGAGTAGTTTTAAGACAATCGGGGCTTCCTATAAATAGTAGTCCCTATATAGCCAACCATTACATGTTTGTGTTTGATTTCATAACTCTACTTTTACTCAGATATTGTTGTCACATATAATGTCGTCCGTTGTCCGTTGTTGTCGTCGTCCAGCTTGTAAAATGTAGTTAATTGAGCTTTTTTTCCAACTGTTAGCATTCAATAGGGTTTTTTTTTATTACAACCTATACCTCTGATAAATGCTAAAAGTTGTCGAGTTGTCATAATGTCTCATTGCTCTGAAAATAGTGAGATTTCTTGGTGTTACTTTTCAATCTCGGTCATTACGTCGTCAAATACTAAGTCTGTCAATGTATTCGCTTCAGCGTCATTTGGAGTTACCGGTAATAGCTTTAATAGAATCGTTAGCCTCGGAGCCAACACGACAGGGTAAAACCGTGGAATTTTAGCATTCTGTCTGCTGAAATTCTTCGGATAAAACTCCCTGATGCCTTCAGTGTATGACTAATAATGGTATTATGTCATACAATGCAAGATCGTTGCGGACAGACGATGAGTTGCGATTATTCACCCACACACGGCACCAGCTGTCCGGTTGGCTGTGTCAGTGAGTGGGTGGGTTTTAACACTTGTCAATCACGACATGGACATCGCCACATATTCAGCATTTACTCTGTGTTCTCGCCTTCACGCTGGAGCAGATCGTAACTGTCACTCACTAACACTCACTAACCCTCACTAATACCTGAACGTCCCAGGCTGCCATTTATAATGTTAATGATTTATTATAACCTGTGACTATTTTTTTCTGAATTGACTATTTTTCTTAAAAAAAATATTCTATAATAGAACAGTAATATTACTTTCCGGTCTATTAATATTACTTTAATTTTTTCACAATCTATTACTATTACTATTAATGCGAAGTTCCCCCCGTTACCTATTACTATTATCTATTACTGTTACCCCATCCCTGGTCTGGAGGGCAGTGTCATCTCATTCATCTCACCATGCACGAGGAGGTTCCACTGGCCCAGTTTACCCTATATCTGCACAAATGTGGCCTAAATCCCCGTTTATTTCATTTCAACTCATTTTATATGTATGGGTTATTTTTAAAATTTAAGCACACCAGACACTTTCTGGTAATAAATATTTTTTTCAAATTATTGGAACGAATTATAATGTCTATAACATGTTAAGAAAACGGATTTCTCGGCTATGCTACTGCGTGTTCCCCCCTAATGGCTTACATCTTGTTATACAGTATGCCCAAATGGTGTTATGTATTTTCTCAGCTAGTAATCTCTTTGTCGCCAATTTTAGAACAGTTGTGACATAAATTTCAGCTATGTGTCGAGTCATTGGTTTATCCCTGTAGCAACAGATAACATAGATCTTAGGCACACACATCATTGGACGAGATTGTCATTTCGACCATTCATACACACACTATATGGGTCAGTCATATCACTGGACCTAACCAACATTCACATCATCCCATCAAACACGAGACATTGATACAGTGTTGGTTTTATGCTGGACAAATGCCGTAAGTAATTACATGAATTATATGAAACAAATATTCATATCTCATGTAAAACAGGCTATATCCGGTCGAGGCAGTCGTTCCATAAATATGCCAAGTCTGACTTCTTAACTGAATTATTTGAATAGCTATAGCGAGATGATCACACTGATTATCTGACTACATAACATATACCTATCAAAATTACGAGCCGAAGGGTGCTTATTTTTAGATATGAGAATTTATACAATTTATTCACATACATATTGCTTCGATGCTGTATATGAATTACATCTTTTTGATAAATATATTGTATTGCAACTTTTTTTTCAGAACAAATTCGTAATAGTCCACAGAAGGCCATTCCTATGTGAGAATAATTACACATGGATCTACACATGCAGTTGTAATCCAGCTAGAACTACGTTCATAAATTCGCTGTGACCACATCACCAGAGTGATTTTAATGAAGGTATCGTTAATTTACGGATGAAGAAAATTCAAGTTAATATTTTTTATCCACGTAACTTTTTATATAAAGATAGATGGATATTTTTTGAAAAATGGAAGTCTGTCTAGAGTTATGCATCATTAAAATTAAGAATACATTATTTTATACAGTGCATAATATGATAAAATAAAAAAATGTGTAAATACATGTACAATTATTAAATGTTTCTAAATAATTACAAGAGCTATATACATGTTAGCAATACTATACATAATAGATATATATTTCCCGCATCAAAACGAGAGATAAAATAGCTGCTATTACTATAAATAGCAGCAAAAAAAGACACACTGGAAAGTTATGAAAAACAACGAGTTATGTAAAATTATTACGAAAATAGGACTACTGCCGGTTCATTGGCGATCTTATCAAGAGTGGGAAAGTAAAATTGTGGCTTTACTTAATCTGAGGTCATTAAAGCTGCTGCTATCGAATACATAATGCGGATGATCAACACAGGCTATATCAAGCACGAAACAAGCACACTCAAAATAAAACCTGAATTAAAAAAAAAATTAATAAATGAATTTAAAATATGAATCACATTACGCACTGTAACAGACATAATGTTTAAACTGGGACTATAAATATATAACTATTGCTTGCGAAAATGACGTAATTGCGTCCATATGTTTTTTTAAATCTCTTCCACTTTCGAGAGCCATTTCAATATTATACTTACATCGCTTCATCACTCGCAATATGTTTACACTGCTATGTAAACTTCACCGATTATGTGGTACTGCGCTTCTAACAATTCCATGTTTTGTATTATCTTTCACAGTTATGTCACATACCTACAAAGACTGCATCCACATACAAGTGTGCCGAGAAATACTCCTTCACTGGGATAAAGACTGGGGCATCAAAATTGAGGATGAGTACAATTCCGGTAATTTAAATTTAACTAAAAATTGTGCCTTTATTTTTCATTAGTCAACATTCCTAACTTAATGAAAAAAACCCCTTCAAATTATACACATTATAACAACGTTCTATTTAAATACATCTTATAATAAAATAACATCTCCTAATTTGCAAATGACTGTAATGTTTTAAATATCATTATGTTCTCATTGGTCGTAACAGGTGCAGATCTCTTGATATTAATTAATATTATTTATTTAACTCCAATTAAAAAACAACTAGTGCTGTGTATGTCAATGTTATATTGTTATATAGTTCGTGTGTCTAAATTGATTGTTATTAACACCACTATCTTATACTGCAAGTCTAATATATTTATAAACAAAAAATATTGTAACATCATTTTTTTAATTTCATTTCAGACACCGTAGAACATGGATATGCTAAAAGTATGGGATCGGTATGTAATCAAGTCTAAAATTATTCAATGAATGTATATATATGAAATATATATAATTTATTTTATTTATTTTCATACTTACTTATTCTGATCAATGTATGTTGTAGGAATGCATGATACGACTTCTGGGAAGACCACACACAGTGTTCTATCACAACAATGGCACTGAAGTCATATTAAAATCAAGTGTAATCAGGGGGGAAGTACACTTGCGTTGTTTGAGTTGTAGAAAATGCGGCCACCACAGACAATTTCATAATTATCTTTTGACATCTAATGACCAAGAAGCTCTACAGTTCATACAAATACAAGAGCATCCACTAAAAGAAGTGTCCAGATATCAATGTACAATGATATCTGATGAACCAATCAAATTTTCAACAATCACATATGAAGACTCAAATAGCAAAGCGACTTATTCTCCAGATGAAAATGGAATTTGCGAGTGCAGTTTCAACTGGAGTGATGGAACACATATGGAAGAGGGAATTAAAATATTGTGTACAGCAACAAAAATTGTCAATGTCAAAGGTAATGTTGTTAAACCCTTCAGCAATGAACACTACATGTACTGTAGATCTGGTAATTTTAATGTTCGTGTGGAAAACAAATTCGAAAATTTAGGAATATCGAGAAAATTATTATTATAACACCACTTCAAATCATCTAAAGTTACCAGTACTACTCAGCGATCTCTAAATACAGCCTGTGTGGAGAGTCAACATCAATGTATATCTCAGCCTATAATAGTCCAGGCTGTTATGGTCCAAATAGGGCGAGTGTGTGCACTTTTGGAAGAAATTACCATTTTTTACCCAGATGATCAGTAACATGTACTCTTTCGATCCTGATATAGCGCAGTCAATTCTGACACGATTAACATCTAATTAACACCTAATTAGTATCCTCAATTAGCAGAACCACGGAAAAATCCGGAAAAAATAATATATCAAGAATCGCTAAATCGATTTTAATGATATTGATTTGTGTTATTTATTTACGTATAGCCTACACGATAAAAATATTCATGAGATGATTAGTGTTCACGGTCACGTGATGCGGCTTCGTCAAGGTTAGATGTGAGCAAAAATTACGTTTCTGAACAAAAAAAGCTAATATTAAATGTTTCAAAGTACATATAATTATTTCACATTAAAAAACGTGATACACCAATCTAACAGCTTTAATTTGACGGCATAATGTTATCTGTATCTCCAAAACCCGGATCATTGTGGTCTGGAATAGTGATCTATTTATGAGTTGGCTATACCACAGATGCGTCGTGTATGGATCGTCATCGGAAGAATAATTCAGCCGATTTCGATAGATTTCTTTAAAACAATTCTAATGATTTTCCACATCTCATGCACTATTTCATATGACATAAAGCACAATGTTAAGCAAACTTGAAGGTTAAAATTAAAGTGAAATTAGGAATAGATTTTAGAGACCAGATGATTTCGTTTTCGTCGTGCTTCCTTCTGAATCACGAAAATAATCACATACTTTTGAATCTCAGATTTGTCAAACATAATCAATCATGCATAATATTTTATCGGAAAGCATTAACCTGCTGGAACCTCTGACTTCGACGATTTTTCCTTTGTCTTAGACGAGGGTGGCGGGGCAACAGAACGTCCATAGCATGCGCCCATGGAGGGAAGTGCAAAATAAGCCACGTTAATAATCAGAACACACACCTCAAATAACACTGGTCTGAAATATTCAAAACTGATTTTAAATTTTGATTTTAAGTTTTGATTTGTCAGTCTCAATTTGATTAAGTGTGAGAGCTCCTCTCACATAGGCCTATTGAGATTTAGATATCTGGATCCACAGCATGTACAACGAACCAGAAAGGTGCCAAGTCAGCAAGAGAGAATTCCCTCTGGTGAATGGAGAAAGGTTATAGTATTTGTCATGCTAGTGTCAAGGTTACACAAACTGAATATCACACTACGGTCACACAACCTTAGTTCGGACAAACTCCACAACCACACAGTGTGGAGTTTGGACGTGAGGAGCTGAAATATCTAACGGGCAGTCATGAGATGTGGCGCTCATATTACACAGAATCATTTCAACTAATTTTCAGTTTGTTCATATCAGTGTATGAACTCACCTTTTATGAAGACCGTCGTTCAGCTATTGCTAACTACACACTCTGAACTGCTTGGGGATAGGTGTTCAGCCTGATCCATACGAGATGGATTGGACCAAGGACCGAGCATATCCATAAGTAGTCTTCTGGGTAGTTCTCTTGTTCCATAGATGCTTCACACGGCGATGACATGGAAATAAACAGAGACACTCTGGATAAGATTCTTTTGCATTCTTGAAAAAAGAGACAACAAATTCTTCGATGATTTTGGTGTCATCAATGGCCACTGAGCCAAGCCCTACATACGGGACTGCGGAGGGATGTGGTGGGGGTGAAATGAGCTGACCATTTCTATTATGCTGACAGTTTACCTATCGTTTCATGAAAGAGGTGATGTCATATCCCATATAATAACGTGGAATGTGGGGGGGGGGGGGAGACACGCATCATGGGAAATAACATATCCTGACATATGTCATGTAATGCAATGAAGCGGAAAGTCGTGTCAACTCCAAGCGTGACATGCATCCTGTCAGAGTTGACCACTGTTTATTTTTCATAAAAAGAGATGATACGTCTCGTCAAATAAAGATTAGACCTAGGGAATCTAAGATTAAAAAAAATGATGGTTTAATTACGCTGAAATATATCCCAGTCTCTATGAAGATTGTCTTTTTATGGGTTAGCTTGGCCCGCACACCCATGGTTGTAGCCTTGGCACTTCACTAGATACCTCTAACAACACCATCATACTTTATAGAAGAGAGTTATCGCTCAACATCAAGAGAATGACAGTTATTGGTACATATTTATCGGAATTACATACTGTATGTTGGTGGTGCGTGAACCATTGCAGCCCCATAAATCAACATAGCATCGACTTGTTGAGGAATGTTTTGAGAAGATCACATGCACCATCATCCAAACTGGCAATCAAGATGGATTTCTGTTCATCTCATGTCAGTCTTGGAAAGCTCTGTATGTATTAAATGAAATGCAATGTACATCTTTTATATCAGCTACAGCTCATTGTTTGGCAGGCAAATTGTATCACATCTTTTGTGAATTGGATCAGAGGTGGAAGCTGTTGAACATAGCAACGAGTATTTTAACATTGGCTGTGTAGTTTCTCTGAATGGTTTGTTGGATTAACATCAGAGCGCTTTAACATTTTTTTTTCACACTCATCCGCAATACAGACGCTTTTTCTACACCCTGCTATATTAGTATGCACAGTAAGGACACATTCTTCATCAAGGCTGCTTAGAACACAAGTATCCTTCAAGCTTACTATGTTCGTGTGGATCAGTTATTATTAGTGACACTTTGAGATTTAAGTCAGTAATAACTGTCCTTGTAAGTTTGGATCAGAAAGCAATATTATGAACCGTGAATCACTGAGCATAATGACAATTATCAAGAATGAAACACAAAGCCTCACTTTGAACGCTGTACACATTTGAGTACATTTCCAGTTTGGTGCTGTTTTCCAGAGCCTGCAGTAGCTGTCATATTTGCTTTTCAGCAGTGTATCAATATGCACACTACTAACACACGTTAAAGGTCCGAGTAGGATAATGTTACTTGTTTGAACATGTTGAATAACCGAGCAATATTTTGAATCATCGAATGTATCGTTAAATTGACATGCTCACCACGTGGGCTATTTTGGCATTTATGTTCACCCTACATGTATCGAATCTATTTTTCTATTGCTTTTTTATTGATAAAAATTATTTCACGTTGAAATAAACCCTATTAAATAATTGAAATTGGCATTAAATATGTCAAATTCATTAGATTAATTCCTTGTCAGAGACACCCATCACAAAATAAAACCTTGACTTTGACCTTGAAGTTATTGATTGACCTTAACCTTTATTCAAAATAGAATAGTGTATAACATTTTGCACAACATTAAAATACACAGTATATTAAAAGAAAATAATTAAAATCATAACGTTGATCCAATTACGAGACATGTGCGAAAAAGACAACTTGTGGTTGGATCATTTGTCCAAAACAATTAAGACACCGTTTATTAGATCACTACTTCATCAAACCCACAAATGGAAGGTTAGATATGTTGTTATTTTTTAATAATATATCAAATAATTTTGGATAATTTGAAACCTTTTAAATGGGCTATTTAATGTCCGAAATGGTCCAATTTTCCTCGATTTTAATAATAATAAATAATGGTGAGTTCTTATATAGCGCACATACAATGCTCTGTGCGCTTCACACATATTACCCCTGGTCACTGGACCTGTTCATTCATGTACAATTTCAACTCCCTTTTTGGAGCATACAGCACTTGCAGCCATTTCGGCGCTAGGAACTAGTCGCACACATTGCCATCTCTGTCCTACCAGGTACTCATTTACACCTGAGTCAAGTGAAGCATGTGAGGGTAAAGTGTCTTGCCCAAGGACACAACATCGAAATAATGTCCCAATATTGAGAGGGGAGAAACATGATATTTCTCTGAAAATCCTGCACCAAGCGAGATTCGAAACCGCACGGCAGGCAGTGACATTGGCAAAGCTCCGCGCTCTAGCCATTACGCCACGTCCCTCTCTTGACTTTGACCTCGACACATCACGTGACCTTAACAATGAATGATCTCAAATATATTTTTGTTGTGTCAACCATCCATCTGACAGATAACAGAACTTAAAATCATTAAAATCGACCGACCGATTCTTGAGATATTATTTTCTCCGTATTTTTTCCAGATTTTGCTAATTATGGATGTTAATTACATGTTAATTAGGCGTTAATCGTGTCAGAATTGACTGCGCTATATCAGGATCGAAAGAGTACATGTTACTGATTATCAGGGCGAAAAATGGTAATTTATTCCAAAAGTGCACAAAGAAACCCCTAACAGCCTGGACTATAATGAGATATTTTAGAGTGAGCGTTAATAAAAAATGACTCTAGAATAGAGTAGACCTGCATCATACAATTGTATATTTATTGATGATATACGTCTATAGGAGTCAGTGATTAAAAATGTTTTCTAATTAGCCTACTAGTAATCGGTTTGTATAACAAGACCAATGTCCATTGACACTGCTCAATTAACACTGAATGGTATACCAACGCTGACACAACGTTAGCCTGGTATCTGCGGCACTACTAGAGGAGCGCGCAGCGCGAGGGCTGACGCGAGATTATGCACTAGTTCTGGTATAAACCTTATAGTGCCTCTCTCTTTTCTCTGCGGCACTGATCCAAACGCTCAGAGTTAAGCCATCGTTTAAACAACGGCCCGTGGGAGATGGGAAGGTGTAGGTAGGCACGTGTCGTGATCAAAAGGTCCACTGTGGGTATGTAACAGGGGGTGGTGACAGCGTGCTACGCCTACTTGTGATAACGATGGATGAGTGACGTTATTGCTTTCACGGCTGAGTAAGCACCATTTCAAATAATGAAAAAGTGACACTCCACAGCTCAGTCACTAACAGTTAGGCCTAATTTGAACAGAAAAAATATTAGAATTTAAAATTTTCAAATCATTTACTACGCGAAAAATTTATAAATCAGATATTAACTTAATTTTAAATACGCTCAAATTATGAGATCTATAGTATATCTACGTGATCTAATTTATTTTCCAATTAACACATACATTATATTTGTATTTATATTGTATCATTATATTAGCAGAAAAATATTATACAGAAAACACACTTTCCATTTTGTTTCATTCACAGTAACACAACTAAAATGCAAAGGATGTGGATCGATCAAAATGTTCGATGGGGCGGATCAAAATGTACTCCATATGAATAAGTTCATCATATCACATTCCGTTTTACGTGACTACATGAAGCAATATTTAACAATTGGGTAAGTTTTAATTCTTTATTTTGATATTTCATTTTACTACTAATAAATATTATAAAATCTAATAATAAAACTGTTCTAAATTAATCATTTATTGACACTATGAAATATGTCCAACTGTAATATCTACTCTCACAAAAGTGTTTTTGACAACTCATATTGTAAACTATTGACCTGTAGTAACAGTAATAATAGTTTCAGAATGCAGTTGAATTATTTGAGTTGAGCAGTGTGTTATATTAGCTCAATGCATAACGGGAAACAATTATTATTAAACCATTGTATTTATGTATTAAGTTAGGCCACCGTTGGGTCAGCAATGCCAGAGTTGAGCGGATTGGGCCGGCGTTGTGCCAGCGTTGTCACTAGGACAGGCGCGAATATGCTTCATTATATCATTGATAGTGAGGATGTTCTGCCAAACAGACATATGTGGATCCAGGGCACGGTTGGAAGGCCATGAACAAGGTCTACAACGTGACGTCGGAAGCTACAGGTCTGCCCACTAATAATACAGATATTATGTAATCCTTATTATATCATGAAGTAGCTAGGTGTGAGTAGTAATTAGATTCAAATAAAAGGGTCGATAGTGGTCATGCAAACGTATCTCTGAGACCCCACCTTTAGAGGTAAAATGGTGGCAGAGATGATTGTGAGCAGCTAGACCAAAGAATGCTGTTTTGGGGTTGGCCCACTGTCTGCGACGTCGGGCCAACATTAGTCTAGCATTGGCTCAAAGTTCCTTGTTAGCTGAGTTACTTGTGTGAACACGGCTAGAGGATGGCACAGTTATTCTGTTATACTCGGAGAAGTCTGCCAGTGAGCAGGCGCAGAATTTATAACATAGAGACAGCCAGAGACAAAAAGCGAGAGAGCTCTGAGAGAGATGCGCGAACCACCATAGAGTAAGGACTGACTATTGTCTGTGAGCATGTTATGACCATGATGTGAGTGTATTAATAATAAAGAGGTGAGAAGATGATCCTGACCACGAGACCCAGCACGAGAGTTTGTTGTCAACAAGCCCGTTAATAAATCCAACGATGTTGGTGAATGCGTTAGATTGTTAAATCCGTGGACTTTTAATTGGACTCGCAGTCTGAGGATTTTTCAATATGATGCGTATATTTGTAGTTCAACATAAGACTCAACATTCAATTACGATTTAAAAAAATACAATATCCATCATTTAAAAAAAAAAATATGCCTATGAATGTTTTGTTTATTTATCTGTGATAAATTAAACATGGTGTCAAATCTAAACATTAACTTAATTCGAGAAAATTAAAATAAATCGGCTATTAATTAGCCCAATTAAAATTACATGTATGTCTTCTTATGTGAGCGCCAGAATTGTCAATTTATTGTTTTAATTTTAAGAGTGCCTATGGATTCATACTACAAGCAACTGGCGTGGGCCCATGTAGAGGGTGGAAATAAAGAATTCAAACAACAATTCCCATACAGCTATTTCCACGACGCCTGGCTGTCCTTTCTCAAACTTCTAGATATCGATTATCAAGAAGGCTACAAATGCTTCACTTGCGGCATAAACCCTCAGAAAATAGTCATGGATGGCATCCATCTTGGAATTAACAAGAAAAAACTTCCAAAAAGAGAAACAACAGAAAGTGGAGACAAACTGCTTGAAGGGAGATAAGTATTAAATTATATGCATCATATTCAAAATTCACTGGTATTTATTACATCTTGAAAAAATGTTCATTACATTATTTTTTTTCATGTTGTGTTGGAAACTAGAAGGTGTATTTTATTTAACAACTTACAAATAAAAATTGTATATAATTATTATTTATTTTAAGTATACTTATTATAAGCATATCCTAGTCATATACTTCAATATACTGTCATTTGCTTCTCATCTGCTACATTAATGTTTACAATGTTTTGTTTTTACTAGCCACAAAGATCGTGTGATGCTGCACAGTAGTGATATACGAAAATTGATGGCATCATTTACAACCACAGGATTAACGCAGTGCCAATACAGACACTTACAGGCTTTAGTTAAAAATGATTCACCTTTTCTCTCAGCTGTAGTGGATTCTAGTGATAAAACAGGCGATAAACACTTGTGTAAAGACATTTACAAGGAGTTAATCAATCAGCTATCCAGAAATTATCCTGTCTGCAGCATCTTCCCAAAGTCTGCAAATCTATGGGAAATCTTACAAAAAATTACAAACGATGAAAACATAAGCCCAGGAGAAACGTTATGTATAAATGAACAGGTGCCACTGTTAGGAGAAATCCTCAGAAAAAACGCACATTTGCCTGCAGAAATGTTACCGATTCTAGAAAAAATTAAATTAGTATTGAACAGTACATTCTCAAAGTCATCTCCACACAATTTATTACCCACAACTAATGATAACAAATTCGCATATTTCCCAGTAATGCCTCAACTGTGCGAAAGGGGTATCTACCGGAAAGACAACAAAACTACAAGGAAAAGAAAAATAGACTCATGTGTCAAAACGAGTAATGAACACTCAACTCTGTCACCCGGCTTGCTACATATGTCTTGTGTACATGGTAAACAATTTTTTTATTCACATAATTGCAAAATTAATACTTATTGATCTTACACATTCGTCTGCAAAAAACATAATACATTGTTTTAATTATTTTTAAGGTTACCCGCGCCACGCGAAATAACACATTTAGACTGCATCGTCACAATTATTTATTAGTTATTATGTTTTATTGGTTAATAATATAAACCATATGAAAGTGATGAAAATGTCGTGATGTTACTTCTCAAATTATTTAAATTCATGAACCACAAAATACACTTCTATGCAAGCTATTAATAAATCAATGTAGTAAATTTTGACATTATTATTTTAGTCAGTCAATTAGCTCAAAATTTCATTTTGATAAGTTGAATCAATTTTATTTAGGTGTATGCTATGGATATCAAATATTATTGGACCCAGAATCTCCAGATGTGCCATACACTCTATTAAGAACAAGATTTAAAACTGGTATGCTCATTTCCAAGCTATACATATACTTTAATTGTTAACCAATTCTTGTTTTTACATTAATGTACATTAATTGTCAATACAAATATGTAAGAATTTGAATGATTTGGACCAAGTCTTGTATTATATCCCCGACCAATCGAAGAGTTCTTTAGCCTGTTACATGTCGAGATCGGCCAATCATCACCGTCATTTATATTGTCATTATTATTTGTTTGTATACAATACAAAACAACAATATCAAATTAACTATGTTATTTTGGTTATTTCAGCTCCAGCACTAGTTATCTACGATAACGCATGTAATTTGCATCGATACGCATTGAACCGCGATCCTGAATTTTTCACCAATACAAAATTCACTGTTGACAGATTTCACTGGAGTAATCACACAGGTTTGACTTTTTATACTAATGACTTGTTAAACTTACATCTAACATCGTAAATATATCCGATTGCATTAAGTTTCACATCTCCGTAACTACGCATATATTATTTATGCACTCAGTTAACCCTTTCTAGTCTGAATTAACCATTGTCATCTTCATTCACTACAAGCCGCGAATTGCTGTCGCAATTCTGGACTTGTAGTGGATGAAGATGACTTGATGTAGGTGAAAAATTAAATAAAATTGTCATGTAATGGTAAACCAGTTTCATAGAAATATTCATTCTAAAACCCTTGGTTGTAGAAAAATTAAGTCTGTTTTCAGGGATGTAAAATTATGCTTCAAGGCATCGTGAGGGATTGAAGGGTTAAAATAAAATATTAAAAACACTCACATCTTCTTTCATTTTACGCACACGGGTTGCCTTTTCCAGGTAGGTCTACAGTCTTCATACTGTTTTTTTTTATAACACGTGTGCGTTTGAAACGTCATGTATTTTTGTCTGTTCTCACATATAATTTCACTGCACCCAAAACGCAACTCGACTTTTTATAATTATAAACTTATAATATCTGCTTTAATTAATTAACAATAATATATGCATTTAAAAAAAAATTATTTAGTATTTTCAAATTTAAATACTATAGCAGTGAGCTAAAAAATATAAAAGGATTACTGTTATACAATACCATATACCATATTCAATGGTTATGAAATGAGACAATACTGTCATATTAAGCACTGTAAATACAATAAAACAAATAACATTAATTTACTATTATCTTTAAACTTTGTTTAAATGTATTTATGTTACAGCTTGCAACTCTGGATATAACTTAAACACATACCAGCACTATAACACGATCAACAGCCAGGTTGCTGAGCAACGCAATTCTACATTACGGAAGCTGGATTCAATGCTGTCATATATGACTTTTAATAACTTTATGCAACATCTACAGATTTTCTTCTGGTTCAGGTCTAAAATCACATTAGCATCCATTACTACTGATACTTCATCCCCATACTATATGCTCTTTCAATGTTTGAAAGAATTCTACTCTAATAGGATTTAATTAATCTGTGGTTTTGCTTACGCATGAAGTGATATATGTAACAAAGATTTTCTGTAATGCATTACATATTGATAAAACAAAAATTGCATTTACTACTACCAATTTGTTGGTCTTATTTTTTATCAAATTGAAGTTATTCACCTCGTCCATAAAAAAATGAACTCCTTGAAGCATATAGAGGCACATATAGATAAACACAAAAATGGAGTCTTCATCACATAGATCAGACTAATTTCCCTGGAACGATGCATGGCCTTTAATGTGGCATTGATAATTGAATAATTGACATCAAATTAAATACCTGTATATAGATTTCGTCGACAAGTCCAGACATAATTATAATGATTTTAATTTCTTTATCCATGAGTCAGGTATTGACACATATCTAAGCCTATGTGTAGTCACATACACAGTCATATATGGAGTCTCGATATAGCTCAAACTTATTAAAAAAAAATCATAACGTCCAGAAGCGATTCACATAGACTTTAATATGACATGTACATATGCAAATTTTACATCACATGATCAGATTTAATATATCTCTTCAACAGGTCCAGACTTCACATGTGGTAAGACCAGGGCCTACACATTATTTTGTTGTATATCTGTCATGTTGATGAATGACCATGGATATTGAATCTGGGTATTTGGGTGCTGTTCCATGGATTATTCTGAACCTAAACTTTGTTTAAATCACTCCAAAACAGGTATCAAATTTATAATTAGCTGAAACAAATCTGTGACCTTGTGGAGCAGCTGAGGACAAATCTTATTGTTTCAATTTGTAGTTTGTATTAGAAAATTACAAGAAGTCCACTAAACCGTGCGGAACATGCGTAGTAAATATGACATTGAATTAGTGCTGATGCCAACAGTTTCCTTGAATTTGTGTTTAATAATTGTGCATGTCTTTGGCTGCCTTTCTTAAACATATTTACTATCTAAATACTGTTACACATATTGCATATGTCCTACATGAAGGCTTCCATGGTCCTAACACTTGTGACATTGATTTCTTAAAAAATCCTAAGTTTTTTCTTTATTTTTTTTTAAATGGATAAAATATAAATTAATTATCTACATCTCGTCGTCGACAGACAATAATTTTCTATATTTTCAGTCGTGCTTCAGACAGAAGCGCATATCGGTAGGCAAATGCATTGCATCTTGACTTGGCATCACTTCATTTATTGTGGCGCGCAGAAGTGAAAAAAAATCATCAAATTGAATATATAGGCCTATAATCTCTTCGACAAGTCCACATAAACATTTTACATATCTTCATAATCAGCCCCCAATCACATATAGACACACACACACACATAAAAGCTCAAGCACCGATCCACGGCTTTTGAAGTGCGATGTAGGAGTGTTAAATTTAAATCAGATTGAACATATATACCACCTCCACAGGTTCAGTAAAACATAATTTCAATATCTCTAATCGACAGTCAGGTAGAGGGACATATAGGTAGACACGTGCACACAATTATCCATATATTCTCGATCACCAGGTTACATACGGCTACGACCTTTAATGCGGCATATAGAAATAAGGACCTTGCATCAAATTTAAAGTTAATATCTCATTTATAGGCTAATCAAACATAATATACATTCACCCGTGAGTCAGATAATGGGGGCACATATATGGCGTCTCGAGAAGTAGGGAATATTACATTTTCATAACGTACATGAATAATCCACTGCCTTTTTAAATTTTCAGTAGTTTTAGTCATATAAACATAGGCCTATAGAAAGTACTCTATATATTAAAACCGTATTCCAGATCTCCCGAAAAAACATTTTCATAATTATAAGGTACAGTTGCTAACAAAAACCTAAAAATGTGGACGTGAACACGTTGCATGAAATTAATGATGGACATCTCCGAGAAATAAAATCTTCATGTCAGGACTTGATAATCACAAAAAACGCTTTATAATTATTCAAGCCCTACTGAACTTAACATTCTTCAGCAATGACATTGGCCTGGCCTAATTCTGAATTTAAATCCATATTGACTAATATATATATAGACTAGCCAATGGTCGTTCAAATCATTCTGTTCTGTACCTCACACTTACAGTCTAACAATCTTGTGATATCAATAAATGCACAAATGGACAGTTGTATGCACAACTGGACCAACGACAATGATTTGCTTTTAAAATAAATACAGTCGAACATTAAGACATATACATTCAAGAAAGCGAATGATGAAAATATCTTGTTTTAATAACAGCCACTTTCTCCGTTAAAAATTTCTCAACCATCGGATGATTTCAGTTTCGAGCAACTCTACTTTGAATACGCTGGGGTCCAGTTGTGCATAAATAGCGATGACAATTTAAATTTATGTGCAGCTGGACCAACCAATACTTTTGTCAATTGGAAAATAAAACGAAAAAACGATGATAAGCACATAACATACTCTATACATTCATTATATATATCACCAACTTCTGGAGTCTATGGTAATATACGAGGACTGCGAGGCTGATGGCATAAATAAAGGTGTGGGTTGGTCAAACTCTGCAGAATCTAATTAAAAAAAAATATTAATACACTAGCAGACGTAACTACATTTATTGTAAGTTAAACAAATATGTAGACAAATATATGGCTTCAATAATGTAAATATTTCAGTTGGTAGGCTACTGTAGCCTTCATCTATGTATGACATTTATTTAGTAAAATATATGTGTTACTTCGAATAGTTAATATGAAATCACAGCGACTGCAAGACTGGTTTAAGAAATATAGTTTTGGCTTGGTCCAGCTGTACAAGGGCTGGTTTGTTCCGCTTCATCAGGTGGTGTGTAGCAAGCGTCTCAATTCAGGTGTGAATAAAGGCTACAATATCATTATATAATATCACAATATGGAAAAGAAAATAGGTTTAGCCATGTGTGCGCGACAAAGATTTTTTACCACTGTGTTCATTGATGTGACTCTTTGGCTCAACTGGTAGCGCTCAGGCATCATGATTTCATGGTCAGTAATTCGGTCCCCGGGCTGTGCAGCTTCAATACTATGATTAAAGCAATGTATTCGCCGCTCAATCAACAAGCCTGTAGCATACCCTTCTCCAGCCGAACGCAGCGCACAGTCACACTATAAAATAAAAATTATAAAATATTATCAAATAATATTATAAAATATATAAAGGTGAAAGTAATGTATCCATGGCGTCAAAGAAATTGCCATCGTAGATCCGTGGGCATAGGCCTACTGTCATGAATTCACCATGTTACAGCCACATTGAGATAACCAAGCTTCGTTGACTATTGGCAGTATGGCATTGTGTTTTATAACAGCCATACATAAATTGCGTATGCAACATACCTGTTCATATTTTTTTTTAATATTCAAGGGAACGGGGGGATATTTCCGTGTAACCAAAATTTTACTCTTTCTAAATATATGCTAGAACTACAATAAAACAACATAGAAATTGATAATTCGCGAATTATAGATTTCATTTAAATTCCCAAAATCATACATTTTCGAAAATCTAAACACGAGAAAATTACCAGATCTACAGCTAGTATTTCCCAAATTGATTTTTTTATTAACCCTTACGCTGCTTATTTTTTTCTGAATATTTTCTGAAATATTTTTTTCTAAAATGATTTATTTAATATGGAATTATTACATAACAATTACTGTCACTAGTGGGCCTAATTGTAAGCATCTACCACAAAGCATTTTAATCTATTAGAGTTGAATAGCATATAAGGTAGGGCCTAACCAGGAGTAGATTTGGGTATTTAAATAAAACGGGCATGTGGGGTTCGGGAGCTAGCCCAAATTTTGTTTTTACATATTTAGGCCAATTGAGGGGACTTTTTAAAGAATTTACAGCAGAAGGGGTGGGCGTGCACCACCCCCTCTAGATCCGCGCATATTAATAATAATTTCATTCAATAACAATTTTATTACTGTAAAAGGTATTATGAACACTGTGTAACCTATATAGACTAATATGTAGGCCTATATAGACTATTCAATAATAAACACAGCACGCAAATCAATTCAGAATTGGATATCTTAATTATCATTTAGGGGCTTACTGCATGTTGTAAATAATTGACTAATACTAAACCAGCGTGTCGTGTCTATCCTCGGATCATTCAAATCCTCAGAACCTCGTATTTTTAAATTGGTTCAAACGTTAACTAAACGTTAACTATAGACCTACATGTATACCACTTGTACCCTCTATCCACTGTTAATAAATGTCTGCACTGCACTGCAAATGTCGAAATTCCTATCAATGACCTTTTAATCCCAGATGACAGAAGAACACGTGGTGGGCACAATCAGGCCTATAAACATCTTAGAGCTAACACCACACTGTGACAAAATTCTCGCGATGATCAATACAATATCATTTTGGCTTATGTGAAAAGGGACTGTTCAGCAATTAAGTAACGTTTTTTTGAGAGATTATGGACCCCCTTCCTCCTTCGTAACGCTTTTTAACGTTTTGTTGACTTTGATCCGTAACGCATCGCTTAACCCCCCGCCCCCCTTTAGGCGTTACGTAATTGTTGAACGGCCCCTAAAGAGACTTTCTAGGATTGAGGTTTCTTCTTTTTATTGTTGAATCAATGCTAAAAATGCTAGGGGTCTTTTTAAAATTAGTGAAGCGTAATATCGTTGTTCACACTGTATTTATGGAATCAAAAACAACTTTCCACGAATACAACCGACCTGATGAAATGGCCATTTTATTGCAGTTCCAACATGATCCTGGTTTACCTAGTTATAGCTTACTGATTGGATTTATTGATTACCTCGGTCGGGGGCGAAAGACCCCACTCCTATCATGAATCAGTGAATGAATCGGGGGCGAACGTCTTGCTCAAATGTATGGATTTTATTGACAAAAACCTTCATTAAACTCTAATTAAAAAATGATAATAACTTTGAATGTTAGATTATAAACATAAACTGTTCCATGATTGATCGTAGTGGTTCGGAAAGTACCAAAAGTTATTCGAGTTGTGGTAAATGAGACATTTCTTACAAGGTGAGCTTAGATTTTTTCAATTTCTCACCCGAAGATAGGTAAAATCTTGGCATGCCTCCTCAGCCCATGTGGTTGACACAGGGCTGAAATCTTAGCTAGCCCATGGGCCATGCCATGGTAGGCTACATGTAACATGCTCAGTGCGTGCATGCATGATCACATATATCATGCATTGTGACGTCATAGTGCAGTCATAGCTTTGTTGTTGTGGTTACTTACTGGTCTCGCTCTCTAATAACAAAAGCAATAACTTTGTTACTAAACATTGTGTTCCTGTATGATTTAGGGCGAGATCACTGTAAATGTTGCAGTGAAAGTCGTCGACCTCGCTTGGAATTATGACTGCTCCAATCCTTGGACCAAAAAGGTGGCAAATTAACCCTACCATGTCTATATTTTTACGAATATGGTGAACAAATTGCATCAGGACGGAAGAGAATTGTGTGAGGAATTGAAATTGAGAGGTGTCATACTTAACAGATCTCCGATATCCCGTCATTGAGGGTTAGACTGCAGGTACCCAATAACAGAAAAAACCGTGTCGAGACGAGGTACCCGCATTTTACAAATTAGTTTTACAAGATGAAACAACACTCTCCTGAGACTATATACTTGGTACTTCTCTCACACATTCTATGTTCGTTGATGGGACTAGTCAGCAACAATAAAAATTGTCAGGATAGTGAGAAAATTGAACTTGAACAACGGCACCACAGAACACTGCGAAACTGAATTTTGTCCATGTGGCTCAGAAATTCCGTGGTTGGGCGACCTGGACCCGGAAGTGGCTCCCATGTCAAACGAGACTAACACGCCCTATGAAAGGGTCAATTTCAAATAATTACACAATGTGACGTCATACTTTTTAAATAATTTCGCAGCAAAATAGTTAACCTAGTATGTAACACATGGCAATTTAAATAAAAACTTTAGTCGTGCTTGGTGAATAAAGTGTTAATACAGTGCGATCCTTAAGCGTGTGTGATCGAATAAATGTGCTGATAATTAAGACCGTCGGTATGAAATATTCACTCCTTTAAGCACCACTAAAAATTGAGAATAACTAGACATTTTACTCGAAATTCGTAAAGGGAATTTAAAACGTATCGAACACCATCGTCTATTCCATTGAGAGTTATTTTTAAATTATTGCTGCCTGATAAAACTACATTGGGAAGTATATTCTTTCCATTTCTCTGATTATTCTACAATATAATGGAATCATTCGGATGCTGTGTGTTCCTATCATAGAACCATGATTTAGATTTGATGTTTTACAGTATATAGTTTAGGCCTATATTCATACCGAATGCATTGTCTACATACCCTTTACAATATATCTAGAATGTAGTAATTGCCATCCACTACCTGGCAAGCATGAAACATGTGTATAACATTTATACAACGTCGGCCAAACGTATTCGACGTTGGTCCAACATTGTAAACATGTTATACAAATGTTTTGTGCTTGTTGGGTATAATCTAAGTGTGCTATCTATATAGCTGAGCTTACTAACCCGAAGCATATACTGACAGAGGCTGCTTGTCCACCAGCCAGCACAGCATATCAATATCATGGATAGCACTGTCCAGAAAAATACCTCCTGCAAAAGAAAGTACTACACATATTTTTAAATGTATAGTGAGTTTTACTGCAATCCCAGTTGCAGCATCTCAGAGCGTTAACCCTTTTAGTTATCTTATTTAATTTTTCACCCACTTGAATTAAATTGTGTCTCGCTATTGCGACTCTCAGATTCAAGTAGATGAAGATTAGTCATATTTAGTTAATTTGAGCCCAAAAATTTTCAAATCTTGATGGAAGGTGTAGTCAACTGTCAAAATTCGCGGGACAAAGGTCCCCCAGATTGCAATAGTGCCCGTGGGTAGGCCAAGGCCCTATTCCATAATAATACTAAATATGCGTTTCATACCCAAAGCCTCATTAAGAGCAAGATCTCAAATCACAGCAAGTTCATATATACTTGAGCGACATTTATTAATTAATAGAGTTAATAATTAATATAGTTAATAATTCAAAGCCCTTGGCCTTTGCCCCTACTTGGTCGCTGGCTTGCAAACAAACTGAATGGATTACTGCGGGGATTTGGAAACTGCTTGACCCCAATTGTTTTGACACCCAGTAAACACAAAACATTTGTATGACTTTATGCAATGTTGGACCAACGTCGAATACGTTGGGCCGACGTTGTATAAATGTTATAACATTTATACAACGTCATGTATAAATACAAATGTCTTGTGTTTGCTGGGCAGGAGGACTTTCTCTCAAACATTGTACATTTATTCAATGTTGGTTCAATGTTCGGCCAGCGTCGCAGACATTGGCCTAGCATGGAAACAGCATTGAATCAATGTCTCGTTTAAGTAGTATCTTGTAATCAGTTCAGTTGCTATATTAATGCGGTCAATCTGTACTCAATAGGCTACTGTTGGCATACACTTGACCGTCCCAGGCATGCGTATTTTGCAGTTGAATGATTCTTTAAACAGACATGTCGTTCTCAATAACATGTGATTTAATTGGGTAAGAAAAAAAGAATAAAAACGACTATTAGTTCTTACTTAGTAATTAAAGGGTAAATTATTGATTTAAAACAAGAAGTTAACAGTACTATGTTTTCTTGGCCCAAATAGGGCACGTGGGCTGCTGCATATCATAAAATAAACTGCGTAATATAATCTTAACTCTCGAACAACACAGAACATGGTATTTGTCAGCAAAATAATTATTTACAAAGACAATGTATTTTACATGCTGACTAAATCTGCCCATTAATGTTTGTCCACCATTTACCTGACGACTTGATATACTCCCTGCTTGTCATACTGGGTGGGTCTCTGCTTGTGCTCTTTGCTACTCGTACATTGCCAAGTTTACCAGCCTTAATATTATTGTACATCTGGCGTAGCTGGGGATCCCATCGTCTGTCATGGAAAACACGATGGTCAGATCAAATTAAATAAACTTTCACAGGTGCATTCTGTACATCGATATTACACTCATTGGCTATTCTATTGATCCGTTAGATGAACAAAACGACACAACGAAACGGAAAACAAAAAAATGACGCGTGTATAAAACTTCTTATGGCGTTATCGTTATCAATAAATGTGTTTAATATCATCGATGAAAACTTAAGCCTATATAATCACGTATTTTTCTAAATTTAATATTACATCTGAAGCTATATCATATCGTTAAGGGCTAGACGGGTTGTCAAATAATAAAGAAAACATGTTCTACAAGTAAGGGAAAGTTAAAGGTGCAGGTTAAAGGTGCAGGTCTGATATCAAGTCTGGAGACCTATCATCCGACTTTACATTTTAACCACTGAACCTGTTCACTCGTGTCCCATTTCAACTCCACGGTGAGTATGTAGTCCTGTAGCCACTTCCCCACATTAAACTTATCGTACATGGTTGACATTTCCCTTTAATTTGTTTTTCTGTGTACGCCAGAAAAACTTCATCTAACATGACGTTTTTAGTGTTGTTTATTTGGGCATATCTCATAACAGCAAAATTACAATGGTAGATGAATATATCGTGGGTATAGCCCACCCAGCAAACATGAGACGTTGGCACAACGTTTGTTTACTGTTGGCCCATCGTCTTCGACGCTGGCCCAACAGTAAACCAGCGTTGGGCCAGCGTCTCATGTTTGCTGCCCAGGGGTATATATCCCTGCAATCCATGACATTACGCTCACTGTCCCTGTCAATCACTCCTTTGTTAATTCAGTAAACTGGAAAAATCGAACATCTTCAGCCCTTACAATGCTGAATTATTTTTGTACAAACTATAGAAACCTAAGGGGTTTTTTCAATTTGAAATCAGCATAAATGTTTTAGTCAGCTCTTTCCGATTAATATGTTATACTCTTGCAGTGCGGGGATGGACTTTAGTCGTCACAATCTGACATCTGTCGACTAAAATGTTTTTTTCGTGTTATTATTCATTTTGCATCAAATATAATTATACAATACATGTTTTTATTAACATTACTAAATACGTGTAGTAATATAGCATTATGCATACAGGTATAATGGCATGTGAATGCATACCCTTAACACTTTATCTTTGTCATTTACTTTCACTCACCACGACCAATAAAGCTTTCCTGAGTCTATACTGAACCCAACTAAAGTATATTATATGATCAAGGTATTTGTATAAACATATTTTATTTTGCAATTGATCAAAGTATTTGTGTATTCAATTAATGCACATGTAGGCTATTCCAAATATGCCATGTGGGCATCAATTCGAAGATTGTTGTTATTAGGTTCTACATGTTCTTAAACGTTTCTCAAAACGGAATCTATACCAGCAATAATTCTTTTAGTATGGTCATCCTAGCTTCAGCTACGATGCCGCCTAAGCTGAGATATACAAATAAGTATTATACTGAGTATTTTCCAACATCAAACACGAATACGCCTCCAAGGGTAAGTAATGGACTAAAGTCTCAGTCGTGTGGGCATTCGGGTTTTTCGTTATTGTAAGGAGTGCAAGAGAAAGTGAGAATCGTCATGGTGTTCCTAGTAGCCGTTGAGATGTAGAATATCGAGATCAAGTTTTCAACTTAGCAAGGATAACATATATTACTGATCATACTTTCATCACCTGTTAAATGCGCAAAATAGCGGAGCATCTTTTGTCTTTGCCAAGCTGTAGCATGTACACAGAGCTTCAAGTGTGGGTGCCAGCGGTTTCTCACAAAACACAGCTTTGCCTGCCAATAAATAAATAGGAAGAAGAACCATTTTGCAGTTTCCACTGTTTATGTTTTTTCTGTTGTATTTTGTCACTGTATACATCTGCAGCAATGAATACATATACACATTCTGTTCTTCATTTAACATGGTCCTTCATGTCATAATAAAATGGCAAATGTGAATGTGAACTTTATAAACTATGTAGATTTTCGAGAAATAACAGAATTGTTTTATTATGATAAATGAATGAGTCGAGAAAAATTTTCGGCTTGGTATACAACAGAATCATGTTTAAAAAAACATTACATAATATAAACTACTAAAAATGTCTTATCAATGTTTATTTTGTAAAAACGGTACCAAATTATTTGGGGGCAAATACAGGTTAAGCAGGAGTAACTTATACGTGTATAAAGCAGATTCTTCCATATCGTACTCACCAGCATTCAGTGCTTTTATGACGATTTCTTCATGTGTAAAAGACGGTGTGCACACTATGACGGCTTCAACACTGAAATATATATTAGCCAATTTCGCAATTATGGTGATATAGCATTTTAAAAACTTAACTCCATTTTGACCTTGCTAAAATTTCATAAATTTCTGCCCAAAGGCTACCTCGGGGGTCCCCCATCAGTACAACGTTAAGTATATTTTGTGCAGTTTTTAAAACAAAGTCGGTTTCCGGGGGTAGTTTTATCAGGGGGAAGTCGGTTAAGGAAGAGTTAAAAACGACAATACTCATCATTCGCATCAGAGAATGAAAGAAAGCTATGCTAAATTGAAAATAAATTTTTATTATTAGAAACTTTAAATGCAGACTTGTGTAATATCCAGCTCTAAAAACTCTTATCATTTAAATTCAAATAAACTTGAAAGGCCAATGAGAGAATCTTCGATGGCGTGATATATCCTGACTATAGTCATCTAATGAAGACAGATATATATATATAATGATGCAAGTTGTAATCAAATACAATAAAATGTGAAAATTCTAGAGATACATAAGTATTTTTATATATAGCTAATAAGATCATGCTCATTGTTACATAAATAAGTGATATGTATCTATCTTTAAGGGGACCTCCCAGCAACATGAGTCGTTGACGCAACGCTGCTTTATTGTAGTTCCATCGTCTGCGACGTTGGCCCAAAAGCAAACCAACGTTGGCTTAACATCTCATGTTTGCTGGGTTGGGGGTAGATACCTGAGAACCCTGACCTTTTATCGCTGTATACTTCGCTGGCTTGTTCTAAAGACGCCGTCCGTATATGGTCTCTGGCTTTATATTTGTCCAGCAATTCGTGAGCTCGCTGTATGTCTGCCTCCACCACCCAGCAAACCTTCACTCTTTGATTTAAGTACAAGTTTCTGTATGGTAAAAACAGTAAAATAAGTCATATATGCATTCATGTGTTGCATGCACAACTTCTAGCAACATTCTCTATACATAGCGTTGATCCACCGCATTCCATGACCGAGTGGCGAATTCAGACGGAATTGTTCAATGCATGGGCCGTTCATCATATATATATGTATGTGTGACTGGGCTTTAAAGTTAACAGCAATACATCTTATGCGTTATGAATACACGTATCGCTTCAGCATTTCATTGTGTATTCGTTGTGAATCTGTTCTCTATTAATTAGATCGGTCAGTCAGTGAGTCAGCCACTGCCAGGTACTAGCCAGCCAGCCAGCCAATCAATCAATCAATCAATCAATCAATCAATCAATCAATCAATCAATCAATCAATCAATCAATCAATCAATCAATCAATCAATCAATCAATCAATCAATCAATCAATCAATCAATCAATCAATCAATCAATCAATCAATCAATCAATAACTCAACCAATAAATACAGACATCAATCAATTGATTAATCGATCAAACAATCGATCAGTCGGTCGATCTGTCAATCAATTTAATATGGGCTACAATAGCAGGATTTTGCCAAATTTTAGAAATCCAAATTGTTCGGCTCTATATAATAACAGAATAATAACATGGGTAGTGCGTCTTAACATCGTCGACGATGCAAAATAAATACCAGCCAGAACCCAGTATTATGTAATGTATGCTATATTGCTTTTGATATCAGGTACGATGTTAATAGAGGTGCCGCAAACAAATGTTACTTTATTTTCACCTGAAATGTACATTTCCAATCCTTCCGGCTCCGAACAGAGCCACGCTCACAAATGCATCACTCGCCATAGTTGTACGAATACGGTGTCAAGCCTGTATCAAAATAGAATACGTCACTAATAATGTTTAAAATCCTGGACTTAACTTTGACCAAGGGGAGAGCTCTGCCCTATGGACTT
The DNA here is from genome assembly GCA_964017125.1 of Flabesymbios commensalis. NCBI lineage: Eukaryota > Metazoa > Annelida > Polychaeta > Terebellida > Flabelligeridae > Flabesymbios > Flabesymbios commensalis. Next base: position 59,260,978 of record OZ024909.1, on the reverse strand, counting down.
GTGTCAGATAAATTGTTGTCATTTTATTCCGCACGAAGCAATTGCTGACACAAGCTTATATGTTGTACGGAATATAAAAATACACATGGTTAATTATTATTGCCTTTATACTGCATATTTAACTACTCTTATTGATTTAAAACACCTAGTGTCATCAGGCGTATGATGGTTTTTTTTTGATGAAAAATGTTGGCGAAATACTCATTATCGTTGTTTAACGCTTTGAGCGCTGCAGCCGTGTTCGATCACCCATGTACCAATAACATATTTTTGTCCAGTAAAAACAAATTTGCATTCACTAAATCAATAAGAAAGTTTAATAATATTACGTTTAATGGAAGAGATGTTTAATGGAATGGGCACCTGGTTACACAAGTGTGTATAAAAACACACAAATACACTGTAATGCGACATATATACGGGATCTCAAATAATGTATCACATAGTAGTTCTAATAAACGCAATTCGCGAACTAATCCATGTGATATAAATACCATAGCTATAGAAAGATCTAGGATAAATATTAAAGCAGATGGGTCGTTTAGCTTAACTGATCAGTAATATTTATCTTGGGACGAACCCACTCATCAGAATGTTGACCGTGCTTCCCATGCGGGTGGGCCCACAGTGTGTTCTAAGCGAATCGTGACGACCCACCTACTTTAATATATGATGTCTTAGCAGGCAGAGAATATACCCTTTATCAAGAAAATGATTATCACTTTAATACGGAGCAATCCATCGTCATATGTTACAAGTGTTACATTTATTTATTTATTTATGTTAAATCCATTCCCGATAAACACCACTTAACTATCGTCACCAGACGCATAGGGTCATCGATTATATGTTAGTCATGGCCATAAAATAATGTAAATGACTGACCTTAAGTTGAGTGATTATCAGCGTGAAATTATGAAGTGCTCGCTTTTGCACGTGTACGCATAGGCTACATGTATCAAAGTGCAATACCGTAATTACTTGATCAATAAAATACACCCTTTCAAAGCTAAGGTAATTTCAATGTTGCTGTTATTTCGTCATACATTTATTTAAGGGTTCAAAGTACTAGATCAAGATATATGATTTCATAACACCTTAGACTGAAAAAACTATTATATCAAGTCTACATATATTACGAAAATGCGCATCTTAAGATGACTAAAATAATATTTATTGCCATCAAAAAAGTTTTTGAATGAGGCTGAAAACTGCTGTGGATATATTTTTATCTCGTGCTTTTATTGAATTGGAGAGCAATATTTTGTATCCTGGGAATTAAAATTGCGACTTTTTGAAGTAAAAATTAGCACACTTCAATTTCATGGAGACGATCGATTTGTTAATCGAGTTTATGCTAATTTGTTGGTGAAGGCTAGACTTATCCGTATATTCTGGGTCCGAATGCAACGACTGTTCTCCATTACATTGAATGTGACGTAAGTTTATTATATAAATAGAGGGGGGATTAGATGATATATACCAACTATGAAATATACTTGTTACTTAGCTCTATGATTCTAGTATACCAAAGTGTGTTCATGTCTGGTGTATATATCGGCTCTTGTATTGAGTGCATTGTCATAATTATCATACTGTCTATCTGCTTCTAATAAGGAAGTTGTCTATGCCAGTGGGTAATGTACAAACAATGTGATTACACCTCTGGTGGGTTATATTAGACATTGTACAACTGATCTCCCAGTATACAATTTACACATATATTTTTATCTAAATTTTAGAATGATCATTAATAATAATATTTAACATCTAACATGTCTAGTTGTCGGATCTCATTTTAAATAAAATGTAGCATAATGTACAATCCCAAACAGCCAAAGTATCGGCTGTCAGTTTCTGAAACCCTGTTTCTGAAACCATGACTAACATCACAGCAAACACAAGACATTTGCATAACATTTGTACAACGTTGGCCCAACCTATTTTCAATTCTGGTCCAACGTTGTAGAAATGTTATACAAATGTTTCCTGTTTGCTGGGATAGTCCCCACTTTTTTTTCTTGGATTCTTTAACTCCTTTCCTGCCAAATTATCTTCTTTAAATTTTATGAATGAACGAACGAACGAACGAATAAATGAATAAATGAATGAATACAAATATAGTCTAAAAAATATGAATGAATGAATGAATGAATAAATGAATGAATGAATGAATGAATGAATGAATGAATGAATGAATGAATGAATGAATGAATGAAGGAATGAATGAATGAATGATTCAAAATTCTAGTCCTGTCAGTCTAAAAAGATTCGAGATGTTTTCCAACAAGTTTGCTTAAGTGATATATCTGGTATATCTCCCGCTTACTACTACCATATCTATGACATGAGTAGGCCTAGAAAAAACCCATATTTGGCTGCGACGATTGCAACGTAACATCGCTGATAGGAAGAAAACCGGTGCACCCCCAGTAAACACGGGACATGCCTATGTGCTGGTTCAATGTTGGGCCAGCGTCGCAGACGATGGGTCAACATTGAACCAACACATGGTCAATGTGAAACACGGGACATTGCCTATGTGTTGGTTGTGTTGGCCCATCGTCTGCGACGCTGGCCCAACATTGAACCAACACATGGTCAATGTCCCGTGTTTGCTGGGCCATTACTGAAAAGGATATATCAAAGATGTAGGGCGTGCACATGTATGGCGCATGGGTTGTGAATATAGGCCAATGTGAATCTCCTCACATAATCTCCTCGTCTAAAAGCATTACATTGGCTATACCTGTTTTAATGGAGTACTACATAGTGATTGGTCATGTGATGCTTAATTGCTGATAACATCACTGCAACGTATTTTACATCTTCATCTATCCAGTTGTCTGCTACCGTCAGACCAGTGGTCTGACTGTCAGTCCTGATGCGGCAAGATGCGTTTTTTAAAACGTCATGGTATCAATAGCTACGGGTCCAGCCGTTTTTAAATGACCGCCCATTAAAAAACGACCGTGCGTTGATAACTCGCAGCGCACTTCCGGCGAGTGTTTATAAACACCCGGGCGTTTATAAACCAATATGACTGGTTAACTGTACATTTTATTTCATAATATCAGGTATTTTCTCTTAATTAGACCAGCTTTGGTATAATGTATACATTGACACAACATATCACCACTTAGTAATGCACTTGGGAAGCTGAATCTGTGAAATAAACGGTCGGCCAATATGACTGGTTAACTGTACATTTTATTTCATAATATCAGGTATTTTCTCTTAATTAGACCAGCTTTGGTATAATGTATAAATTGACACAACATATCACCACTTAGTAATGCACTTGGGAAGCTGAATCTGTGAAATAAACGGTCGGCCAATATGACTGGTTAACTGTATATTTTATTTCATAATATCAGGTATTTTCTCTTAATTAGACCAGCTTTGGTATAATGTATAAATTGACACAACATATCACCACTTAGTAATGCACTTGGGAAGCTGAATCTGTGAAATACGATGAATGCTTTAATTGGTAAAAATCGCCAGATATAGGTTTTCAGACCACTGTAACTGACTTAGCTGTCATTTACAAATCCCCAGGGGGCTATTGTCACATTAGTTTTAACAGTCATGTCTAAGTGTTTTTCATAACAAGCATGTTTTTTGAAATAACGGTAGTGTCAGGGGTGGAATGGATCCAGGATCTGAAAAGATTTTTTTGTAAATTTTGGCGCAACCCCCTGATGCCAAATGCTGTCACGAAATCGACTGCCTGAATGACGTGTCTAGAGCAAGGACTTATGAGGGGAAGATGGTTCAGCCGGAGTTCTTCAGCAGAAAAGTGAGGTTCATTTCCCCTGGATCTGCCAGTGTAGTTTTTCTGTGAGCACTGCCATACACGATATCTTATGCTTAGCTGTTTTACTCCTGTTTCTGATGGACGTGAGTACACGAGCAAAATTGACATTATTGTTATCGCGTACCTGATTATTACTACATAATGTGGATTTTGTACTCTACATATAGATAATCATCGCAGGAATCATTGACTTCCAGAAAAACAAGCTTCCAAACCGACTGCAATTGGTGGAGATATCAATGACTGCGAGATAGGTCATAATTCATATCACCGGCAAAATACAAAATATCTTTCTTAAAAGCTACCTTAATGAAAAGGCCATCATACATTTTTGTTCATGTCTAAGTCACACCAAACCATATACAGTAGTTTTTAGTCACCCCGAATGGTACAAAATGTTGGTCGATTTAGCTGCTTATCCTAAATTGTCCTGGTTATGCTTCCAGTAGGCCTACAGCTTTTAATTATGACTTTACTCTGGTATCGCGTGCGGTACCACAGTTTGTTTGTACCTCAGTCGGCATCCTTGCTCCTGGTTGCTGGCATTCTGGACAGATGCATTATAGTTCCACTTCCGTAGTACTATGTGCACCAGAAAAATAACATTTCTTGTAATTTATCTAAACACTACTTGTAATTTGTTGCGTAGTCCCTGTGTCACAAATCATTGGAACAAGAGTTGGTCAGCCCTAATATGGACACGAGCGGCCACTGTTACTGAATAAAGTATAGGTCTACATGTACTTTGTTTTTGTACGACTCCATGCCTAATTTGTTCCTTTCACCCTGCTACTCACAGTGATTCTAATTATGACATGAAACATACTAAAAATCGTGTCAAGCTAAGTATCTGCGTCTACTTGGGGTATGCATATTAGATCAGTCAATGGCAATCAGTGGGCAATATTCCCGATGTTACCGTGTATTTCATCCGTTCTGTAGTAGCAGTGGACATAGAGCTATATGTGGACTTTACCAGTAAGACAACCTGTGAAAGTAAAAAAGACCGCATGTGTTAGGTAAGACGCATGTTAAGACGATTGTATGTCGCAGGTAAGAAGACCATAATGTGACAGGTAAAACGAGCATCTGTTGCAAGCACGATGACTGTGCACATGTGGTTGGCAAAAAGGACACAAATTACATCACATCAGATAGTCTCGATTTAGCTGCTTACGTCGCCAATATCGCCAGGCAACTAATTTAATTTTGAGAAAAAATTCTAATCAATCGTTTTTTGGTTATAACGCAAACACGTTTCTATATTTTTTTCTAATAAAATAAATAAATGAATAAATAAGTAAATAAATAAATAAATAAATAAACATTTTCTCAATAATTGTTAATATATAATGTTTTCTAATTGCTACATGTCAGGTTAATCTAATTTCTTGCTGATCGATATTCATCTCTTATTTGCATTCTGGCGCAATGAGCACTTCTTAATTATCTATCGACATCGCTTTGTTATTGATTCTGTCATCACAGATGTGTTGCACACATGGAGCAGCTGGAGATGAGCGGATAATTAAGACCTGCATGTTTTCACAAATTAATACTTCACGATCTAGACGTATCAACTGACCTCACCATATTAATATGATCTTTCATTAATTATTATTATTTTAATTGTATATAGGTAAATCTTGATAAGGATATGTTGTTTGAAAATATAATATGTAAATGAATAAGGGAATGAATCAATGAATATATGAATGATCGATGAATGAATGAATGAATGAATTGGCGAATATTAATGTATGTATTTACACGAAAACAATGCATGATTGAATCAAAGAGTAGCTACAGTAATGCAATTAAAATCTTAAGTATTAAACGTTATGCTATGCTGTAGAAACACACTAATTCAGTGAGGTAGATTGAAATTCGGCGGTTAAAGAGTTGATATGACAGCGGTGAGTTTAAATAAAGACATTGTTCATAAGTGGTATCGGTAATAATGTATACCCCCCCCCCCCCCTGCGATACGTGGGTGACATGATGAACAAGTATATCAAAAAGTTATCTCAATAACGATAATAATCGGTTATCTCGGATAATACAAAGCAATGCTGTGGTTTCCAATTGAATCACACAGCATGCTAGGTTTTTGTTTTGTTTAGGGGCTTTGATTTTTAACCCTTTCAGACCTGAATTTACCATTGTCACCTTCATCCACTACACGCCGCGAATTGCTGTCGCAATTCCCGACTTGTAGTGGATGAAGATGATTTGATGTTATTTGAAAATTAAATAAAATTTCCATGTATTGGTAAACCAGTTTCATGGAAATATTCATTCTAACATTCTAAAACCCTCAGTTGTAGGAAAATTAAGTCTATTTTTCAGGGATATAATATGATGCTATATTGCATCGTGAGGACTTAGAGGGTTGATAGAAACAGCCCAAACCAGCTTTGGGTATAAATTACTGCCGCAATCCCCACGCCAAGATGTATCAAATTACAGAAGATTTTATGAAATATCCAAAACACAATATCTTAAATGAAATCTTAGAGAGTCCTTGATGTCATGGACTATACCGCTATTAATCCCTTCACTACCATACATAACGGAAATTTCCGTCGCCGTTCGTCCTGTTACGTAACCATACATGACGAAAATATCCCTCGGATTTACTATAGTTACACAAGGATCCTCGGATCCTGGCATGCACTTCGGCCTGGAGGTGAAGTGGCTAACCTTTTGAGCGCTAAGTAATTTAACTGGAATTTTCACTCACTTGAAGTTGTATCTTGGTGAATGAAAATTATTCAGTTTTGAGAAAATGAAGGTCCATCTTGCTGATTGATGTCACATTTTGTATAACATGTTGAGAAGCTGCTAGATGATTTTTATTCAGAATATGCCACGCGACAATGGTATTTATAGGGTTAAATGATTCAGTGTTCTTATTGCGGACGTTGATCATAACTTTGATTAGGTCGATATCACAATCTCGATCAATAAAAAAGCCCACAATCAACTTGAACCTCTTTCCGAACATGGATACAGTTGAATAACACACCACACGTGTACACATGTTATAAAAGGTGTGACCATTGAAGATGCTGAGTTGTCACACAGCTGTGCTACAAGCTACAAGCTGGACATCATTTTCAAGATGCACAACGTATACAACATTTATTGCTTAATTTGTGTCTTCTAAAATGAGCTTTACAAGTGCAGATATCAAATTTCACCTACGATAACACAATAAAATCGCGTGAGAAAGTTCAACTAATTAACAAGATTTGCTATTTATCAACTTGTTTTAGACAGCATGCCACCACCTTTGTGAGATTTACTTTAAATCAGTAAATTTATACAACGCGGAATTTATTGCGAAGTAATTACACCTAGCAATAAAACATAGTAATAGAAGTCACGCAAACCTATGGCGGGTGATCGTCACGAGAGCTGGTGTTGTGCAGCAGGCCTACATGGATGGGGAGGATCAGTGAGATTCACGTATCTGGTGATGACCCTTATCTTGGGCATCACTGCAATATTATACGTGTGTAGTGAAAACTCTATAATAATTAGGAACCATACCATCAGGTACGGTATCTATGAACGATATTCATCGAATACACAAATCAAACTCGCAAGTGTTGAGGAAATTCCAAGAATAAAAGTGAAGGATGTGAACTGTGCCAACTTGTTCACAATTGGGGAACACTCCGGTTTAACAGAAGCCACATACATTCAGTCAGTTATGGATAATAATACTCTACCCAATGACTCCACAATATATCCGAATAACACAGAGGAGTGCACTAATTATATTAAAACTAGAGGCTATTTAGCAGATCCGGTATCCACGGAGGAAAAACAATTCCCCATAGCTTTCAGTTTACTGGTTTATAAAGATCTATCCCAAGTTGAAAGACTACTCAGGGCTATTTATCGACCTCAGAATTACTATTGTATACACGCTGATGCCAAATCAGCCAGGGCCTTAAAGCAGGGGATTTCTGGAATAAGTTCATGTTTTGACAACGTGTTCGTTACGTCCCGCAGTGTGTCTGTCACCTGGGGTACGTACAGTGTACTGGAGCCGGAGATTCTATGTATGCAGGAGTTGTGGAAGTACACCAGCTGGAGATACTTTATCAATCTAACCGGCCAGGAGTTCCCTCTGAAAACCAACTGGCAACTAGTCCAAATACTGAAGGCTTATAACGGCGCAAATGACATACAAGGATCTGTAAAAAAGTAAGCATAATCTAGAATCATCTGCCACTCTACAACGTGGCAGATGCACCCTTTCAGATCCAACGGGACGACATATTTTTATTTCTCATTCATATTCTGCTGAAGTTGCTAACGTAATTGTTAACTTCAAAGCATATTAGAGATCTGCACTTCCACATTTATCCATTTTAGTCAATATATTATTGTTCAAACGAAGCAGCTTCTCACACTGGAAAAGTTAAATCTTCGCGTAGTCTACTACACGTGTGCTATATTATGTTATATATTAATACTGTCAATTTATTTTTGAAATCTCAACTCAGTGCGAAAGACGCGTGAATCAGAGGTGACAGCACCATACATACCTCTACTTTTTTGACCTATATTAATGACCTCCCTTCCACAGTCTCCTCACAGTTTCGTCTCTTTGCAGATGACTGCCTCCTGTATTGCCCGATAAAATGTCGAGCAGATCAGGAGAAGCTGCAGACTTATCTGCGTTACAGGACTGGGCAGGTCGATGGGGTCTATTTCTCCCTGATCAGATCATCCTTAAAATATTCTCCAGCAGTTTGGGACGCCCTCAGACTAAAATTCAAAGATCAGCAGCAAGATTTGTCACCCAAAATTATAGACAAACAGCCAGTGTGGCATCCCTCATTCAGAACCTGGGCTGGTTTCTAGAAAACAAAAAGAAAACATTCTAGACTTTTATGTATGTTCAACATTTTAAATGAGCTAGTCGAAATTCCTATCAAAGGCCGTTTAATCCCAGCAGATAAAAAACACGTGGTGGGCACAATCAGGCCTATAAACACACCAGAGCTAACACCACACTTGGACAAAATTTATTTTGGCCTCGAACTATCCTGATTGCAATTCTCTTCCGGCCGCTGCCATAGAATTGAAAACTGTAGCAGCGTTCAAGAGTCAGCTGGTTGACTAAGTCTGCCAGCCTTTTTTTCCCCCTCCAACCTGATACTCCACATAGGAGGTGCTGCTGGAGTAACCAATTCAAACCAATGCAAAGTCAAGGTGCTACATATCATACCTATGCTTTGAACATTTAAATTCTTTATCACACGAACTCAGAGGTGTGCTATATTAGAGACCTAAAATATCTTCTTAGCCCAATGGCATTCAAAATGTAATCTCGACATGTCAAAATCATCAAATATGATATTTTTAATCTGAAATTTATTTCGGCAAGCAAATGTAGGATATTGCACTTGACTTCCAACCTAGGGCAATTAACAACAATAAAAAGTGTTAACGACTCTGTCTAATACAGTTAATTTTACAAGTCCTACAACAACAAGTAGGTCTCTTGCAGCTGCTTTAATTTATATCAGACATATATTTGACGTTTGGAAACAGTTAGTCTAATAAAACAGATATAAATTGCCAAAATATTGTACATGAGATTTTCCAGCAAAAATGAGACCCAACGTTGGTTTACTGTTGGCCCACCGTCTACGACGCTAGCCCAACAGTAAACAACCTTGGGCCAACGTCTCATGTTTGCTGGTTTTTTATTGCATGGTGTTTGTTACTAATTTCAAACTGCAATTGCTGCTGAACCATATGTTACAGACGGAATAAGGAGAGGACACGACATGTGATTGGTACAAAGGAATTACTAGAGCCGCCACCGGGTAACTTGACAATCACCAAAGGATCCGTTCACATAGCAGCATCACGGGCATATGTGGATTTCCTTCTCCACAGAAAGGAGGCTCAGGATTTGCTGGAATGGGTAAAAAAGACAATCATTCCTGACGAGACGTATTTTTCAATGCTCAACTATAACCCGCAGCTGGGGGTGCCAGGTGCATACTTAGGTGAGCATAGGTGGATCAGTTGATAACTACAAACAATAGAGTGCGTCTTTATCTCTACTGATTTGCTCCAATAGGCCCATCCCTAAAAATGTTAAGATTGAAATTTTCTTAACGTCCTCTCATTTCCATTAGAACTGTCAATATGAGCGCTGTAAACGTTTCTAATAAAAATGTGAAGATTTTAATTATTAGAAAAAGGTAAGTTGCTCTTATATACTCAAGTTAATATGTTTCCTGTCCGAAAATTTGATATGCTAGTTCTTGTTAATTATATACTATGTTTATTTTGTCAATCCAGGAGAACCAGAAACCAATATAAAAAACCACCCATCAATGGTGCGAGAAAAGAACTGGGGGACGTCAAAGTGTTATGGAAAGATGAAGCGTGGTATATGTGTGGTGGGACTGGGCGATTTGCCAAAGCTGTACAAATCCAAACAGATGTTCGTGAATAAAATCTACCAAGACTTTCAATCTTTGACGCTTGATTGTCTGGAAGAACTTCACTTCAACCGCACCAGGAGTGAAATGTCCGGACTTTCAGATAATTTCAATATTACATATTATGAAAGTATGCCAAATTTACAAAACCACATTTAAATGATATTGAGATACATTATTACAAAATATAAATAATACGTGTTTTTGTCATTAAGAACAACAGAGCATTTGATTATGTGTTATGCATAGAATCTATAGACCTCTAGGGATAATATTTATTTGTTTACTGGATATGTTTTGTGTCATGCTATTTTCCCCGTGATGCCCTAGAAAATCATCATCTGCCAGAAGTGTGATTTACCCGAGTATACCCAAGAACATCATCATATGCCAGAAGTGTGATTTACCTGGGTTTACCCTAGAAAATCAGCATCTGTCAGAAGTGTTATTTCCCCGGGTATACTCTAGAACATCATTATTTCCCGGGTATACCCCAGAACACCATCATCGGCCAGAAGGGTTATTTCCCTGGTTATACCCCAGAACATCATCATATGCCAGAAGTGTTATTTCTTCGTGTACCCCAGAACATCATCATCTGCCAGAAGAGTTATTTCTTCGGGTATACTCCAGAGCATCAACATCTGCCAGGAGTGTTATTTCCCCGGGTATACCCCGGAACATCATCATCTGCCAGAAGTATTACAGTCGAACATCGTTATAACGAAGTACCAGGGACCTAAAAAATGACTTCGTAATATCCGAAATTCGCTACAAGCGTGATCTTCCCAATCCCTCTCCCTCTAAGATAGGTCTGAGCTTTCTACGGTATTGATAATGTATGCATGTATAGCCTAGTCATGTAGACAGATATAGGCTGTACATGTATACGTGTATACATGTACAGCCTATAATTAGGTTTTATTAATTAATCAAAGACAAGAAAAAAGGCAGACGCAGTTGTTGGTGGGGGTGGGGGACTATTACAGCGATGTAGCAGCATTGCTTGTGGAATGTCATCATTATCATCATCGTCACTATCTCCATCAGAAGGGTTTTGGGTTTTCTTAATTGATGCCTGTAAACCACGTTCATGAGACTATCAATCAATCAATCAATCAATCAATCAATTAATCAATCAATCAATCAATCAATCAATCAATCAATCAATCAATCAATCAATCAATCAATCAATCAATCAATCAATCAATCAATCAATCAATCAATCAATCAATCAATCAATCAATCAATCAATCAATCAATCAATCAATCAATTAATCAATCAATCAATTAATCAATTAATCAATCAATCAATCAATCAATCAATCGATCGATCGATCGATCGATCGATCGATCGATCAGTTGGATCAATCGCCATCTTTAGATGCGTTATCACACGAAAATAATTATAATGTCATTATTATGAAATATGGGCAAGGAATAATTCACATTTTTTATGGAAAAGCCATGGTGATGTAATCTGGTATTATTCAGTGATAATATTAAATTACACAAAATGACATGGGAACATATTATAAGATAAATAACTTTTTAATGCTTACCAAACGAATCATTGACCAACTGTCGGGCCACGTAATGGTGGTTCAACATTCTGGCAGGGTATAGCGTGAAATTAGCATGTGTCATCACTTATGACACAAAAAAAAAACACTTAAGCCACATTGTGTAGGAGCCTAGTGAACTTGAGGCATTAGCCCGGTGTTTGGTACGATTTAATCATATTTCGCAGGCCAATGGGGGTGGGTGCGAGGCATTCCTGTCACTCTTGTCTAACTGATAAGCTCCAGAAAAATCTTTCGATCTTCACACCACTAGGCAGTTTAGAACTATATTACAGGACTGGGCAATTGTCACAATCAATCAATCAATCATTCAATCAATCAATCAATCAATCAAGAACAAGAACCGTAAATGAACATAAATAAAAACACTGCCACCACGACTGTGTAGTTCTACCAACAGTCCTTTTCCCCCATATAATACCATCAGTGCCCCAAGATTACATAGACAGATTGACAGGCGGAAGCCCCTCTGCTCCCGCTCTGAAATAGTAATAATAGTTTTTATTGACTTTCAAATAAAATATCAAGCTGACATACAAGTCAAAAAATACATAGTCATATAGTAATATAGTAACTTCAATGAATATAAATTTATCTTAATATATAATTAATATATAACTGTATCATAAATAATAGATAAATAATAATGAAGTGACAATATAACTTATACATGTTTTGTACCCTTTTAGTTTTACTGAAGTAAACAAATTTGGCCAAGGCTGAAATAATATGCTAATTTTAACTTGATATTATAAATAAAATTTAAATCCATGAATGAAATTACAAACAATTAAAAATAAAACTGAAATTAAAGTCCAAAAATACAGTATAATACATGATAAGTAACGCTGTAACTGCAATGGATATAAATATATCTTAATATATATCATGTAATTATTTAATAAAGAATACATAAATAATAAATGCCCTTTAACATGTTTCAAAATGACAATATAATTTATATGTTTTGTACCCTTTTTACCAAAGTATTTGTCTAAGGGTAAAATGATATATTCATTTTGACTTGACATAGATCTAATAGTCTAATATTTACTATTGTCTCAAATAATTTTTCTAATAATGGAAGCATAGTAACACGTCTATAATTTTCTGGTTTATTTTTATCTCCACCCTTGGATATAGGTATTGTAAGAACCTTTGCCCATTCTTTGGGAGATTCACCCTTATCAAACATATAATTAAAAAGCAAGCACAATGGATTACACAAAAGTGATGCTTGTTTTTTTAAAATCTCCACTAGCAACCCATCCAAACCACAAATGTTGTTGCCTTTCAATGTTTGTATTGCATTTTTCATTTTATCTTGTGTTACATGACTATCTAACACATCTTCAACAATGGGATTTCTAGTTATATTTGTTGATACTCTATCATGTTTACTCATAAAATCTTCATTTTCCTTTGCAAAAGACATATCAAAAAAATCTCTGGAAAACTTTCCTTTTGTGTTTCTAAATTGTTCACATAACAAAGAACAAAGACGAGTCTACAGGGACATGCCTATCACTAGGCTTAGAATTTTCCTTTAAAATATTCCACATATAATGTGGATTTGTAGCAATGATTTTGTCAATAGTTTTCATTTTATATGCTCTTTTCTTTCTTTGCAATAATCTTTTATATTGTTGCTTCAGAGAGAAGTAATTATTTAAATTATTAGAAGTATTTGTGTCCAGTTTATGTAAATCAGACTTCATTTTTTTACATTCTTCATCATACCACCCATTTTGGGGAAAACATTTATTATTTGATCTAGTTTTAGATTTCAAGAGCACCTTATCAACTGCACATGTAATATAATTTTGAAAACTATAAGTAACTTCATCCACATCATTGTTCATTGTAACTGCATTTAGAAACATTTGATAATCACTACTGCCTTGTTCATCTAGCAAACAGTCTGTTAATGCATCACGCTTATCACTTTTCCACATATAAGAAACTCTTTTTTCTCTATAATCACCAGTATGCTGAGTTGTGTTTTCTATTAGTTGGGTGTTATTTTGATTAATACACATTGTTAAGTGGTCTATGGTCTGATTCTATAGTATGAGTGTCAATTTTTAAATGTGACAATTTAGCAAGCATATGACTTTCAGTTAACACATAATCTACTAAACTTTTACTAGTGGTACCAACTATTGTGTGATACCCTTCATTATCAGTTTTTGATCGACCATTTACAATAAACAAATTACAGTTTTTGCAGAGAGTAAGTAGTTCCCTACCATATTCATTAACAACTTTATCTTTGGAATAACGTTTAGGTGGTACCCATTAGGGTGTATTACAGTTACACGGAAGATAATGTATGCAGTTACTTGAAGAATGAGATAGGAAATCTATTAAATTACTAGTCCTTGCATTCATATCACCCATTATAATAATGCTGCATAACTTTGAAAATAAATATATGAGTTCAGATAATTCACCAAAATAGTCTCCACTACAATTATTACATTGAAAAGTAGTAGATTTTGAAGGTATATAACAGGCTATAACATATAATCTATTGTTATCTGTGGCCTTTACACCAGTACTATGAAATGATCACATACTTCTGATACAACTTCTGCTTTTACATCATACCTGGAAAAAAATGAAATACCACCAAAACCCCTTCTTGATTTACGGTGTAGTGCTGTTCTAATATTATGAGTCACATTATAGCCAATTATTATCAATATTATTATTATTGTATTTCTTTAGACGCTTGTATCCAGCTGCATAGCCGATCACAGCGCTTACAGAATAAAAAATCAAGTTTCGGTATCTTATTAAAAACAAGGCTAAAAACGTGGGCCATCAGAGTAATCTATATGCAGATTGGAATACGTGTGTTTTCAATGTCTGTTTAAAAGATTGCAGTGTGCGAATTGTCCTAATGTTTAGTGGCAATTTGCTCCAAAGTTCAGGGGCACGTGTACCAAACGCCTGTTTACCAACAACTTTGGCACAGGAATGAGTTTTAAGTTCATGGCACACCTGTTTTTGACGAAGTCGATTGTCTCGTGCTTTGGTAATCAGGATAGATGATAGATAGTTTGGAGCTAGTCTATGGTTACATTTGTATACTGTCACAATGATCTTATAAGTTATTCTCTCTTGAATGAGCAGCCAGTGTAAGTCTTTGCGGATAGGTGTTATATGCATTGCAGCCTTCGAGCGTGTTACGAGCCTTGCTGCACAGTTCTGGAGCCGCTGAAGACGGTCCACATCTTTTGCAGCCAGACCACCTAAGAGTCTGTTACAGTAGTCAATATAGTGGGGCGGATATGTGAACGAGGTGTGCACTTCCGGATAAAAGCATAAAAATTGGCAGGATGGTAGAACTGACCACACGCAATACAAAAATAGCGGGAACCACGAAGTCTCTCCACTGTTTCCCGCCAAAAAATGAAAAATTCAAAATGGCCGCCGTAAAACACATTTTTAGCTATAGAATGGCCAAAAATGATCAGATTTTCATGATCTTGGTGTCTAAACCCATGTTTGTGAGGTCAAGGAATTCATTAAACTATATATTAAACATATTCAGATGAGTCTTAACATAAAAAATAGAAAAAATGATATAAAACAGCAAAAAATCGGATTCAAACATCCAGCGATGGAAAATATATTGGTGACGTAATCAGATTAATGACATAAACTGACCACTTTCTTTTATCCCAACATATGTTTTACTAGCAAATATTTAAAATATAAGCACAATAGCACAAATGCCACTGGGATGATACAAAAATGTACATGTACCTATGTGCAAACAAAAATATAAATAGACTATGTCTTACCAGTACTACTGGCTCACTAGTGTGCTGTGTAAGACAGGATATTATCTATGTGATATTTCTTATTTTTCCACGAAATATACCAAACAATAGCCACTATTGTGAATTATTAAGTAAAAGAACCATCACTACTGGTGTGAATGACTAAATACAGATGTATACGTTTCAGCACCATTGTTCTATAAGTTCCAGCACCTCCATCACTTGTGTGCAACTAACCAAAGCATATCTACACATAACACCATATATAGGCTACAAATGCTGTGATGCAAGTTTGATCATCTAATCTCTGGTACATTGTCCCGAAGAGTAGCTTAGGTTTGCGCATTGTGGGTTTGCTTTCACACACCTGCATCTCGTGGAACATGCCTTCTACACCCACATTTCAACAGTTATTGGCAAGCTTTCGCTGCCTCTGAAGGGGTAGACCAGCATGGAGTCCACGTATTGTCATTAGTTGCCTTGTTCCAACCCCACAAATTTGGCGATGGAAGGTCAGGGTTAGCATTAAGACACTGTCCCCAAATTATGGCCAGCTTGATAAACAACCCTTTGCAGTTGTTGCTCGAGGGCATGGAATGTCGGTGGGATATAACCCATCTTCCTGTTTTGAGTGAACAAATGAAGTCAAGCTTCATTCACTTGATTGAGAGCAGATGTTCGCTGGTACGGTAGAACAACAAATCTTTCTATTTGCTTCATGTCAGTAGAGGATCTCACATGGTGTACGTGACAGTCTGGTAAGTACTAGAGTCAGATGACGCATACTGCGCCAAACAGTCCTCAAGCGGTCTTCTTGCCAATTCCACAAAAGGCGTGAACAGTATCGCACCCAGAAAACCCATGCAGTAGTAGTAATCCCCAGGCTACATCAGATCCTATACTTGTGGAATGAGATGACATGGGATATAACGCTTCTTTGTTCCATGACCAGATGCTATCCATATTTCACACCCATGATTGACACGACAATAGCAATAACCACTACATCGGTATATGTTGCATGCTTAAAAACACTATGCGAAGCATGACACAGAAGCCTCGTGTCAACTTTTTCTTGGGTGAAGCAAGGGGAGACATGTCACATGGGAGGAACAGACAAAGCTTTCTTGCCATGGGTGGAAATCACTTGCTTCTGTGCAGGAGGATGGAACTCTTGCAGAGCGTTGGCTAGAAACTAAAAGAGGTTTTATTTTCGTCATATCGAAGAAAGCTATTCCAATTGGCGGGAACTTTATTGTTGCTCTCTACCCGGAGGCGACTACCATATCCTTGATTATGTTGTGTTTGTTTCTTTAGGCTGTCCATTTGGTATACATCCCAGACTACTTCCACACGCTCAACCTTTTACAATAAACGTTCTATGTATGTTAAAAACAACTCGTGAGTAGTCGAGGAAAGTTTTGACTGGATAATGCGATTTCTTTGGGTCAAGTATATCATGTATATGCACAACATAATAATACCAACATCGACGTCTAGAATATTATCTGGCTGTGGTGCTAACGTTTGCAAACATTCCATCAGGTCATATTTTTTGTTTGATGCATGATACCATTTGATGCTAATGATGGTGGCCAAGCATGATTTTCATGTTCATAGAAGGTATCCATGTCACGTCCTCTTACCTTGACACGATACGTACATTCTAGAGAAAAGTGAAATGTCATTATTCAAATTGGAGAGATTGGAAGTGGGCTTTGCAGTTTTCTTTTGTATATTAGAACATAACAGTTACAGATTGTTTTTTGATATGGTGTCATTACAGTCAATGGTATTATTGTAGAGACGCACTTCAAAAAATGTATGATACTAGGCTATACCAATATCCTCAGCGGACTTTATCGAATCTAGGCTACCACACTCTTAGACATTATTTGTTTAGAACCAAGTGCAAAAAGATCAGAACTGGTATCAACTAATGGGTTGCGAAGCTCCTGAATGATATCAGTCACATTCGTTACATGAGTAATGAAAGTCTTCTGCACACTTGGTTGATTTGTTCATGGTGGCGATCTGTGTCCTTCCTTTTCAATGAATGATTCTCATCATATTCCATTAGAAGTCTAGCTATTTCAGGACCGCTAACCATTCACCGAGTAAGAGCAGCTTCGTTTTCTGTTATGCCTATGATGCCACCATCACCTTTCACAATTGCATTAAGCTGCTCGTGGACTTGGTCATGAATGAGAATTTGCGCCCAGTTTTTTGTGTCACAAAACTCCCTGTGAGAAATTCTGCATGTGTTAAAGGACTGTTTTCCAAGGAGATAAGATCGTTGACATGAACTGTGAGCCAGCAAGCGTAATGATAATGAGAACTGGAAGAAGAGAAGCTCCAAATCCAAAACTGCAGTAATCAAACTGAGGATGCTCTGACGCCATATAGGCCCACTTTGCCCATTCTTCATATGTCATCTGTTCATCAGCAGGAGTGTGTAGTTCATACTCTGCATATGACTTTTGAAGAAGAATATACAGTGCTGCTGCTGTCGTAACTTGATGTGCCCACCGACCCGTGATATGAGTGCACCTTTCAAAAGACCTGATGCGCGTCCTTCTGTTGTCACAGCTCAAACCACTTACATCTAGCCAGCTTCCAATTACTTTTAGCATGACCATCTCAATAGTGAGACCTCCCATCAGAATAACATAACATTTTTCTCCATACTCATCCGGCCATTTCCACCAAATTATTTTCGCAATAGCATATAGTGACTGGTATTTGCTCAGGATTGACTTGAAGTGTGATTTGCCTTATGAGGTTCGTGCCATGTT
This sequence comes from Flabesymbios commensalis, assembly GCA_964017125.1. Lineage (NCBI taxonomy): Eukaryota > Metazoa > Annelida > Polychaeta > Terebellida > Flabelligeridae > Flabesymbios > Flabesymbios commensalis. Next base: position 59,242,510 of record OZ024909.1, on the reverse strand, counting down.
TGATCATAGCAGATGAAAGTGCACCATCGCGAAATAATGGGAGAAATACCAGGTGGCCTGGGTACATACTCCCGGAGGTTAGCATAGTAAGCTGACCATGATATGTTTTCACATTCAGTTTGACTCTCGTCAGCAAAAGCAAACATTCCAAATTTTTCAAGCCATTGAGTTTCATTCATTTCAGAATCTAGGGAAATGGGTTCATGTATTACGGATTCAGTTTTTGTTGGAGTTGTAATGTTAGTAAGAGAAACAGGTGGCACATCAATGTATGATTCTGGTAGGGATTTAAGGGATTTCCCTTTCGGTTGGGATTTATTATGTGCAGTTCCCATGTGTATTCTTACAGTCAACACCTGCGTTTTCATTAGTAGTGTGCTGTGTGATAGATATAGCAGTACAGTGGAAGGAATCACGACTCGAGGTTGAAGAAGGATTATGATCGATATTGAGGTTGTCACGAAGAGTTGATGGACATACACAGTCCTCAATCTCATACATCTCTATGGCTCTATTAGTTTTCATCTGTAGATAACTGGAGGACTCTATACTGATAGACCTTTATCAAACAGATTGTCAATGAGCTCACGCTTTCGTGTTTTGCTATATGTAGCAGTAGGCCAGGATAAAGTGGGAGGGCTGCTTCACGTTTGCAATTGTGTCTTACTGATACAGCATCTTGTCTAACTCGCTCAACAGCATTAAATACCAGCAATTGTGTAATTGATGATGCAGCTGTGCTTATATTGTCCTCACAGTATTGCCTTGCAGTTAAAAAAATATGTTTCTATATTATATATGACATCCCTTCATAATTTGTTTTGTTACTTTTTAAATAAAATCGCCAAAGTTTGTACTCCGCTTATTTCCTAACGCAACTCAGAATATTTTATGTTTTTTACACGTTATTTTTTTTTTGTGGAAATAACCTCTAAATATGTTTAATAAATTGTTTATTAGTTTCGTTGACCTCAAAAACATATGTTTTGACACCAATATCATTGAAATCGGAACATTTTTGGCTATTCCAGAAACGAAAATGTATTCCGTGGCGGCCATTTTGAATTTTCAACTTTTTGTCGGGAGAAAATGGAGAGACTTCGTGGTTCCTAGCAGTTTTGAATTCAGTATTGTTCAGAGCCCAATGCTACAAATTTTCATGCTTTTATCCGGATGTGCACACACAAGGCACTTTTTGTTACATATCCGCCCCACTAATATTAGATGTTACGAGTACAACAACTAATTTGTTCCAAATACCAGCTGTGATGTACTTGCAAATTGATCCTATTCGTCGCAGGTGGTATGATTCAACTTTGCTCTTGTAGTTCATGAAGCTAACCATTGTGAGCATTTGATCGGAATGAGCTCCAAGATTTCGAACTGAAATAAAAAATGAAATGAATCGGGCTTTAGGCCACCTTTGTGCACATATAGGCTAAACTGGGCCAGGAGAACCTCCTGAGGGTGGTGAGATGATTGAGATGACACTGTCCTCCAGACACAGGATTCGAAATTCGAGCCCTGGCGGTCTGAGGCCGAGCACGCTACCTCTCGGTCACGGAGGCTCCCCACAATACTAACTTTCACACGTGGATGGGGAAGAAACATTTTTTGTTTATTTCAAACCGCCGAGACCGAGAACCGAACTCCGAACTCTGGCGTGAAAGGCAGCGGTGCTAACCACTACCCTAGGGCCCCCGCCCATTTCGAACTGAAACAGCAGGCTTAATGAGTACTGTACCAAGTTGAAGGTCGGTAAGCCATACTTTCTGAGCTGATGGGGACTCATGAGTACGAGGAATTCTGTCTTACAGTCAATAAGAAATATATTTTCACAGTTTTTTGTTGCAGCCATGTTTCACAAAGTACAATTAGATCGGGTCACACTAAATAACGATATGCCATCGAAATGCCACTCATATCGAAATGGCACAAGAAATGCCAGGTAAAAGAGAGTAAATAAATAACGTAGGAAAATAAAACTTCGCACACATCTTCACTTATATGTTATACGTATCATACTAAAATATTGGAATTATACGAAATAGGGAAGCTATTTAAAAAGTGGTATTTCAATATGTACAAATATATTGTACTCGGCACGCGATCAATTAGAACAGCAGGAGAACAACTTAGTGTTAGAAATGTCACAAGTACGGCATTAATAAGAAAAGCTACATGCACTAGAATTGGTATGTCTAATATATAGTATATTATACACACCATAGTAAAATTTTGAGATAATACGATGCTCAGAACATATTGAAAAAGTGGTATTTCGATAGGTAGGCCTGCAAATATATTGAATATGTCTTGAATATGGAGTCAGTTATGCCTGGTGTACATCTCTTGTGTACCCAACGCATACAACCTGAGCACTCTATGCATGAAGTAGGACCGCAACCAGTCCCACCCACAGAACATGGATATTTCACTCCAATTCCTATGATGGGTGTGTTATCTGATCTTTCTAATATGCATTTACTACATGTAACATAATAACATGCTACATGAGCAGTGTCGACAGCAAATAATGTCATCATTGAGTAAACCTGCCCTTTATAAGGTAAGCATATCTCACTTACCCTTCTCCGGGTGTCACTTTTGAGGATTACCTCCTCTGTTGTATCGTGTCATCACCTGTTTTGAATTGTGAACTCCATTAGTATAGCGGAGTTTACAGTTCAAGCGCGACTTCTCTTTAACGGAATTCGCAAATACAGATGTCGAGTGCTAATTACACTTCAAGTGAGTGCAACTGCATATAATATATGTATATTAAAATTATCTTTTACACTTTAACTTTAATTGTAGTGTATCATGTGTATAGGGGCATATTAAAAAAATTTCCGGATGACAAACATAGTAGGCCTAAGGGTGTTTGTCACCTAATAAATAAATATATCCCCAATTAGGCATATTACTTGATGAACATTGCAACAATAGGCTTACACAGTACTTTGTCATTAGCTTAATTGTAAATATTACGGTAAAAGATCATTTTTAAGATCGTTTGTACAAATTGTTTGAAATAATCTATAACGCTAGGGATTGAGAACTTATCTCCAATACCATTTATATTCCAACATAAACAATTAATAAATATATTGTTATTTTTACATTTATTGCTATTCAATTTATTAAACACTTTTTTTTATATCAACCTTACTAGTATGTGATTCTTTATCATCACTCCCTTTTAATAAATCATTAACTTTGTGTACTTGAATCTGATTTTCATTTTAATATGCCTCTTCTTTTTCTACTACAATTGATTTACTTTCACAAAAGCCTATAGATAAAGAGTTGTCTAAAGAGGGTTAATTATATTTCACAAGCTCACATTTTTCCGTAATAAGGGAAAACCCTGAATAACTGACATAATATGTCTAGCCAGGTACAATTTAGAACTCTTATGCAGGTGAACACGATCTCTACTGAGATCACAACTTGACAGATCAGTGTCAACAAACAACAAAATAGTCTGCTTCACATGCACACCACCACCCCGATGCGTGATACTATAAACTACGATGACTACATCGTATTTCTGCAGATAGCTTACAGATATTTTGATGGGAATTGGTGAGTGACCGACAAAGCCATAGAAGGCCCGGGCAGCCTGTACTTATGGCTAGCTTTTCCAAGCAAACAAACAAACGAACATAAAATAAACAAAAATGAATGTTGCTGAACTTTTGTCATTTCAGGTGAATAAATATGTATTTTTAAATGTTGTATGCAATTAATATATAGATGTTATTGTATTTTCTTTGAAAAAAAGCTCACCCTAATGTCTATAACTATGTCTATGACTGTGGTATAGCTTGTTTTCTCTTATCTCTCTTTTTATCGCTCAATCACCAATGTGTGCAAATCTGAAATGAAGCTCAAGCGACATGAATTACATCACATCGTTCCGGTGTTATACAGACTATAATTGGTCTAACTGGGGTTGACAGAAGTGACAGATAAGAAGCTGTTCAAGCTGAAGCTGAATTCTTACAACACCTGAAATACCAAAATAAATTATTATTCCTTTTACCAACAAGGACCAAATAATCTTACATTACAATAGCCTTTAACACTTAGGCCTAGAAAGTAAAATAATACCTCAAAAATTCAGTTTTTAGGACGGAAAAATTTCCCAGCGAATTTGCATGTGTTTTTCAATTGAAATTTACAAATACATGCAATGGAATGACAAATGAAGTAATAAATGATAATTAAAGAAAAATGATTAATTTTTAATTTGACATGTTGCTTTATATGCTCATTCCATTTAAAAAGAGGATTTTTAACTGTTTAAAAAAAATACTGCTATCTCGACCATTTCCATCCTAAAAAAATGTGTCAAAATAGCACTGCAAAAAATAGGGTGTCACATTCAGAGCCCTATTGGAAAACTTATTAACTGATAGGATAAAGCAACATTCAATGTTTCATCAGTTGTATTTTCAGGTGACTGGTGATAATTTGAACGCTAAAAATATAGTCTTAAAGTGGGGCACCCTAGTGGTTGATTTAACGTTCTTTCAGATTTTTGTCACAATTTTATAATGGCCACTGTGGGTGAAATATATATTTGGTGCGGTCTTGCTGCCCCACAATAGAATCGGCAGAAAAAATGGTACCAGGAGGTTTAGTTCAGAACAATAATTCCATGCCAAGTATTTAGTGGCAAAGGACTTAATGCATTCCGTCCTAATTTTTAAAATAAGGCACAATAGCACAATACCCAGAATTATGTCACGATAGAAAACAAGTGTATGTCACAATAGCAAACAAACAAATGTCCCTGGTCACTTTTTCAATTGTAGAAATAAATGATGAGCACGATGTTGTTATACAATCGCCCAAATGCTATGAAACTAAAATGATAAGTTGTCGTTAGTTGTACTAGCTTTCTGTGTATGACCGTATTTAAAATGCTAAATGTGCTACCGTGACAACAAGACAAATTTGGACAATTGCTGCTATCTTGACATTTAGATACATGATAAATGTACTGGCTTGTGTCTCATTTTCAAGATATAATATTTTTAATTGAGCTTTTTTACCTCTAAAATAAATGTATTTCGACAATGTTTACTAACTATTTGTTTTGATATAATACTTATTCAGTTTTTATCATACATTTTGTATATTTGCTATTGTGACTTCTGCTAGCCAGACCAGAATTGCTTTATGTCACGATAGCAAGTGAAGTTCATCGGGAAAAAAATGACACTTTTTTATGAAATCAGCTGTACTGTAGTTGAACAGCACTCGCCAGGCCGTGGGAGCCCTGTACCCAGATTTATCTGGTGCTATGCGGATTCTCAGGTTAACTGGGGGTTAGAAACACTGATAAGACGTGCTGAACACCAGAAGAAGAGCTCCTATATCCAGGGTTCCCCACAGAAAAAAAAATCATCCGGTCGTTCTCACAAAAATCGTAACTTAGTGCGCGAGCAGCGTAATAAAATGTTTACTGTTGCGCGCGCGCATGCGATAAAAAAATCAAAGATTTTTTCATTAAAACACAACAAAGTATATAATTGACAGTGTTTATTCAACACTTTTAATAGCATTTGATATATATGTAAAATCACAGTTACTTAAACATAAAATAATATTGATTTGATGATTTGTGAGTGGTGTATTTGAGTGTAGGCCTATGCATGTTTTCTTTGTGTTCTATGCGTTTTTGTTTGTTGGTGAGAGTTATTATCAGATTATTCTGTTATTTACAAGTGTTGTTGTGTATGCGTGACAAGGTTTGTGAGTTAGTAGGCCTATCACTCACTCACCAACGCGGTGACACTTTGGTGAGTGACAACGTGTCGTGGTGACTGGCAACGCTGGAAGTGTTGGCCCGTCAACGCTGGTCAACAACGCGACATCGCTGTTATTGCACTCGAGTACTGCCAGCGTCGCGCCAATGCCGGCTCAGCGCTGTTAGCATGACATAACACTGTGACATAGCACTCACTTGCTGTCAGCTCTGCTTCCCAGCAAAGACGAGACCCCTACCCAATGCTGGTCCACCGTAGACGGTGGCCCAATGTTGGGCCAACATTGCCAAGAGGGAGGGGGGATTATGGGGGGTAGCAGGTGTATGTGTACATTTTGTGTTTACTGTACACCGGCAATATATACGCGCACACCAGTCTTACACGGACAAGCTGATCTCTAAACCAACACAGTATGACACTGGCGACAGGATTAGGGCCTATTGGCTAATCTACCAGCTGGATCACAGCCGGGTGGGACCTATTACATGCTGGTCGGCATAAAATTCATCCGGTCGGATTGCCGGCATTTCCGGCATTGTGGGGAACCCTGCTATATCCGAAGAAACGCAACTGTAGTTGAACAAGCACTCGCCGGGCCGTGGGAGTCCTGTACCCAGAATTATCTGGTGCTATGCGGACTCCCAGGTTAACTGGGGGTACAACTCATGATCAGAGAAGAAACAAAGAAGAGGGAGAGGGACTGACCCAAGGGTGTGGACCCCAATAACGCAATGTAAGCGGGGGGAGTAAAGTAGATATAAAAATTAAAAAGTGGGAGGGGGTACGGCAGTGGGGAAATAGGTGGATGCTCGCTTCTCCAGGCCCATGGAGGCTTGGAGTCGCTGTAGCCCTGTGGAGCAGTTCACCACAGACAGCTGCGGAATTAGCTCACAGTGAGTCGATAAGATTCTAATCTATTCTATACATCAGTTCATCTTAACTCATGACCAGGGAAGAAACAAAGAAGAGGGAGAGGGACTGATCCAAGGGTGTGGACCCCATTAATGCAATGAAGGCGGGGGGAGTAAAGTAGATATAAAAATTAGAAAGTGGGAGGGGGTACGGGAGTGGGGAAATAGGTGGATGCTAGCTTCTCCAGGCCCATGGAGGCTTGGAGTCGCTGTAGCCCTGTGGAGCAGGTCACCACAGACAGCTGCGAATTAGCTCACAGCGAGTCGATAAGATCCTATTCTATTCTATACAACAGTTCATCTTAACTCATGACCAGGGAAGAAACAAAGAAGAGGTAGAGGGACTGATCCAAGGGTGTGGACCCCATTAATGCAATGTAAGCGGGGGGAGTAAAGTAGATATAAAAATTAGAAAGTGGGAGGGGTACGGGAGTGGAAAAATAGGTGGATGCTCACTTCTCCTGGCCCATGGAGGCTTGGAGTCGCTAGGTCACCACAGACAGCTGCGGAATTAGCTCGCAGCGAGTCGATAAGATTCTATTCTATTCTATTCTATACAACAGTTCATCTTAATTCATGACCAGGGAAGAAACAAAAAAGAGGGAGAGGGACTGAACCAAGGCTGTGGACCCCATTAATGCAATGTAAGCGGGGGGAGTAATGTAGATATAAAAATTAGAAAGTGGGAGTGGGTACGGGAGTGGAAAAATAGGTGGTTGCTAGCTTTTTCAGGCCCGTGGAGACTTGGAGTCGCTGTAGCCTTGCGGAGCAGGTCACCACAGACAGCTGCGGAATTAGCTCGCAGCGAGTCGATAAGATTCTATTCATCATTCATCAACTATCCTAGCCTATTCAATATGCCTTGTTGGTCGCGCAGCGAACAAGGCATATGATTGCTCCCATATAAAAACAGGCTTAATTACTGGCCGCCCACTGACCGCCTTCAAATGGTAATCAGTCAACTCAATATTAATTAATTAAATATACATACCTACCTCGCTCTGGGTCACCTGTTTAAAATACATCCAAGATAGGAAAAATAAATTAATTAGCAAGTAAATGTGCTAAGCCATTTCTGCAGATCTGAGCCGACAATGGCGACTTTTTGTTTGGAATGTCATCCCGGTAACTGGTAGGCCTAAAACACAAAACGCATGGTTAAGCATGTTGGAAAATCTGAATAACCAGTGATAATGCCCAGTGTTGAGTTGAACTGCAGGTTATTATGATATTCCACCCCTTCAAAATAGCCGCCAGAGGCTCGTTTTTGGTCCGATATGAAAACAGACTTGGCCACTAGACTCACTGACAGCTAAAAACTATATATTTACATACCAAGTTTGATGCACTCTCCTTAATAATTAGGAAAATTCATGAAAAATATGATTTTTTTACTGAATATTTGAATATATGAGTTTTTGTCTGTATGATACATTTATCTAATGTATGTTATATATTAAATGGATTGATACAAATGTCTACTGACTGTTCAGTTGATTTGATTTTCATTCAATTAGCTTCTTAATTATATTATTTTGAATTGAAAAATATTTATATGGCATACTATTTTTATTTGGATTCTGACAATTGGTTTTAATTCTCAAAATATATTCAAAATTAGCTACAGTGGCAAAATAGCCCCGGTTGCCGGGGCTATTTTGCCATCATACATTTTTATTTAAAAGTCCTATTAATAAAGCCAAAATACAAACTACGCTAAGTATGCAAATACCATACCTTACACAATCACCCTTATTTATGACATTTTATATTTCCACTTCGAATATCAGTTTCAATACAGCAATACAAAATATGTAAAAAGGGTGGCAAAATAGCCCCGGTTTACAGTACCAGCATCAAAGACGGTGACCCAACATGTCTGGTCTTTACTGGGCATAGGCCTACTGTAAGTGACCTAACATGACTAATCCCCTCTTGTATTATTACACCCTGCTTATGAGCCGTATTTGTTCTCACGTGAGCGAGGCTACCTGTCAGAGCAGGGTGTCAGCGCACACAACTTAACCGGGCTAACTGTGACAAAACTACTGACATTTCACGGCTGACTTCACTCAGATGATTGATCAGATAATCAGAGGGATTACAGTGCTCGAAACAAGCATACATCTGTTTTTCCGGGCCAACCGAATGCTAGGACGGACAACCAAAAGTATTGTTGTGGTTATTCGCATGGACAACCTTATAATATCCAATATTACAATACAAAGTTTCACTCAAGCAATATGCGTTTTTTTTGCGGTAAAAATGGCTGGAATAACGAGGGCATTATCACCGTTTTCTTCTGACATCGATACAGCTTTCATTCATTTTTTAAAATTCCCAATCAATCTTGTTACCATCTACAATGCTGCCAATCTATGCATTAATAACAATAATAGCAATAATAGGCTATATTATTGCCTATATTTCATACAAACTGTGTTTGTTCCCGACTGTTTACTTTCTGAACAAAAAACAAAATGGAGGACGGTCGCCGCATATTCTTGTGATCTACCTTTGTGTGGAAACTGCTTTTTACATGTCCCACGCTTATAATGTTAGTAATGTGGTGTACAACATACTGTAAGACTGTTATTTAATATCAACTTCATGTCTTCTTTTATCATTATACTCACTGGTGTTTGGTCTAATGTCCCTGCATTAAATTAATCATGGTTTTAATTTTATTAGTTGTTTTGTCACTGCATTCATATAATTTGTGTTTTGCATTGCATCACTGATTATTTGTCAGGGCAGTAAACATTAGAAGCTCAGATGGTCAATGTGAAAACTGATTTCACACACTGCGGCAGTCAAGCTGTTTTTTTTGTCAGTACAACCAAACTTTTAAGCGAACAACCAGAATTGTCGGTATTTTGTCCTATATTTCGAAGCTTATTTCGAATGCTGGGATTAAGCAGTACCTCAGCCATACATAACGCGCACCTGCTGTTTACCACACGGACAGTTAAAAATTGAAAAAAAAGTAGAGTGGTATTACGGTATAGTCCGGCAATCAGGGTAAGTTTATTTGACCCCTTATAAGATACTGCTTGAATTGATATTTGGCATTGTGAGCAAGGCGAGACGCAGGTTAAATGAGGATCCTAAATTTGCAGGATAAATTGCAAATTAATAGTAAAAATATACTGTTTATTAGAATAAATATGGTATGTTTGTTTTATTTTTTTGTTACAAATAAATATATTTTATATGTTGTCATTCAGACATTCAAACATAAATCCTATGCCTTAAACATTCATAATTTAGGTGACTATCAGCATGATCAGTGCGATTTGATCATATAACCAGGGTTTGTAATAAGGGTTGTTTGGTTGTCTAGTAGACAAAATGTGGTTATCCTGTGTTATCTGTCTGTAAACTCTCAAAATGAAAAAGTACTTGAAGTTATTATCTGTTTTACTTAACATTTTTGTGTGATAACTGGTATGTAAATATATCTTAGGTAAATACCTGCAGGTCAAATTTAAAGATGAATATGCAAAGCTATATTAAAAGGTTTGAACTAGTCTTAATATTTGTCACCTATATAGTACATTTGAATAAAGAAAGGATCATGATCAAATATGAATGACCTTCATACCTGTTTGAGTCTCGATATTTGGTCTGCAGATGCACCTCATGAAAATACAGGTCAACTTAGAAGATGATTGATCTTGACCTATTTTTAGGATCCATGTTACAGATGTTTGTCACAAATGGTTTCATGTACAATATTTTTGCTGGTTTAAGCCAGATGTTTTATATTTGACACCTGAGTTTATAGAGTCAACTACGATGTTCCAGATGTAACATGCCAGCCTAGGACATGTAGTTACAATTTGCTCCTTAAAATAATAAAATTTCCATAATGTCATATACATACTGTGATATTTTTTACTATTTTCATTGGTTTATGCTTACGTCTTCAGCCAGACAAACCTGGTACTGAAAGTGGGAAGAGGAAGAGTGATTCAGAAGGTCAAAGACAAACTGGCAAATCTAAAAGAGGCAGGAAAGCTGATTCTGATGTCATTGACAGAGATAAAATTCTACAGCTGGTGGAGGAAGAAACAGATGTTAGTCTTTCTCTGTTATCATGCGCTTTAAAGACAATTCTGTGAATTGGTTTATGATTTAGAGAGACATGTTTTACAGGCTTTACTACATATCATATAAATAATAATTACATTGTAAGCACACATTTATGGGGTGACTTTGCACAATTTAGTTAAATTTTAATTGACATAATTATGATGCTTTTATGAATCATTAGATGATGATGTTTGGTGATAACTTTCAAATCATATAAAAAATAATTTGAATAATTTTCAACTGTCATGTCATGATCATGTGCTCCTGCTGCAATATTGAGATATAAATAAGCATCCCATTCCCGATTACTATGGATATGCTTACAGTGATTAGCATATCAGCAAATCAATTTAGCTCTCACTAAAATGTTAACTGATGAATTTTGTTTATTTTCACAGATATGACCTATGTGTCTGAGAAATTCTTTGAGCCGTGCCCAAAAAAGCTTGTGGGCCGATACAAGAATCTTTCTTTATATTCCATTCAAATTTGATTTTGGTTTTCTAGATATTTTTGATGATCTGAATAACTTTTGCGAAATCTATTAAAAGCAAAAGGTCTCTTTCAAATTTGAAAAATAATTTGTTGGCACTTTTCAGGGGAGTTTGGAGGGGCGCAAAAAGTCTAACCTAATTTGGGGCGGGGGATGATATAGAACTTAGGCCTCTTGTACTGAAAGGATTGCATTGGAATTCTACTGTGTTTCTATTCACACTCAATAGAATTAGCGATACAACATTACCATTATTACAGATAAGCTTTTAATATCAATTGAGCATTACCCTTTATTTTAAAATTATATTTTGAACAAAATATTGCATATAAACAGATATTCAGAATAAGGAACTTTAAAAAATAACATATGGGAAAGATTTCCACGCCTCGACGATGTGCTGTGATGTGATATTCATGATATAATGTAATTCTTGTATGATCTCTAGGTAGAAGTTTTGGATGATTTTGCTCTGAAGAAAATGATCTTACAATTTGAGAAGCGTGTATACAGAAATCAAGAGATGAGAATTAAGTATTCCGATATGCCTGAAAAGTAAGATGATTTTTTATATTGAACAATTTGCTTATACTCCCTCTCCCCGATCTAAGCACCTTACACATCTTCAAAAATTTCACAATCAGTCATGATTCAATATGGTGTTTTCAATACAGTACAGATATGAGAATAAATAATATTATTTCCTTCTTTGTGAGTGATAATCATCTAATGTACACCAAAATAAATTTCTTTAAATTATTTTCAAGAAGGCAGATATTTATATTGGACTTCTGGACTGTTTTTATGATGGTATTCAGAGTACAGAGACATATACAACTTAGGCCCACATTTGCAGTCTTGTACAATGTCTATTTTGTTATGTACTGCAAGTTTCATCCATAGGCTACATGACTTGATGTGTGCATGGATGAATCATCAGATGTACATACCATACTTTTTTTTGCCAAGCAATATAGTTCTCAATCTGCACAGGTCCATGCTATGCCCCAAGTAATCCCACAGGCCTTTCAGAAACTTCTCAACTTTTATTTCTTGATCCACTTGTGCTCTGTCATTTGATATGACAATTAAACTGATGTTTATAAATTACAAAAAAATATTCATGTTTTTAAAAAGTTATGGAAGTTTAATCATTGTTTAGGCCTACATGTTTTGTATATACATTGTATTACATATATTTGCCAGATTTATGGAGTCTGAAGTTGAGCTAAATGAAGCAATACAGGAGATGCATGTAGTAGCCACAGTACCTCATCTCTATCACATCATGGTGGATCTTAATGCTGTCCAATCCCTCTTGCAGTTACTCACACACGATAACACAGGTAAATCAATGTACTGGTATCTCTGTTATTTCACAGTATTCAGGTATAATACACCAAGGCCTTAATAATAATAGGGCATTATTAAACCTTAATGTGCCAATCACGTCTCTACCTGTTTTCATCCTTTTTATTTGTATTTCAAACACAAATGTTTGAAGGACATATGAAGTTTAGGTTTTTTAGATTGGCTTATGTGTTGTTTCAAATTTCACATATAATTGTGACTCGATTTGGCAAAATGAGTCGTAAGTCACACTTTGACAAAAGATGCTAGGGCTCTTAAAAGCTAAAATGACCTTGATTTGACATATTTGCAATTTCTTAATCAGTTTTTATTTTTATATGATAACTTTCGAATCCTAAAATTCTGTGGCATAGAAATTCTGTTGAAAAAATGTTTTATATACCTATATCTGTTATTTTAGTTTTAGGCTCAATTACACTCCGATCAGTGATATTTGTTAGCATGTACATGTTACCATGGGAGCAGTCGCTGATAAGTAGGAAACATTGATACAGTGTAAAAATCCAGACGATAACAATTTGTGACATCTACTTTCAAAGTTCACAAAATGTTAGAACTATACGTTTATTATTAAACAACTGACGTCAAAATAAATAACTATTTTATTTCTTTAATTTTAATCGAATTGTGTGTACTAATTGCCTTTTTGTACTTCAAAGGCCATTTTCTCAAAATTACATGACTTCACACTTCATATTTCTGGAGTTAACCATGCTACAGCGTTGTGTGATATACTATTTTAAAGCTAATTTTGTGTAGATTCAGGATCTGTTAATATCAACGATATTTAAATATGCGACTTACGCCTCATTTTGCCAGATTGGGTCACATATGTAAGTAATTTTTACCCACTTAAAGAGTTACACCTTTTGGTACAGTATACTAATTTCTTATTGAAGAGTAATAACAAGATAAGTCAAGACTTTATTTACATGTATTACTATACTATGACATGTAGAACATATATTACACAAAAAACTATTTATTGTCACACCCTAGTATTAAATTGTTATAGCAGCATGTGCCAGTGTACTAAAATTCAGAGCCGCAAGATTCTTTTTTTTGTCAATGTCATACATTTTCTGTGAAATCTCCATGTAATTACCATCATCCTACAGCATCGCAAAAAGTCACTGGATATCAGTTCTACCAGGACAGGTAATTGAACAGGTGCAATTTGCACAGGTCTAGTGTGTCATACATGTAGGCCAACGACTTGGTACGGTATTTGCTGGTGGAAATAAAATTTTATTTTGATATTGCAGATATTGCAGAAAGAACTTTTATGTCAGTTATGATTTGCAAAGTTATGTCATTTTCTAAGGTCACAGCATCATGAATCACATATCATAACTAATTTGTGACACATTTGATGTAACTGTTTTGTGTATATCCGCCAAAAATTTGTCTTGTCCACCATATTTACTGGACCAGTTTCTGCTATAACAAAAATGCTTTGCGTGATCCTTGCCTGAGTATCATATGTTAAGCAAATTATATCAGATACCAAATCATACATTGTGTTTATTATCCTATGTTTGTAGATATTACTATAGCTGTTGTGGATCTGCTACAAGAAATGACTGATGTGGACACATTAACAGAAAGTGAAGAAGGTGCCAACATCCTAATTGATGCGCTGGTTTGTACAACACAGTTTTATTGAAACTTCTCTATCTTCTCTGTGTTCTGTTGCCAATCCTAATGACCAAGTTAAGATGTCATAATTCTAGATTATCCCTTTAACCACCAAATTATTTAAATAGATGTTCACCGACTTGAATTAGTGTCTCGCTACAGTGACCCACAACTTCCAAATGGGTGAAAATTACTCATATTTATATTTTTTTAATTTGAGAACGAACATCTGCAAATTTTGATGTTTAAACACACATTTTCTGTGAACGATTACATTTTCTTAGTTATTGAACTGTAATCTTGCACTATTCTCTTTATTCAATCAAACCATAAACAGTTATATTTTTCATTAATTTTGTTTAGATTACATTGAGAGTATATATGTACTACTCCGTCAAATCTGCTTCTGTATAATAATAATGGTTAAATTGTCATATAGCAAGGGGCCTCCCTGACTTAAACCATGTGGTCTTAATGGAGGTCTTCCATACGATATTTAGGGATAGAATATTTGCACATTCTGGTTGAAGAAATTATTTTAGTTTCCAGAGTGACAGATTTGACATACAGATCTGAAAGTAATCTGCAGGGATATAATTTTTCCGTTTTTAAATGAAACTACATGTACCGGTATGTACAATCTATATTGCTTGTGCTTATCATAGCTAGAAGGACAAGTTGTGGCAATGTTAGTGCAGAATATGGATAGGCTGGATGACACGATTAAGGAGGAGAATGAGGGCATTCACAATACTCTCGGTAAGTCAAACATAATATGTAGTGCTATTATCTATATTTTTAATCACAATTCTCAGAATTTAAGTTGAATAAAAATAGCATGGATATAACAGATTCTTTCTTTTTTTTCTGAATTATTTTTTCATTGTTCTTCTACAGCATACCTTGGTACATGTATTTTAGGTATATGGGAGTCTATATATATTTTTGGGATGTAACAATTTCTCACTCACAACCACTCTCATGCATAATATTTTTAACGCTTTGAGCCTCTACACCCAACTGCATCTCAGAAGACTACAGGTGAAGTTTAAAGATCGGCGATGCAGTGTTTCTGGCTTCTGAAAATAGTTAGTTGGAGTCAGGCAATATGAAGATTCTGATTCCAAACTGGTGTAAGGAGTGGATTTTTTTTCAGAGAAGGGCAAGGCTTCAGGTGGCTTCTAGTGATATCTAAATGTACATTTCAAGCTATGAACAAGTAATTATTTTCTTGGTACATGTATATATCATTGTTGGCAGAATGGAATGTTTTTTTGTCAAGGGGGGGGGGGAGGATTGACGACAGATCAGAAACACTGCGATGTTAACCTATTTTAGGTTCACCATCGTAGCATTGTAATTTATTGTGAAGTCCAATATATATATTTTCTAAGTCAGTCACTTTATTTCAAACAACAGAAAAGTACAACATGGGCTCTTGTAGATGTTGGATATAATATGGTCAAGGTCAAGGATAAAGGAAAATTGCTTGTTAATGCGATGACTTGAAAAATAATGATTGGATCGCTCCAATAATTTTAGTATGGAGATGACCTGATTAGATTTTCAGCTTTTCACCGATAATATATTTTTTTTCAACTTAGATTATAATTTTTATTATAATTTTCAATAGTACCTTGAAAACTGATATGTATAGCTTTGTGGGGTCTGCGAGTCTATTGGCAGTGTCTGTTTTCATGAGTGAGCTATGACGGACATCTTGATTTGAACTATTGAATAAATTGATTTTATGTTCAGTTAAATGCCTTGAAACCAAGTACATGTACATACCCTAATAGTTTTTCGGTGTTTGCGAATCGATTGGTGAGGTTTGTTTTCATGAGCGACTGAAAATTAGGCTGTGCTGGCAATCTTGAATGGATTGATTCGAATAAGTCATTTTTGTCTTGAAACCTTGTGTGTATAGATCTTGGTGGTTTTTTAATCTTATCAAACGTTTTGCGTCACCAATCAGCCGAGGGCACTTAGTCTAGTCAAAAAATAGGGTTCCCGTGCACCTTTGGAAATATACTTCTAATTGGTGTATCTAGCTTGAAAAAAAAACGTAGAAAACGATTAGCTATGTTAACAAGCTGAAAAAATGTCCCTAGTACCATTTTTATGCAAATTTGTGCCGCCATTACCGAAAAATATATATTTAGTTATAGCTCTGTCAATATCACAGATGACGGTACAATAAGGCTGTCTACACCCATGTTTTGAGGGTCAAATAGGGCAACAAAACCATTTTTAGAGTGATCTGATGTATTCCAGAAAATTTAGTATGCAAATTAGCGCCGCCATCACCGAGCAATGTATACCTATTTATAGTTTGGTCAATATCACAGATCACGGCACAAAAAGGGTGTTTACACCGATGTTTTGATGGTCAATGAAGTTTGTAAAAACATTTTTGGAGTGATCTGGTGTGTTGCAGAAAAAAATAGTATGCAAATAAGTGCCGCCTTTTCTAAAAAAATTGATTTTACTTCATATGTCGTTCAATTGGCATATATCAAAATGTTTGAGGGTAAGTAAACACAATTAAAATATCATAAGATTGGTCTAATAAGCGTGAAAAACACTAACTGTGTTTCCAACATTTTAGAAAATGAAAAGAAACCTTTTTAAAATTACCGTTAAGTTAGGTTAGAACATGGAGATAGTTTAGTCTCTACTTTCTCCAATTTAGAAGATAACACAGTATATAGGCCTATCGTAGTTGTGTGCTTGAGGCTCACACCAGCCTCGGTATGCTAATTAAACTGGCCTAAGTTACATACATGACATGGATGGATCGAATTATTTCTAAAAGGTTAAAGGCTAGTCAAGCCTATCACATCTAAAAAATAAACCCTAGGCTGTAATAGGCTATTATCTCAATTTAATTATATTGTGATGCGTGAACTAGTCTTGATTAGAGTTAGTATAGACAGCACGTACTTCCTTCTACATAGTGGGGAGCCTGGGCTGAAGGCGTGATCACAGTCATTACGAAAGTGATCTTGTCCATTGAAGAAGTGATAACAGCCTCTTTAAAAATATCCCAGCCAGTACAAAGTTGATCTTCGTCACTAACAAACTGATGTCAACCAATGAAAAAAGGATGTCGGTCACTACCAAAGTTATCTTGGCAGCTAGAGAAGTGGTCACAGCCACTTCAAAAGTTATCTCAGCCCAATCTAATGGCAGCCACACAAAATATGATCTCAGTCACTACAAATGTGATCTTGACCACTGAAGAAGTGATTGCAACCAGTTTAAAAATGATCTCGCCCACTACAGAAGGGATCTTGGTCACTGAAAAAGTAATCACAGCTTCTTTAAAAGTTATCTCAACCACTACAAAGGTGATCTTGGCCACTAACGAACTGATGTCAGCCACTACAAAAGTGATCTCGGTCACTACAAAAGTGATCACGGCCAACGAAGAAGTGATCACAGCCACTTTAAAAGTTATCTCAGCCACTACAAATTGATCTTGGCCACGACCAACTGATCTTGGCCACTGAAGAAGTGATAACAGTCACTTTAAAAGTTATCTCACTCACAACAGGAGTGATCTTAGCCACTGAAGAAGTAATCACAGGATCTTTAAAAATTATGTCAGACACTACAAAGGTGATCTTGGGTACTAGCAAACTGATGTCATGAAGAAATGGTTAAAGTTATCTCAGCCACTACAAAAGTGATCATGGCCACTGAAAAAGTGATCACAGCCACTTTAAAAGTTGTCTCATCCACTACAAAAGTGATATTGGCCACTGAAGAAGTAACCACAGCTACTTTAAAAGTAATCTCAACCTCTATATACGTGATCTTAGCCACTGAAGAAGTGATCACATCCTCCTTAATAATTATCTAAGCCACTACAAAGG
This sequence comes from Flabesymbios commensalis, assembly GCA_964017125.1. Lineage (NCBI taxonomy): Eukaryota > Metazoa > Annelida > Polychaeta > Terebellida > Flabelligeridae > Flabesymbios > Flabesymbios commensalis. Next base: position 59,224,344 of record OZ024909.1, on the reverse strand, counting down.
TGATCTTGGCCAGAAACAAACTGATGTCAGCCACTGAAGCCACTTTAAAATTGATCTGAGCCACTACAAAAGTGGTCTTGGCCACAAACAAACTGATCTTGAACACTGAAAAAGTCATCACAGCCACAATAAAGGTTATCTCAACCACCATAAAGGTGATTTTGGCCACAAACAAACTGATCTTGGCCACTTAAGAAGTCACCACAGCCACTTTGAAAGTTATCTATCTACCAGAGAGGTAATCTTGGCCACTTGGACACTGATATCAGCTAACAAAAAAGTGATCTCGGTCACTACAAAAATTATATTTACCACTTTAAAAGTTGTCTCATCTACTACAAAAGTAATCATGGCCACTGAAGAAGTGACCACAGTCACTTTAAAAGTTATCTCAGCCACTATATAAGTGATCTTAGCCACTGAAGAAGTGATCACATCTTCCTTGAAAATTATCTCAACCACTACAAAGGTGATATTGGCCACTAACACACTGGTGTCAGACACTGAAAGAGTGATCTCGGTCACTACAAAAGTAATCTTAACCACTGAAGAAGTGACCACAGGCACTTTAAATGTTATCTCAGCCACTACAAAAGTGATCATGGCCACCGCAAAAGTCATCACAGCCACTTTAAAAGCTACCGCAGCCAGTACAAAGGTCATCTTGGCAACAAAAAAACTGATCACAGCCACTTCAACAGTTATCTCAGCCACTACAAAGGTGATCTTAGCCACTAACACACTGATTCCAGCTACTGAAAAAGTGATATCGGTTACTGCAAAAATGATATGTACCACTGACGAATTGATCACAGCCACTTTAAAAGTTATCTCATCCACTACAAAAGTGATCTTGACCATTGAGGAAGTGACCACAGTCACTTTAAAAATTATCGTAGCCATTATATAGGTGATCGTAGCCACTGAAGCAGTGATCACATCTTCCTTAAAAATGATCTCAATTACTACAAAGGTGATCTTGGCCAATAACACACGCATGTCAGCCACTAAAAAAGTGATCTGGGTCACTACAAAAGTGATCTTAGTCACTGAAGAGTTAATCACAGGCACTTTAAATGTTATCTCAGCCACCACAAAAGTGATTTTGGCCACCGAAGAAGTCATCACAGCCACTTTAAGAGCTATCTCACCCACCACAAAGATGATCTTGGCCACAAAACTTATCTTGGACACTGATGAAGTGATGACAGCCACTTTTAAAGTTATCTCAGCCACTACAAAGGAGATCTTGGCCACTAACAAACTGATTTCAACCACTAAAAAAGTGATCGCGGACACTACAAAAGGGATCTTGAATAATTATTTTTTAGATATGATAAACTTAAAGGGACATGCTCAAGTGGCCCTAATTTAAAAAGTTTCAAGGTTTAAATTTGTGTTATTTAGGCCTATATCATCATAAATCTACATTATCTTTCTCCACCCTCCATTTGAAAGAGATATGTAGGCTACCCGATAAGTGTGTATTTTGTAATGTTCATACAATTTCAGACAACCATTACATTACATTGACCATTCACCTGCCCACTGAGGGTGTAGATAAAGGTCCGATGTTGATTAAATTTTTTCTTTGAAAGGGTCAACACGAAGGAAAATCCCTTTCTTTTTGTCACAACATTATCCACAAACATCCCATGAATTTTGCCGTCGTATGTTTGCGATGTTCACGATTCCCCACAAAGTTTAGTGGTATAGAGCCTTCTCGTCTAAGCTGTGTGGTCCAATAGGAAAACGGTCATTTTCTGATGACGTTGTGATTAAACTTGCAACTTCTTTGCCGATGTGATACATCTGAGACATTTTTTTCTAATATGAGTTAAAAACTATAGTATATTATAACAAAAAAAACTATTTTTAGAAGGAAATAAAAAAATAGTGTCTCGTTTTCTTTTCCTGTTAAATATGTCATGTCCATTAGACAAAGGGTCTATCTAAAATACAAAAATATATTGACCGACATTTGTCATATAATATGTTTCTTCTAAACCTAATTTCGTTGCAAACGGATGTTTCTAAAAGTTGTAGTCCATCGGAATGTTGCCCTGACATATTAAAACACTGAAAAATATATAACAGAGCTAAAATAAAAACATGTCATTTGCCTGAATATGCCCTATGTGCCTTTAACTAGGCTTAATCTACTCTCCTTTTTCGAAACAAGCATATTCATCCATGTCATGCATGTAGCTTAGGCCAGTTAAATTAGCCTACCAAGGCTGGTCTGAGCCTAAAGCAGAAAATCATGACAGGCCTATCCTCTGTTATCGTGTTCCTCCACGCTAATTTTCATCATGATCATTTTCTAAAATGTTGGAAATGCAATTAGTGTTTTTCAAATTTATTAGATCAATCTATTGATATTTTAAATGTTTTTAGGCCACTAACCCTCAGAACCTAGGGGTAGAAATTTTTGAATGTTCAGTTATCAAAGATAGGCCTATTGGGCGACATATGACGTGAAATCAATTTTTCAGTAATGGCGGCACTAATTTGCACACTTTTTTTTCCGCAACACATCAGATCACTCCAAAAATGTTTTTACTGTCTTCATTGACCATCAAAACATGGGTGTAGACACCGTTTTTGTGCCGTGCTCTGATATTGACCAAGCTATAAATAGATATACACTTTTTGGTAATGGCGTCGCTAATTTGCATACTAATTTTTTTGAAACACATCAAGTCACTCTAAAAATGGTTTATTGTTTTCTTTGACCCTCAAAACATGGGTGTAGACAACCTTGTTGTGCCATTATCTGTGATATTGACAGAGCTATAACTAGATATACATTTTTCTGTAATGGCGGCGCTAATTTGCATACTTTTTTTTTAAACATGTTGAGTCACTCTAAAAATGGTTTTATTGTCTTCTTTGACGCTCAAAACATGGGTGTAGATACCCTTATTGTGCCGTTATCTGTTATATTGACCGAGTTATAACTAAATATATATTTTCCGGTAATGGCGGCACAAATTTGCATAAAAATGGCACTAGGGACATTTTTTCAGCTTGTTAACATAGCTAATCGTTTTCTACGTTTTTTTCCAAGCTAGATACACCAATCAGAAGTATATTTCCGAGGGTGCACGGGAACCCTATTTTTCGACTAAACTAACTGTCTTAGCTAGGATTAGACAACCGCGCGTCTTTGTTTCCAATTTTTGCATAACTTCCTGTGCATTTCCTCCTTCACAGTGTAATTTGGAAAAAATTTGCATGGCATTTTGACTTTTTATACCCGTCCCAAAGACGGGTGCGCTGGTTGCAGGCTAACACAGTGGCCGAGGGGTGTCTGCGTGCTTGCACAGTATTAATAATACTAAAAGTGAGCGGGATAGGTCTATAGTTTCTACTATTTAACTATAGGAAACCCCACAATGGGCATGCAATAGCATATTTACTTTCGACCTTGGGTGACCATGAGAGGTCAAGCACACTTAAATGGTTTATAACTTGAAAATATACAATGTGAGAGCTATAGTTTCCATTACCATACCATAGGCTATACACTAGCATATTTATTTTTTCCCTGTGGTGACCATGATCCATCAAACTGGGGTCATTCACATTCTTAAATGATTTAAGTTTTGAAAAATATATGTAGCTAGGAAAGGATGTTCTGTTGAACATGAGAGTCCCCAGCAGCACTGTACTATAAGTCGACGCGCTATTAACCTAATGCCAGTTTAATGCTGGACCACCGTCGCTGTTCAACATCCATGTAACACTGGGCAGTGAATATGCTGGCTAAGTGCCACATGGCTCTACAATGTACGCGTACCCATGATATACTCACCCAATGCAGTTCAATGTTGCAACGCTATTGTCCTATTGACACAGTACAATTTTTCGTATCGCGTCACTTCCACCAGGGGATGCTTTTCAGGGTTCGTAGCTGAAGCCAATCCCATCTTGTTGAAGCCAACGTTTCTATTTATCAAGATCGTTTTATTCATCATGTTCATTCATTTAATAATTTATTCCACAAGTGTTGCATATGTTACAGCTATAATAGAGAATATGACAGAGCTAAGGCAAGAAGTCTGTCAGGAGGCAGTGCAACAGGGAATGATGGAATGGCTGTTAAAAAGACTTAAAGTAAGAGAAGAATTATTTTGCTAGATAAATCAACGGGTTTCTCACTTTTAGCTTATCTTTCCACCACACATATAGGATGCAATGGTAGCAGTTGATGATAAAGAGTCAAAGTGGTATTATGTGCCTACTGTTAAGGACACTGACTTTGACTCTTCACCATTGCAGTGCAATAGCAAATAAGAACATGATCAGTGAAGGACTGGTTAATGTTTAAATTTATTAGCTTTCTATACTGAGATTTTGTGTAAAATTGTCTGTAGATTTTAAATTGTTATTTAACACGCATGTACACAATAATTATGATCTTTCTCTCTATAGGTGAAGGTACCTTTTGATGACAATAAACTTTATGCCAGCGAAATTCTAGCTATCTTACTACAAAATCATGAAGGTAAGATAAAATACTCTGTCAACCATATGACTGAATCAGTAACCTTAATACAGTATTGGGAACAGAACACTAAGGCCTATATGTGGTCCATACTTCTGTTCCTCTCGCAAACTTTTGTCAACTACTATTTAAAGATTATTTTTCAATGGTGCGAATGGCGTCATATATAATGTTTTATAGGCTTCTGTTTGAAGCATTGGTACTTTTAGCCAGCATACAAGTCTTCATGACAACAAACCTACTGTAATTACCTTATTAAACACACAAAAACATCTTGCAGCATCGTTGTGTGGTGGCAGTCATATAATTGCACATGTATATCATAATCTTTCTTAATTGTTCCTCTTATGAAAATGATTATGGTGTCTACGTGTATTTATTAAAATGTAAATGAATATATATTTATTTTAGAGAATAGGGTTAAGTTTGGAGATCTAGATGGTTCAGATATATTACTCCAACAGCTGGCTGTAAGTACATCTCCATTTGCACATATCGATCACAAAAATTATGAATGAATCATGAAGTAAAATTTAGCTACAGTACCAGTTTGACAGAGAACCATCCCCGGAGCAAATTATGATGCTGGCTAAGGTGTCAAGATAATGTTGAAATAAAACACCTCAACGCGGTGTGTTGTTGCAGTGGTTTATTTCGTCATTTCACCATGATAGCTGGTGAAATGCTGGTGATTCCAAAACATTTAGTGTACTCACACTCACAGTGAAATGAATTGAAAAATTAATTCTAAAAATCAGGGGGTGAATATTCAATAATACTAAAAATTTATCTGAAGCACTGTAAAGATTATTATGTATAAATGTTGAGTGCTGTGAATGCTTCGTATATGCTTCGTATCTCTATGCTGAGGTATTGCAAACTTAATACTGAAATCACCTTTAAAACTGTTATTTGATAATTAAATAATATGCTCAAAGAATGCCAATAGTTTGGAATAGTAGTTAACTGGTTAATTGTTGTGATAAATTTGGTGTAGACGGTAGTTGTCCAATGCTAACCTCTCAAGTCAAATACTGTTACTGCCTATTTGACAGGCTTACAAAAGACACGACCCGGTAACATCCGAGGAGGTGGAAATGGTGGAAAACCTGTTCAACTGCTTATGTTCAGGGTTGATGTTGCCAGCAAACCGTGAACGTTTCTTGAAAGGAGAAGGTCTTCAGCTGATGAACCTGATGTTGAGGTCTGTACTTCAGTTCAACCTTTCAGCAGTGAGACCGACTTTAGTTGTCAGAATCTGAAGTCTAAAGTCGATACCCACACTGAAAGAGTCAAGTATTTATAATGGCCGTAGACCCATATTATAGGTGTTTAAATGACAGGAAAAGAGCTAACTGAGCCATTTATTGAAAAAACCCATTTGTTTTCCATGGTTTATACAAAAATATTTCAGCGTTGTAAGGGTTAATAAAATCAAATATTTGTAAAATATTGATAAAGGTCTTCCCAAGGGAATGTCAGTTTTTGATGTTATATGTAAGGGTTTATGCTTCCCGGTAAACACGATGCACTGAGGCTTGAACCCGTGTTGTTCTAATGTTGGGTCAGAGTCTTCGTTGCTGCACCAACGTTTAAACAATATTAGGTCAGTTCTTCGTGTTCAATGTGTTGTCTGGTAATCTGACAGATATCTATGTATTATATGTCAGGAATACGTGATAATGACTATAATTTTGATAGTTCATTTTGGTATACTGTCAAAATTGCATGAAATAAATGTAATCTAGCATGCACCACTTTATCTCCAGTAACCAAAGTTTCTCATACGACTTTACATTGATATTGAACTCACTTCTAAATATCTAGTCCTAAAAAATACAATCAACTACTACATATGACAAACTAATCTCGTATTTTGTAAATGGACATTTCCCTGGTAAATTGTTACCATCGATTTTTTTGTTTTTCTCACATTTTTTTACAGGCTGCTTTCGGAAAAAAATATTTACATCGTCACAGTTTGCAATTGTAGATAAAAAAGCCGAACATTGTTCGCTATTTTTTCAACTTGTGTATAATACTACACATTTACCATAAGGGGCTGAATGTGCTGAAAATTATAGATCAATGACGACGCTTTAAATACGATTTTGTAAAATACCATCAGTTAATGTTTTTATGTATTGTATTTTCTCAGAGAAAAGAAAATGGCTCGTTATAGTGCAATAAAGGTTTTAAATCATGCCATGTCTGGTGTGGAAGGAGAAGATAACTGTCAGAAATTTGTTGATATTCTCGGTCTTCGTAGCATATTTCCACTTTTTATGAAAACAGCAAAGATTCATAAAAAGGTCAGCATGACGAAGGAAGAGCTGGAAGGTGAGTTTAAAGCTAGGATTGTCACTAAATCCAATATGTTTGCATATTTCAATCATCGATCAAATTAATAAAATGTAAAGTCACTTGTCATCTGAGAACAATCAGTGTATAGTAGTGCTACACATGTGCACCAAACAGATATATCATTTTTACATATTTGTAGAACATATCATAGCTGTTATGGCAGCGTTGGTGAAGAACTGTCAGTCTTCACAACGACAGAGGTTACTCAGTAAGTTTGTGGAAAACGATCACGAAAAGGTAAACAATTTTTTTTCAAAACTAAAGATTCTTAATACTGATTTAAAAATAATTTAATTTATTAGACCTAGTAGTCACACACTATTTAAAATTCCCAGGCAATATTGTTTTTAATAAATAATTTATTGTCTTCCACCGTGTGTTTTTACATACCATGTAATATTTAGGCAATTACCGGTACATGTATTTTAATTTCTTAGTGACAGGTCCAACTTCTCTCATAGCTCAGATGAGTTGAGTACGATTTCATATTAATTGGGCTCACCTTTGGTCGTTTTTATAAAACTGATTTATTGTAAAGACAATGAACACACCTTATTTTTTCTATTACATTCATTTTCATATCATGCATGTAGTTCCCCAATAGCTGGCCAAGTTTCATAATAATTGGGATCACGCTTTAGTGACAGCCACATGTTTCTGCATTTCTGTTTATTTTGCAAGGCTCTTCTTTTTGCAGGTTGACAGATTGATGGAATTACACTTCAAATATTTGTCCAAAGTCCGTATAGCGGATGACAAAATTGAGAGAGAAAAACATGTAAGTGAATAATATCAATATAAGTCACTTTTATATCACTGTAAATGTTCCTTATCAATCTATCCAGGGACAACACTGTTTCATACCCATGTTTTGTATATAATTCTTAAGTTCAAACCATGGAAATTTAATTTATTATAATAGTTAGCTCTTTGATAGATAGTAAAACAATTGACAGCATCAATCTTTGTTGTAATAAAAAGCTAAATGTTGCTATTCGATTAAAAATTGGCACCCAATTATCCTTTTCCGGACGAAGACTTCAATTGTAATCTTGAATCGTCAAGTTATAACACCTCATTTCCATTTGAAACTAGAATTGTGTTAACAATTCCAGGAATAATAATTGTTGCAATGGTAATCAATAATGTGTGTTTGGTAGGAGGTGCGGGCAGCCGGAGGTGCAGTGGATGAGGACATGGAGGAACAGTTCTATTTACAGAGATTAGAAGCGGGACTCTTCTCTCTCCAGATGATAGACTATGTTATGCTGGATATCTGCCATTCTGCACAGACCAGTGTGAGATCATCTTTCCACTTTATCTTAAATAATCTGACTTAACTGAAACTGTGTTGTATTTTCTTGTTTAGGCTCTAAACATTTGGCTTAATGTCTGGAGTATGAAAATGGAAAACATGGATCAGACCATTTGCCTTGAGTATTTCATATATAATTTTTTTCCTTGTTCTTTTATTTCCATTTTATATGAGGCAGTATATCTCGCAGTTAAATGATAAATTGTGAGCCAAACATCTTCCTAATTGTCTTAGCGAACATAGCGAACTGGAGGGTAAAAGGGTGTATCTACCACTTTGTAAGGTGGCACATACGTTTCTTCATCCTCCAGGCGACGAAACACTGCATCACATCGTCAGTAATAGATGTGTTTTGGTTATTCCAGGTCAAGCAGAGAGTACAGCAAATACTGAACATGCGTGGAGGATCCATGAAAACTATTCGTAGCGTTATGAGAGGTGGGTCCCAGTTTTATCATCACTTATTAGTGATCATATACAGAGTAGACCTGTCTGGTTCACTTCATGATGCTGCAGTGCTTGTATTTCTATAAAAATTCAAATGAAGTCTTTAACAACTACCCAGTATTCTTATTCAGTCTACATTTCACATTATTTTTTATTATAAATTTAGCTGACTAAATGAAGTCATTTTACCTTGAAAAAACCCCGATACATGTGCGGATCGCGTTATAACAGGATTCTACTGTATCGCGTTACACTGCATCGCGTTACACTGCATGAAAACGAACCAATGTCATTTTTAAACTAACTTCATGCTTTATATATAATTTACAGAATATGCTGGAAATATCGGAGAGGCGAAGAGTGAAGAGGTCCGAAAAACAGAACAGAATAAGATTATGCAGTTATTAGAAAAATTCACACATTGAACTGGGCTTGTAGCAGGAGGGAACTTAGCAAATGCTGTGGTCTATATGATCTTACTCTAGAAGGAATATTTTGTATGGTGGAATAACAATACATGGTAGCTCATAGCGTCTATTTATCTGAGATTCCATTCCAGATAAGTTGTCATAAAGGGTGTGGAATGTACATGATGTAGCAGGCAGTTCTGAAGGGAGTTGAATTTATGTTTTAGCATAGGCTACTCCTTCTAAACCTCACAAAAAGACGTTGCGTGCCGCGATCTCGCACATTCATTACTACCATATTGCCATTCATAGACTGAATATAATGAGCAGAACATGTACAAAATATTTGTTTTTATTGTCATACATTTTCTTGTTCACACGGCAACATTCATCTCATTTTCCCAATTCATTCAAAATGTACATAAATAAAATATGGAAACTGTCTATTGTTATATTTCTTTCCAATCCAACTCATCCAGATTGTGCTTCAATTTCATGTTTTTATTTTCCTTGCTTTTTCAATTTTTCTTGGCGTGCCTTCTCAAATGTTATGACCTGCAAACATAAATAGATTACTTACTTTAGGATGCACTACGCCAATTGAAAATACTAGACCAATAAGAACACCTGATAATCGATTAATATATCACAACAAGTTTTTGTACAGATAAGTGTCTAAATCACAATATATGCAATAAGGTGAATTTTCGATATCAAATGAAATGTACATGTATAGATTAAGGATATAGCACAATAACAAGCTCAAAAATCTGTTAATAATATATTATATTAAGGAACAGAAGAAGACTTTGACCCAATGGTGGGTAACTTATTCTCTTGCTGTATTACTCCTTGAAATATCTCAGTTGTTGCAGCTTACAAATGCCAGAAATATAGCCGCATAGTATTAGTAACAAGAGGTCAGCCAGCCACCATAAACGCCACCCGCCTGCGTGATATAATTTTTTTAGGGTGTATCCTTCCCTGAACTCTCACATTTTGTCTTATAGTGAATATAGCTATCTAGTTTGCCATGTATATTACAGATATTGAAGCTAATGATGGCCGCAAGCCAGCCATTTTGAATTTGTTGAAATTTTGTAGAGTGTATCCCTCCCTGAAAGGGCCGGTTTCCATATAATTTCGCATATTAAATTCAAAATGGCCGAATTTGATCGAGTTGAAATTTTGTAAGGCATATCCCTCCCTGAAACTGCACATTTTATTTTATAGTAATGGTCTAGCTAAGTCAATAATGACCGCAGGGTGGCTATTTTGAATTGGATGTGTGTGGCAATACAAAAGAAATTCCCCTTGGGTTTCCGAAATCTGCTCCAGAAAAAAAATGCGGATAGACGGACGAACTTCCAGGGCTGCGCCATAACCCAGCCCTAAATTTCGTTGGGCAGGGGATAAAAACTAGACATGTTATAACTAATAACTTACATTGTTGATTTTTTTTAGATTTGCACCTGCTTATTTCATAAATCTCACAAATATTTTTGTTGTTTTCAAAACTTTTAAAATTGCTCCTTTACGGAATTAATGTGTTGCCGTTGATTGTGAACCACCTTGCAGTCAACTTTTTTGAGGGATATTTTTACTTACTTTATAATTAAAGTCTAAATTAGGCAATAATACACAAAAAGGTCTGCTCCGGAAACGAAATGCGGACAGACGAACAGCGGCCAGGACTGGATGTCTGAGGCGACTCCAATACCTCTGGCCCCAGTCGAGCTGGGGATAAAAACACAATAAAATAGATTTATAAATCAGACGCATGCCTGTCGCCCATCTTAGATTGGAGTGGTAAAAATATTTGAGCCACACAATAAATTAATTCATATTTGAAAACAAATTCAAAGATGCTGGAAATAATGCCTACCAGCATGTTCTATCATCCGCCCATCACCTTGTCCACCTGTCCGTTCAGATCATAGGGTCATATAGTCAGATATTGTAAAATATTAATGTTATATTTTCTTGATGGATCACTCAACGTTTTTGATCAGCTTTGTCACATGTAAACTTCGCATTACTTAGAAAAAATTAATGTAAATATATCTGGTAGTTTGAAGGCATTGTCTTGATTTGAACGTTATACTCTCATTTATTAATTTTTAATGACATATCTTCATAAAATGCTGTTGGTGTAGGAATAATACGTGTGTATATCGAAGTGATAATAGTAGAGTGTGCACTTGTTTGCTAAACTTATCATAATGCTTTTCTATGGCCTGGTCGTGGTGAATGTCACGGTTTTCCGCAATGTAACAGACTGGTAACCGGAAGAAGAATACCTCAAAACGCACCCTTAGTACCCTGTTATAAATATGGACAAAATTGGAGAAAAAGTTTTAGAGATATGGTTCAGAAAAAAGTGGACATATTACCAGACTGCCTAACATCCTTGAAACTTTACTGCGCACTTGCTATTTTAATAGAAGTAAAAAATATTTCAACCCGAAAAGAACCACATACCAAATATTGTCACCCCATGTCACTTTCTTCCCAACCTATACAGGCAGGGAGTTTTAACAACAAAGTCCAATTCCATAGCTGCCTCTCGCACCTTGCAGCAAGCAAACATTTAATTAAATGCACTAACCTGTTTAGCATGATTCAGCGCGATCTGCTCCATTCCATTTCTTAGTTCTTGAATTGATCTCGACTCTTGGATAATATCCTGTAGAAAAAATGACATACAAATTAATTGAGAGATTGCAGTGTGGATTTACTTTTTGTTGTGAGAGTCAAAAGAGGCAATTTTTTGTAATCCATATAAAATTTACTTTTTTGAAAATTGAAAAAATCCGGAATTTCCACAGAACTGGCATCTATCATTAAGTGTTGGTGCGTGATATGGAATTCAAATAAATACAAATTTCATCGATAATATGAATTGAACATGAGGAATTTTCATAGTGGCAATTCTGTCGTCTATACGCCATGACTAAGAACAGCCATATCTTTTATAGGCCTACCATCCATTTGAAGGTTGAAATCATGTCAGCTTCAAATAGATAGTAAACTAAAACAGTAAAAAGCAATTCAGCTTTTTTTAGAATAAATGTGGATTATTTTATATTCAGACATTCTTTTTGCTGATCCACTTACATTTACAAATGTACGACTAAGATTGTATAACTTGAGAAAACAGCTGCTGTAGATCTTGTCACCTAACTGGACTCCTTCTGTGGTGACTGCCGTCTTCACTGCTTCTTCAAGCAACTAAAAATAACGTTTACAAATAAATTATAAAATATATATCGATAAAAAACTATCCCCGGGGAAATTCAATTGATCACAGGAGTGAGGAAGGTCCATCCATTTGTACATGGCAGTGAGCCACATAATGGGGCTGAAAGCAATATTAGCACTTCCATCCTCCAAAATAGAAAAAAAGGGGGATCATACACATATATGAAAACAAGATTACTAACACAGACATTAAAGTGGCAGGCGAAGGTCAGGGCCCGTCTCACTAAAGATCTTCAACATCTTGAGTGCCAGTATGAAGACTTAAGTCGTCATACTTTTGTCGCTCCCCTGTGCCGCAATGACGACTTAAGTCGTCATTTGTCAAGTATTTACCAATAGCCCCCCTGGCACGAGTAGGCACCCTAATTCATTTATGTCTGCCTCAGAGTAGAGGGTGGGTAATTCGCGGGGATTTCGTGTTTAGCGTCACATGATCACTGCACTGGTCACATGATCACACAGCGATCACGTGATACACTTTTTCCCTATTTGATATGCTTATTTGCATAAATTCAAGGCTTATTTTCACGATTCAAGGTCATCTAGATTTCAAAACCAAGATGGTTGCCATCGCGGCCATCTTGAATTTTTAACTTTTGACAGAATAGCCCTAGAATCTTGTGTAATATCTCATTTTCGACTAATTTGAATACACTGAATTCAGTGGAATGGTTATTTTTACGTTTAAATGTCATCTGAAGGTCCAAAACAGTATGGCCACCAACAACCAGAAAATACATGGAAACTGTAAAAAGTGTTTCTATTCAATAATTTATCTGCTTTGCCCTTAAAATGACCTTTATATGACCTTGTCCTGACCCCAGACTAGAACCCCAGTGAAGGGCAACCCCAAACCATGTTACCTTTATCACCCAGGTGTGGGTGCCTCAGGTGTTTTGTGACTTGAAGCGTATGTTCTGCAAGACTCCAATTGACCTCATTTTGCACTGATGTTAGCGCTGGTACAGGGTGTGATATAAGAGGGAACGGGTGATATTAGAGTGGGGTATTACCCCTCCAAGCCGAATATAGTCACTGTACTCCCCTAGGATGCGTGTTGGAAGGCTTCCCAGCCACAATATGTCAACTGCAGCCTTGTGGAACACTCCTTTTGCAACAAAAAACATGTGGAAACTAAAAGTATGTTTTTGTCCAATAATATAGCTGGTTTGACCTTGAAATGACCTTGATATGACCTTGACCTGACTGTGCAGTAGAACTCCAGCAAAGGGCAACTCCAACCCACGTCACCTTTAGTACCCAGGTGTGGGTGCCTCAGGTGCTTTGTGACTTCAAGCCCATGTTTCACATGACCCCAATTGACCATTTTTTGCATTGATTTCAGTGTTGGTAGAGGGTGTTATATAAGAGGGGACGGGGGATATAAGAGTGGGGTATCACCCCTTCAAGCCAGATAATATTCACTGTACCCCCAAGGATGCGTGGTGGAAGGCTTCCCAGCCACAATATGTCAGCTGCAGCCTTGTGGAACACTCCTTTGCAACAAAAACTGTAAAAAAAGTTTTTTATTCAATATTTTAGATTCTTTGAGCTTCCAATGACCTTGACATGACCTTGGGGTAGTACCCCTGTAAAGTCTCGCCCCAACCCAAAGATAATTCACATGGAAGATTGTTCTCCTAAAACTCCCTGTGTTGGCCTTATGTGGCGTGGCACAGGGGAGCACAATAGGCCTGGCACTCAAGAGGTTAAATTAAGATTATCTTAACTTTCTCACATTTCCATTAGAAATGTTAAGATTCTCTTAATTTTTCTAATTTAAATCACGGAAAGTAAACATCATAAGCTTAATTTACATATTTTTAGCAAGACGGGTCCCTGGCACTAAATGACCCTTTGACCAAATACCTTTAAAATAGCTCTCCACGTTTCTTGGATATAAAACTAGTAAGTTCCCTGTGTATTGTACAATTACTTCAACAAATATGTTATTTAATTATTTGAAAGACGGTTAACATAAAGATATTCAAGTATTTAATTTTAACTCACTTTTTTGTTTCGATTTCTGGCATTTCCTGAGGAAGCCTGAGACCGAGCATCACTCCGCATACTTCGAGTGTCTTCCGCTGTTTTCTGAGATTCTAATTTCCTTTTCTTGGCCTGATATAGACTTGTACAAAAAAAATGGTACTATAAATCGTTTAGCCTTCTTATTCTTCAGTTTTCAATGGAGGTAATTTTTTAGAATATTTAATTCATCATCAATTTGAGGTTTTAAATGTGAGCTGAGTTACGTACAAAGTATTTGAAATAAACCATATTTTTCAAACAGAGTATTAAGAAGAATCAGAAGGGGCATGGCATCACTTATCATTTGGGTGCACCTAATCATGCACGTCGGGCACCTGGCTAGACATTTCCTGTACCCCTCTCACACCTAACCAGGAAACATCAGTTAAGTATGTACACACTTTTATCAGGCATTACATCACAAGTATGAAAACACAACACTAGTGAATGAAGGTTATGAAGGTGTTTAAACACTACAGGGTAAGGCACTCATATCAGCTTGGGTGTGGGTTGAATGTGACGTGACAAAAGTGCTAAGGTGCATGGCGCCTTCTAAGTATTGTAAGGGTACCATAGCGCTCACAAAGGGTAGCAAGGCACGGCACCATGTGGGAAATGGCTAGATAAGGCAATGTTGAAATACATGTAGTATATAATTATACTGTGCTTAAGATTTATGAGGTGTGTTACTTTTAGAGGTAATTCATAATTGTCGATCATGAGCATACGTCCTGTGTGCTCATAGGATGACATCAGAAAATGTCAATTACTTTCAAAAATAAATATGTTAAGTTGCTCTCAGTTGCAACTCCATCAACTTTAAAAACATTTACTGTATGTACATGTAGTATGAGCTCTACTGTAATAGATATACATTTCTTGTTATAATACCTTTTACTGTCTGTCTGCTCTTCTCTGCCCCTTTTTGCTCGTGACCTCTGTTTTCTCTCATTATGCTCAGTGTTGCTGTCTGTGACATCTCTCAGTACAGTGATGGCAGCAGGGCTGTGAGCTTGTTCTATGGTACATGTTGAAGCTGTCTCCAGGGTGTGCATGCGAGACTTTAGCTTCTGGCATGATTTCTCAAATGCATCATCATTGTCGTGGTGATAACTGTTAAATGAATGCACATCAACAAATTTGTCTCTGATGATCTAATTTGAATTGACTCATAGTATTAACAGTCTATTCAACAATAATTAGATCTCATTTTTAAGTGTTGAAGGAAGCTTGACAGAGGTACCGCATCTAAATTCGATTTCGGATGCAATTTGCACGCTGGCCCTGTTTAAAACGGCGTGGTGACCTCATACTTTGGGGAGTTGAATCAATGGCGATTATTATTATTTTAATATTGAGAAGCTCAAAAGTAACCACCCTCTCTGAAAAGGCGGATATAAAAGTAGTTAAAACCAGAGTGTCAATGACACAGAAGCTCATCCTCAACTAGCGCAAGTTAATTACAAATTAAAATTTCTGAAATCAGTGAGGAATTTAATGCACAGGTCCGAGCTCTTTCAAACAAACCAAACAGAATTGAAATCGGATAAGAACTGAGAGAGGAGAAGCCTTTCTTGTGGATTGTGGACAGAGTGCCCTAATGGGGTTCTAATTAGTTCATAAGTTGATTAATAATTAAAATTTCTGGAATTCGTGAAGACTTTTATTGCACAGGCCCGAGCTCTTTCAAACAAACCAAACATAATTGAAATCGGATAAGAATTGAAAGAGGAGAAGCATTTTGTGTGAATTGTGGACAGAGTCCCCTAATTGGTTCTTGATTAGTTCAAAAGTTAATTATTAATTACAATTTCTGAAATCCGTGAGGAAGTTTAATGCACACGTGCGAGCTCTTTCAAACAAACAAAACAGAATTGAAATCAAATAAGAATTGAGGGAGGAGAAGCATTTCTTGTGAATTGTTGTCAGAGTGCCCTAATTGAGTCTTAATTAGGTCATAAGTTAATTAATAACTAAAATTTCTGAAATCAGTAAGGGAGGTTAATGCACAGGCCCGAGCTCTTTCAAACAAACCAAACAGAATTGAAATCGAATAAGAATTGACGGAGGAGAAGCATTTCTTGTGAATTGTGGGCAGACGACAGACGCAACATGATGGCATAAGCTCAGCTAAGGCCTAAAGGCCGGATGAGCTAACAAGGTCACTCATTATTGTGACCTGTTGTATTGTGCATGAAACAAATTGTATACAAACAAACTGCTGTGACATTAACTCAATCAAGAAGGTACTCTTAGTGCATACATGTTTCTGTGGACGGGACATTTTTAAAAATGTACTTTTTATGACATCACATAACATGAGTTATCTCGGGCTCCGTCTTTTACTGTGGAAGTGGCTTGCCGAGCTATCTCAGGCTCTGTCTGGAATGAGTTAATGCTTCAAATTAGTCCAAGATCACTATCTTTGTGCTGTATGCAAATATATGTCCATCCAAAAAAATTTAGTGACAGTATGCTGTGACCTTGAAATTAGTCCAATTTTGTTGCTGAGTAAAATTTATAGATTTAGGTACTGTATAAAAAACATACAAATGTAAATAAATAAACATCACAAACAGATGTATTCCTAATTTTGTAAAAATATCAGTTGTCAATTCAACTCACTATATATCGTGAAATGCTGTTTTTGCACTCTCTGGCCACTGTGACTTTTTTGCTTCTTCACTATCGTGCTGGTACAACTTTCCATTGCTTAATTTCTAAAAAAATTACAGACAGTATGGTACAGTATAATCTTTTTATAAGAACTCCAGTGTAAAAATATACCTGTTACCTGGCAAATCATACTAAAACAAGACGTCAAAGACACCATAATCCCCTGCCCTACCCTTGTGATGAAAACACACAAACACATCTAGGCCTAAACCCTCTGGGTGATGTGAGTGTGAAATATGAAAAAATCCCCAAGATGTTTCGGAGGTATTCTCTGTAAATGGTGCTGTTAGTCTTACAGCTATTTTGGCTTAAAAGATGTAGGTAAAAACTAGGTCAAAATCATAGCCTAAAAAGGACGGGCGTCATAACCCTCTGGTGATAATAAATACAATACATGTAACGATATTGAGAAATCCAAATTTACATAGGTGATCATTTCATTATCATATGGATTATAAGCATTGTAAAAGGATTCACTTTTCCATAAATTCCATGTGTTTTTTTTTGTGAGAAGCAAATACTACTCATGATTTGTTATAATTTATTTTAGAATACCCAGTACTAATATAACAAAGAGCAAACAAAATGGTGGACCAAGACACTATTAATCTGAGCAGTTAGCTTATAAATGTCAATTATAAAACAAATAGTAAAACTAAATTCTTTTTCATTAGATGTCACCAAAGATGTTAACAACTGCCAAATCTGGGTGAGCAAATGTATGTACTGTAGATCTGGTAATATTCGAGTGTTTCAATTTTTGTGAATTTGTGATTTTGGAACTTTTCGCGAGTGCTAGTTTTCGCGAATTTTCAATATTGAAAAAAAAAAAATTGGTCGTAATTAGATCTAACAGATAGTGAGCTGTGAAATGTGAAGTTCTAATTGCACTTACTCAGCCGTGAAATCAACGACTCTCCTTATCCATTGTTATCACAAGTAGGCGTAATCCACTGTCACCACACCCTCTTACGTAATACCAATTACGGCAATCACTATGCACACATTGGGTCGACCTCATGCCTACCTTCTCAACTCACACCGGTCCTTGTGGAAATGTTGGTTTAATGTTGGGTCAAAGCTTGAAATACCAGGCCAACATTTAATCAGCGCTGGTGTAACTTTGAGAGTTAGTTCAGCTGGTGACAATAGACAGCGGTATTGTTATACAAACACATTACTGGTAGTTAGTAAAATGGTTCCAATCATCATCATCAATAGCAGGCGTTGAGTCTTCATAGAGGCTGTAGTTAAAGATCACTGTAGTATTGGTTATTTCCCATGATAGGTAGCGCTATTATAATAATAATTTTCGTGAGATTCTTGAATTCGCGAATTTGTCCTCCTCGCGAAAATTAAAACCTCGCGAATATTACAAGATCTACAGTATACGTCTGACAAGGATACACTTTTCATGGTATACAATTACATGTATCATACATTATTGTATCAGACAGAATTTTTTCCCGAAACAAAGGGCAGGGCACCTATCGTAAGCAACATAAAATTTTCACAGTTGAAAGTCCCATACCTTACTGTTGATTTGTGAGAGTGGCTCCTTTGCAGCACTTCCATCAGATTTAAAAAACTTGAGAAACTCCGATACATCAAGCATGACCACTGAAAAAAAACTGATTGAATCAAAATTTAACAGATATTTAATCAAAGGTTAAGGGCTAAAGAACTACCCAGAATTAGGCTTACATTTCTTAATTTAGCGTTATGTCATAATCAAATCCAACCTGAATGTTGAAATTTCAGGAACACAAGTGCTGGAAATATGAAATTTTGCAAAATATCAGTTCCTCATAATCATAAATAAGTTATTTGAAAACACGCTAATAAATTTTCAGTGAATATTGTGTCATTTCTGTGCTGATGGATGCCTGGCAGATTATGTGCTTAAGTGTGAAAATGTTGGATACAGAAAACCCACATTTTCGATGGCAAATAATAGTTCAAAATGTGACTATGCATCAAAAACATTCTATTCTCAACAGATTTTATAATGCCACTTACCTTCGCCTTTGGGTGGACCCAGGCTTGCTAAACTGTCTGAAGACTTTTGTCTGTTGAGTTGTTTCTGTTCTTGGTTATGTTTGGCCAGAACAAGTCGCTCCAGCTCTGTTTCTGTGTTCCCACAGCATTCTGTGGGAAAGAGGAATACGTAGTTGATATGCCTGATACATTGTACAGACATTATTTGTAACAGTTAATAGAGCATGATTCTGGGTTTCACATCTTGCTGAAAGAAATCAGACTTAAAACAAAGAGCTTGTGTATCTCTCACCATTGGCTAAGTAGACTGTAATGTGGAATGTACAATCCGATTGTATCCACTTCACCAATACTGACCTGGTAGTGGAGGGGTTATTGAGAACCCAGTATGTCTTGTACGATGCTTCGGAAGATCATGAAGAACATCAGGCAGGTAAAGATTTCTCACTAGCTTCAACAGTGTCACCACCTCGCCTGCTTTCATCAACTTGCTCTCCCCATTTTTTATTTTGTCATCTGTTAAAAAATAAACTGTTTATACAGTATAACCTGCTACGCGTAGCCATCATTGTGACACAGGCAAAGTGGCCTTTTAATGCAGGTGGCTGCACATAAAGAGGTGCATTTGCATACAAAACGTCATTTTGGGGGAATGGCCAAGTGGACTCCCATAGGAGGCTGGCTGCTAATAAGAGTGGCTGCTCATAGCAGGTTCTACTGTAATCATTACTATGCAAAAATTCAGAATTGTAGGTCATGCTCTGTAGGCTCAACATGTAATATTTCAAGGCATGGTCAACACACTAATTATGTTACTGCTCCATGTAATCTCTAGAATATTTCCTAAATACCCATCCTGTTATTATAGAACAATAAAATGACTACATGAGATGACATGTCAATTTTGATATTCAGTTTTGAAAGAAGTATTGTATTCCGTATATCATGATTTCAACTTATTCAAAATTTTCAGATTAAATAAAAAATTATCAACATTTCAAAGAATCCAGAGAAAACCCAGACAAACTATTTGTACATCTAAAGGATTGGCTGAATATTAGCAGAGCTATGGGCGACATGGTGATGCTGTCGGCCCAAAATTGGGCAGACAATTGGTGCTGCAGGGTAATCCCACAATCCCACACTTTCACATACTAATTGCCGTCAGTGGCTTTGAAGTGGCCCAAATCCCACAGTCTGTGGTGTAAAGTGTTGTACAGTATATAATGCACACAGTTTTGTGTACATGGCAATATTAGACTTGGAAGTAAAACTAGTTTAGTTTTTTTTCAGTGCTTTTGAATTTTTTATGATTTATTTTACATTTTTAGTTCAGTAGGCTATATAACTTCATATAAATGTATTTTTAAAAAGCATATGGAGCTGCTTTAATATATTCCAAAAATAGTATAATTATTTACTCATCATACAAAGACAACTTGGTCACTCTTAGTACGATTCTAAAACAAAGTTGTAAACATTTATCTCTAATTTTTTTTATAAATATCATGTATATGATGATCAGCGCATAAGAATTAAAAACTGCAATGTTCTTGTCACGTCAGAAGACTAATCACATTCTCACCTATTGTGCGTTGAAGAATCTTGGTTTGCAGAATCTGTAAATTTTCTTCTATTTTTTTCAAACAATCACCATTCAATGAAGGCAGCTCCTGTAACATTTCACGTGCTTTTTTTCTACCTTTTGATTTTCTGTTGATACATTGTGGTAAGCGAGGAGCTGTGAGCTCCTGCTGGGACATTATGTGCTGTAAACGTCCACTGATCTCACTGGATTTCCGAAACAAGCACAACAGGTAAGGTGGAGATGATAAAGTATTACTAGCATCTAAAGTGAGCAAGAAGTGATGGAAGCGTAAATCACCGGTAGGCTCAATGTGCTGCTGGCTATCTGCAACAATACATATTGTTTATCTCACAATCATGATGCTACATCAAAGCATTGAATTTTCTCAGGAGATCATTTTGAATTATTTATACATTTACATGGACAATTCTGCCTGAAAAAAGCCCCTTGAATGACAAGAAATGTGCTGCAATTTTTAATTAGGTACTTATAAAATTGCAGTAATTAATACTGTAAATAGGGAAATATTGGCGCCTGTTTTATATCGGCGGTTTTAAAAAAAGGCCAATGTTTTTCTCTGCCATAAAGAGGCTGTTCATAATTTCCAACAGGGAGAGAGGGGGGGGGGGAAATCCACCGATATTAATCACCGCTAATTATTATCATTTCCCAAAGCACCAAAGCCTAAAGCACCCAATATTTCACGATTTGCAGTATTGATTGATCAGGGATAAGAACAGGTTAAGAAAAAAAGATGGAATCCACAAAAAAGACGAGAAAATGACTTTGGCAGCTGTTAAAAACACGGAAATTCCCGTCCCTGATTGATTCAGTTATGAAATATTGACAAACCTCAGAAGAAATTTGTCAATTAACAGACTAATTTGACAAAAATGATTCTCTTATGAATTAAAAAAGATACATTAAGCATTGAAATAGCGAATGCCATACATTTAGAGCTGATCAGAACATATTTATTATTAATTCAGTTTATGTATGCTTAACATATATGATATGTTATTAAGGTTAGGGCACTATATAAACGTTTACAAGCTAGTTGGAAACCAAATAAAATGCCACTAAAAGCGATAAACTAGTCTATGGTGGATGCTCAGCTAACTCACATTTTTTAAACGCTTTATTAATTTGTATAAACCATGGACACCAAAGTTTTTTTTAATTTGAAATCATCAAAAATGTCTTTCTCCCCTTTATTTGAATATCTATGTTTGGTTCTATGGCTATTTTAAACATTTTATTCTTTCAGCGCTGGGGTCGACTTTAGACGTCAGATTCTGAGGTCTAAAGTAGCTCACCGCGCTGATAGGTAAAGCAAATAAATCAATTTGGGAGATTTCATAAATATAAACATTTAAAATTGAATTAGTAATTACAGCTTCAAATCAATGAGAAATAATAAACAATTCAGCAGGTCAAAGGGTTAAGTAAGTTGTACATACTAAAATTTTTTGGGGAAATACTCACCATTAACGTTGGCTAGATTATCAGTCACTAATTTCCTCCAGTCATTTTTAATTGATTTCTTGCTATCTGTCGGCCACGTTGAACCGTACCGCACACGTAACAAGTAGCCATTCTTTTGGAGAACAAAAGTCAAGAATAAACTCACAACATCAATGCTTTTAACATTATGTAGCTTAATAAATAATTGACAAACAACTATAGTTCCATGTGTACAATTTTATATTTTTCTATTTCAGCAGAATATTTTTTAACAATTTTGTTTGCCTGTCAAGAAAACTGGACTACATATAACTATACTACAAAAATTTTTACTCCAGAATTTAAGAATAATACTTCTGTATACATGTACATGGTGGTGTTAATTCTCTCCCAAACTTTACAATGTAGTCGGCTGAATAAGAGAGCATGACAACTCAGGTGTTGAACTGGTTGGTTTGTCAAAAGACATGTTTATAACTCAATACAGTCACATTAGCAAATTAGCGGCTTGTTTTAAAACTCACCTTCTTAGTTTTGCAAAGCCTGTTCAGCAAAAATTGTGATTTTTTTAGTAGGCCACTGGATGATGGTATTTCTCTGAATTTAAAGTCAAGATTCTGTATAATATTGTGTATAATTATATCAATACTATTAGCTATGCTTCTATGTGAGAAAGTGATCTAAAGAACTGTCATAAGGAATATATTGTGCTAATTTTAAATACTATTCAAATGGTGAAATGGCTCAGACATCGGTGGAATGATCTTGTCATAGATGGGGGTAACTGGTAGCCTTGGTCCCTGCTCATGGTCGGGCGTCATTGGCATATATGGACCGCCAGGACACCAGTATGTGATCAAGGCATGCCGCAGCAAGTCACCCTACTCATTGAGCTTGTGTTGCGATGTTTTCTGCATTAGCATAATGCTTAGGGTAACACAATTCCTGCTATTTAACCCTTTCAGGCCTGAATTTACCATTGTCATCTTCATCCACTACAAGCCGCGAATTGCTGCCGCAATTCTCGACTTGTAGTGGATGAAGATGATTTGATGTGGTTTAAAAATTAAGGAAAATTACCTTGTTTTTGTAAACCAGTTTCATGGAAATTTTCGTTCTAAAACACTTGATTGTAAGAAAATTTAGTCTGTTTTCATGTATGTAAAATGATGCTTTGATGCATCGTGAGGGCTTAAAGGGTTAGGACATTTTTCACTGTACCAGACAAAAACGTTTTGAACTACAGTGAGAGGACTACCTGATACGAAGGCGAGTGTTGACTGATGAACCCTTATTTTAAAATACAACCTGTACCTCATTAAAACATCATAGCTGCTTTAAAAAAAAACTTGTCCCTCTCACATCCCCTGTAATTTTTACACAACACACTCATCCACAATTCTACAAAACATCTGACAAAAAGAAATTGTTTCAGTAATAGATGGCTAATGACAAGGATCAGTTGTTACTTATGTACTGAGAAAAAAAGTTCGGCTGACATAGAAAATGTCATGGAATGAGAATTTGTCAATATTATAATTGGTGATATGTTAAATGATAATTAATCGACTAATCCTGATGTTTATCTGTGAAATGTGAGAAAATTTGACAAAATCCCTTCCAAAAGTAGAACTTTGTTTGAGTCAAATTGAAATTATTTATATAATCATGATGGCAAACAATAGCAAATGTGTCTAGGCCGGGTCACATATTAAGGATACAAATTAAAGCAGTGGTTTGTGAGGAGTAGCGATGGTATCTGAGTGACTGCCACTTCTCCTAGCATTTCCATATAACTACTCAAATGTCCAAGCTGAAAATAGAAAAATTTACAGAATATTACATTCAATTATAACCTTGTTTTTAAAGCACACTTCTCCTGAACCAAACATTGGTTATCCGTAATGTGACAAAATCATAAATAAGCTAGATAATGACATATATCTAACACATAAAAGGTTTTAAAACAATTGTTGCTATTTCAGTATTAAACAAGATAGGATAATTTAAATTGATGTATATATTATTAGGACAAGGTTCCGCTGTTAAAATCTCTAGGTCTACTTATAGAAAAAGTATCTGCAGATCACCCAAGCATTAATGTCTGCTTTTGTTGCCAAACTGTCTAGTCTGTCAGCTATAGAGAACACAAAGCAAAGGGCAGTGACAGTTCTACATGAGGTGGTGTCAGATGTGGGGAGCGTGATATGCTCTGGTAGATACCATCCTCAAACAGTGGGTCCCCAGCAAACAGAATATGTCGTACGAACGTCTCTGAAAAATGTCAGTTGTGGCTGTGTAAAAGAGTGTTTACTTTGATTTTTCATTTGAGTATGGTGAAATAGTAAGCTTAGATTATTATAATGTGAATAATAATCTACAGCTGGGTTGAAATTTCAGTTTTAAACAAATTAAAAACAGAAAATATAAAAAAAACTAATATTAGGTCGTAATTGTAGTATAGAATTTTGTTAGAGCGTCTTATTTGACATATGTGAGTACTGACAATTATCATGAATATAATTATGTGCCCCTCATAATAACATTTTGTAGATCTTGCAGCTTCTTCACAATTTCTGTGGGGCTTTTTGGAGGGCCACACTTAATACATGTCGTATGGACAACACAGTATAAACTTCAAAATCACACATCATGGCATGTATGTTTTTTCAAATTATCTTCAAACTATATGTTGAATGCTATGTTTTTATGTTGCTCTATTATATGCTAATAAGGGACTAAACAAATACATTTTTTACATGTTGCATATCATCATGTATACCATTTTTTCCAACATATACAAAAAGAGACAAAAACAGGAAATTATATTACTTGATGCTGGCCATCATATGTAATATTATTTCACGCATTCGAGGTATGACACAGAAGATACATATGCACTGAAGACCAAAATATTATATTAATATATTTTGTGAATCTAAATTGCTAACTGAGGTTGATCCGAAAAAAAAAAGTTTCATCATATAAACAAGCTTGAAAAATACAAAATAGACAGACAGTCTTTTACATTTATTAGCAGACTGATAGTTTAATCCTTAGTATAAGCAGAGGCAGATTCCAAAATATATATAGGGATACCCGTAATAGCTGCAAAACTCGATATGTATTAAGATACCAGTGTTTCTCACTAAAATATTCATGTATCCATCTCTGATTCAATGTCAAACAAGCCCTAGGTGACCTCTGTTAATCAATAGATTCAAATGTTAGTTTTGATAAAACTTTTTCAAATATACAAAAACCAATGAACCAAAGGTGGAGATTATCAATATAATGTACAGAAAATGCTGTCCGTACGACATTTTATATGTCGTACGAACAGCATTGAAATGCCAGTTGCATAAAAACTAATGATGTGAAATATTTTAAACAGAACCAGTCAAACCTTTGCTAATTAAAGAAAGAGGATTTGTAGCAACAAGATTAAGGCTGCAAAATTGATTAATTAATGTGGAAAAATTATG
The DNA here is from genome assembly GCA_964017125.1 of Flabesymbios commensalis. NCBI lineage: Eukaryota > Metazoa > Annelida > Polychaeta > Terebellida > Flabelligeridae > Flabesymbios > Flabesymbios commensalis. Next base: position 59,198,798 of record OZ024909.1, on the reverse strand, counting down.
TCTCATATGTCGTACGGTTAAATTATGAAAATAGCATGAGCAAACATTTGGCACAAAACAACCAATGTGATTAAATTATCAAATATTTTGACTTTACATTTTGCAGAAACATATTCTATTATTAATTAAAGATAGAAACAATGTGAACAGTTCACTAATTGAAAAATCTTGATAAAAATAGAAAGAAACATGAAAATTAACTTCTGTGAAAAAATAAACAATAACAATGGTAATATGTTGATTTTTGGACATTTTTCAATCAACTAATAATAAAAAAAAAGTTGCAACCATATTAGTTGAGGTAGTTTTATATCATATTAGCCCATAACATTCAACTCAAGTTTTTTTCACTTTGTGCATGGAATCGCCCTTTAGTACAATATGCAGTATATAATTACAATTTAGCAATTCAGCTAAGAAAACTAATTTGAAGAAAAAAATATCTACCTGCTTAAATGAATCAAATTCTGAGGTCTCTTCTCCAGAAATCCACATAGATCTATTTAATTTTCTCGGTCTTGTTTGGAAACCACCTAGAGAAATCCCGCCACCATACTGAAAGAATAATGAGTACTTTCATTGAGGAGAACAAACTATGAATTTAGGAAAATTACTTTTTCCTTTTTATTTCTCAATTGAAAAAGTTACAACTACAGTGCTAAACATAAAGACATAAACGTTTATCTGCTTGTCTGGGGCAATTTTAATCATAATTCAGACAAGTTGACCATACAATTGACTTGCCCGAATAGACAAGTCACTATTGGTGAATAATTATTGGTATATCAGGAATGGGTTAACATATACCGGGCAAATTAAAGTAAATAATGGCCGATAGGCGGCCCCTTTCAATTTAATCATTTTTAGGGTGCATCCTGCCCTGGAACTTCAAATTTTGTTTTACAGTAATGGTCTAGCCATCTAGCACAGTGTACCAAATATCGGGTATACATGTAAAAAAGAAAATAATGACCAATAGTCAACCATTTTGAATTTGTCATGTTGGAAATTTTTAGCGTGCATCCTCTTCTCACATTTTGTTTTAAAGCAATGGTGACATTGAGCGGTTTTTATGATATTCTGTAAAATCTTTTAATTGGATATAAGAGAATCATAAAGAACATAAAATTGCATTTCATACATCTTTTGAATTTATTAAAATGCTCCCCCTCCATTTGACAGGTTGCCAAGCTCCAGTCAGTTTGTCACTTGATGTGCAAGATGCTTTTAGTAATTCAGCCCAGTCTTTTTGCACATGGCTAGGCTCTGAACCAGTGGGAGATACCATTGTGATGTGTGCTCTGTGCCACTCTATCAGACGTTTCAAGGAGCCATATAACATCAATTCCTTCCTGAAAATGATATACAGCTTAATAAATATATAATAAGCAATTAAAAGTAAATCATTTCATAGAAGATATCTGGTGGTATGTAAAAATAGAAACGTAAAATGCAAAAAAATCACCTTGAAAAGTCAGTTATCTGTAACAGCTGTACTTAAGGTATCCAAATTTGAGATGTATAATTTATAAGAGGACATGTTGCAGTCCTTGAAATTAGAAAAAATCTTCAACGGACAACAGGGCTGGTAAACTTCGTTTTATCTGACCCGTGTTTTTTTTTTATCAGACATAATATATAGCCTAGGATTAGCTTTATTGTGTGTGCCATAGGCGTGCAAGACCCGCAGGTCAGCCAGAATGCTAGCGCTAACCTCAACGTAACTGAAACTGAATGTTTTAGCCACGGATTGCACTCATACAGAAATGTGTATAACTTCCTTTGGATGCTCATATCTAACACTTGGGCATGATTTAATATCAGGTTGATGATGAATTTATTACAATCGACAATATTTTACCTACATCCACACAAGCTCAGCTCGTTTTTCGGCACGCTGTCTAAACAGTGTGAGCATTTGTGGGACCTTGGGCTGGAGATCGCCATCAGTCACATGCATACATGTTGAAAACAATGATTTCCCAAGAAAAAAAAACTAATATAACAATCCACGACCCACACCTATATATAGTGTGCCTGTCTCTCTGTCCTACGCTATGGCATGGCTCATTTTAATAAAGCACAATTATGAATATCATTGTACAGTAGAACCTGCTATGAGCAGCCACCCTTGCGACACAAAAAAAGTGGCCTTTCAAGACAGGTGGCTGCTCATACAAGGTTCATTTGTATACAATATGTAATTTCTGGGAATGATCATGTGGCCTTCCATAGGAGGTTGGCTGCTCATAAGAGTGGCTGCTCATAGCAGGTTCTACTGTATCTTAAATGTCAAATGATCCAATAGTTTATCGGAACATTGAGCATGCAGTAGGCCTAATTTCACCGACCTGAACAGCGGGAAAGCGTGACGGAGATAAAACACTGTGACTTAGTCTGACTGTTTGCTGTAGCATACATCTATGTCTGACACTAAACGATTAAAATTAAATTGTTTTTCTTTGTGTCAGTTGTGTCAGTAGGCCTATATAAATTTACCAATAAGTGATGAAGCGATATTTACAATTAAATAATAGCTCATCAGGTACATGAGGTAAGAGATCCATTGCTTGTACAATGTTGGGCCAGCGTTGTGAACACTAGTTGGACAACAATATTATTCTACACAGAGATTTAGGCCCAGGGCAGACACTCGATGTAAACCACCACTCTTTTGACTTAAACTCAAGTTTGACTCATAAGTCAAACAAGAGCACACTCGACAATAGCCCGCCGCCATTATTAAACTTGAAGTCATTACTGCGGCCACAAGATCAAATTATTGATGTAAAATGCGAAAAATGACAATAAATCGGCCATTTTGAATTTTTTTCAAGTCATTATTAAACTTGTCCGAGAACTGGTTATTAGTAACATGCTTAACAGATTTGAAAATGATACATGAAAAACTTTTCAAGTTATCACGCCCACAAGGTCAAATTATTGACGTAAAATGCGAAAAATCTCAATAAATCGGCCATTTTGAATTTTTTTTCAGCCATTATTAAACTTGTCCAAGAACTACTTATTAGTTACAAGCATAACAAATTTAAAGAGGATATGTGAAAAACTTTTCAATTTATCGCGCCCACAAGGTCAAATTATTGAGGTAAAATGCGAAAAATCACAATAAATCGGCTATTTTGAATTTTTTTTCAGCCATTATTGAACTTGTCCAAGAACTACTTATTAGTAACATGCATAACAAATTTGAAGAGGATACGTGAAAAACTTTTCAAGTTATCGCGCCCACAGGGTCAAATTATTGACGTAAAATGAGAAAAATCGCAATAAATCGGCCATTTTTTTTTTTTCGGCCATTATTGAACTTGTCCAAGAACTACTTATTAGTAACATGCATAACCAATTTGAAGAGGATATGTAAAAAACTTTTCAACTTATCGCGCCCACAAGGTCAAATTATTGACGTAAAATGTGAAAAATCGCAATAAATAGGCCATTTTTTTTTTTTTCGGCCATTATTGAACTTGTCCGAGAACTGGTCATTAGTAACATGCATAACAAAAGAAAAGGATACGTGAAAAACTTTTTAAGTTATCGCGCCCACAAGGTCAAATTATTGACGTAAAATGTGAAAAATCGCAATAAATCTGCCTTTTTTTTTTTTTCGGCCATTATTGAACTTGTCCGAGAAGTGGTCATTAGTAACATGCAAAACAAATTTGGGAAGGAAATATGAAAAACTTTTCAAGTTATCGCGCCCACAAGTAAATGTTAACGCCGACGACGCCGAACTTCAATTGCAATAGCCCACCTTTTTTAATTTTAATTAAAAAAAAGTCCAACACGTGGTGCAAGCAGAATGTCACACCAGTAATATATTCATCTGAATATATTTATTATATTCATCTGATCGCTGGAATAGGCATAGGGCCTACATATTAATTGAATTAATCCCAATTCAAATGCCAATTATTACTGAATAGTGTTTTTTTCTCATGCATTAATAAATATTATTTTTATGTATTATGTATAGTCTGAATAAAACAATATTATATAGGTAAAGGGCCTACTGTAATGTTCTGTATTTATATAAACAGAATGCGTAGAAACACTCAATATGTATCAGAATTAATGTTAATCAGCTGGCATATATCCAAAGGCCTCAATCACCTCCCTCACCATAATGCCACCCCGCCAATGTCCCAATCTTGGTGTTATATCGAGGTAGTACTATACTGTACCCTAAATTATTGTTTAAGATATACTCACTCAACAGAAAAGGATTGGTCCATTTCAGGAAAACACCAAATAATATCCACAATAGCACCTAAATAAAGAGCAGATTTAAATTAACAAGGCTCGTTGGCGACGGAATTAGGCCTCAGCCTCTAATCAGCGTTTAAAAGTGGAAATCATTAATTTTGAAAAAACTTTGGACTACACTACCTCGTCAAAATGGTCATGTTCCCAGATATTACGCATATCAAAGTAAAAAATGGCTGCAATTCGGCCATTTTGAATTTGATAGATTAGACATTTTTCAGGATGCATCCTTCCATGAAGTCTCATATTTTATAGTAATATTGCAAGGTTTCCAGATATTACCCATATTATTGTCAATAATGGCTCTCGGACACGCCCCCCTAACCCCCAGCGCCCCCCCCCCCAAAATTAGCCCACAATTTTTTTTTAAGATACTACTGTAATTTAAAAAAAATCTCAGAAAAAAATCACCTCCACCATGCAATTTTTTTTTTCCGTGATGTCTGATGTACGATTACCGTATTTTTTGGTGTATAACCTGCTACTTTTTACACCTTGGAAGGTCTGGTGTGTCAATGTCAATGTGATGTTTGTACTTCACGGACGGGCCGCCACTAGGCCATACATGAGAACAAGTTGCCCCCACTCTAACAGTTACTGCCACACGCCAATCAGGTAATGCTTCATTGCAGGTCCACGACGTTTTAATGCCACAAGCCGATGACAATGATAGACGACGAGGTTAGCCTGCGGATTAAATAATTTTCCATCACATTTTATTTTCGAATGTTCTGCTATGGGAACGGCGATATATCAGATCAGATAGTAAATCGGCAAAATATGAAAATATTAAAAACATGTAACTGATTACATTTCCTGTGTCAAATTTCACACGTGCAGGCTTCAGAATGTGTTCTAAAACGAGACAGTATGTATATAGCGTCCACACTACTGTTGCCGGCGTTGGCGCACTATTAAGCAGGGGTAGAATTAAACGTTGACGGCATAAGAAAACTGCCATTCCTGAGTAAAAACTGACATTCCAAAAAGGACCTTTGTACTAGGGTGGCCCTCAAATTTGCAAGTTCATCGGAATGTCTATAGCTATTGTTGCCATTCCTGCACATTGTTTGGCAGTACCGGACTAGAGGAATGGCACTATTTCGAGCCCTGATTAAGTGATTGGTAGGATATATAGTTTCTCGTGGGGATAGGTGTGTGGGCGATTGCAATGTATACAACGTTGTCTACTACCTTACAAGGGTTGCTGTGTTGACACCCATGAGTACATGACTTTTCAAGGACATTTCAAAGACTTCTCGATATTTTTCAAGGACCTTTTTTTGTGAAAAACAGCAACTTTGCGTTTTAATTACTCTTTGTGTTTTAATTACTCAAATTTCCCACCACACGTATCAGTGAAATTGCAATATTGTATAAAATATTAAATGCAGGCCTACATTGTTTATCGATACTTGTCTTTTGACTTTATAGACACACTACCTCCCCAAACTAAATCATTATTTAAGTGTAGATTATTCTTTCATTTAATCACTAGCTGTTGCCGCTGCGCGACGTTTTTCAAGATCAACAGCAAAACATCACAGGTTGATCAAAATCAAGGACTTTTCCCGGTTTATTTATGTTTTTTACAAAAATCAAGGACTTTTCAAGGCCTGGAATTTTATTTTTCAAATTCAAGGACCTCTCCTGTTTTCAAGGACCCGTGGGAACCATGCATTCATTGTGGCTTATAATCAGCCCTTAATAGACTAATACCCCAACATATTTTTAGCTCCCGCCGTCACCGTAGGTGAGACGGAGGGAGCTATGGATTCTACCTCCGTTTTTTTTGGCCTCTTCTTTTGCCTATAACTTTGTAAGAAAATAAGCTAGGATAACAGTTTTTGGTATGTGGGTTACTTCCAGGTGGATAATGGACAGGTTAAAATATTTTTAATCTGAATTCAATACGCAAGGTCGCAGAGGAGAAAATGATGATGTTACGGCGTTGGGCTGTTGGGCCGTCCGTAAACAATTCGTTTCCAGAGCATATCTCTAAAAGTACTTGTCCGATTGTCTTCAAATTTTACACACAACACCCCTAGGGCGTCTAGTTGTGCATTTTGGGGTATTTGAACTTTGACCTACTTCTGGTTCAGAACTATGACCTATTTAGACGTTTTGACGCGCACTTCGTTTCCGGAGCAGATCTCGAAAAGTACTGGGCTGATGACAGTCATATTGCACATACATGTTCTCTAAGGTCCCTAGTTGTGCCTTTTCAGGTTTTTGGACCTTGACCTTGAAGTTGACCCAGCACTTTGACCTAATTTATAACATCGGTAAATGCGACTGAAAGATTTTGCGGAATATCATGAAAACCGCTCAAGATAGCTGCACCATTACTATAAAACAAATTGTGAGGTTTCAGGAGAGGATGCATCTTGAAAAATTCAAGTTGATAAAATTAAAAATGGCCGCCTATCGGCCATTATTCACCTCGACAGGCCTGATATTGCGGAATATCATGAAAACCGCTCAAGATAGCTACACCATTAATATCAAATAAATTGTAAGGTTTCAGGAGAGGATGCATCTTGAAAAATTTCAAGTTGATAAAATTCAAAATGGCCGCCTATCGGCCATTATTCACCTCGACAGGCCTGATATTGTGGAATATCATGAAAACCGCTCAAGATATCTACACCATTACTATAAAACAGATTGTAAGGTTTCAGGAGAGGATGCATTTTGAAAAAATTCAACTGGTCCAAGTTCAAAATGGCAGCCAATGGGCCATTATTCATTTTCACATGGCCGTTATTTGGTAAACCGTGCTAGATGGCTAGACCATTACTATAAAACAAAATGTGTGATTTCAGGAGAGGATGCAGCTTTAAAAAATTTGACTCGATAAAATTAAAAATGGCCGCTTATCGGCCATTATTCACTTTCACATGGCAGTTATTTGGTCAACCGTGCTAGATGGCTAGACCATTACTGTAAAACGAAATGTGAGATTTCAGATGAGGATGCATCTTGAAAAAATTTGACTTGATCAAATTTAAAATGGCCGCCTTTTCGGCCATTATTCATTTTCATATGGCTGATATTTGGTAAACCGTGCTAGATGACTAGACCATTACCTGATTACTATAAAACAAAGTGTGAGTTTTCGGGGGAGGATGCACCCTGAAAATGTTTAACTTACAAATTCAAAATGGCCGACAATCAGTATTATTTACCTCGATAGGCCTGATATCAGGTAAACCGTGCTAGATAGCTAGACCATTACTATAAAACAAAATGTGACGTTTCGAGAGAGGATGCCTTTTAAAAACTTTCGACTCAATTAAATTCAAAATGGCCGCCTATCGGCCACTATTTACTTTCACATTGCTGATATTTGGTAAACCGTGCTAGATAGCTGGACCATTACTATAAAACAAAATGTGAGATTACAAGAGAGGATGCATCTTGAAAAAAATTGACTTGATCAAATTCAAAATGGCCGCCTATCGGCCATTATTCACTTTCACATAGCCGGTTTTTGGTAACCGTACTAGATGGCTTGACCATTACTATAAAACAAAATGTGAGATTTCAGGAGAGGATGCATCTTGAAAATTTTTGACCTAATCAAATTCAAAATGGCCTCCCATCGGCCATTATTCACTTTCACATGGGCGATATTTGGTAAACCGTGCAAGATGGCTAGACCATTACTATAGAATGAAATGTGAGATTTCGGCTGAGGATGCATCTTGGAAAATTTTGACTTGATCAAATTTAAAATGGCCGCCTTTAGGCCATTATTCACTTTCACATGGCCGATATTTGGTAAACCGTGCTAGATAGCTAGACGATTACTATAGAATGAAATGTGAGATTTCAGCTGAGGATGCATCTTGAAAAATTCTGACTCGATCAAATTCAAAATGGCCCCCTATCGGCCATTATTTACTTTCACATGCCCAATATTTTGCAAACTGTTAGATGTTAGTCCATTACTATAAAACAAAATTTGAGGTTTCGGGGGAGTGTGCACCCTAAGTTTTTAACTAATTTATATCGAATTCAAAATGACCGTAAATCAGCTATTAGTTAACTCGATTGGCCTGATATCGGGTAAACCGTGCCAGATAGGTAGACCATTTCTGGGATACTGATCAGGATCATTAATTTCAATGGAGGTTTGCAATCTCTGACAGACTGTCTAGTTCTTATCTTACTCTTAGACTGGGCTTCTTAGACCTAGTTGTCTTGCATCTTGATTTTTGACCTAGCCTAGGACTACATTAATAACCCTACACAAAAATTGCTTAAATCAAATTCTAATTCGGAGCGGGAGCTCCTGGAATTATGTAGTCTTGTTAATTATTGTATTATATAATGTCTACATCAGATACATAATGATTAATAAGTCTTACTTTAAACATATCAGATTTTACAAGATTGGTAAAATTAGGACGCAATATGTGTGGACCACGTGTGAGTGGACCACGTGGGGAGCTGACACACGCAGGAGCTCAAGCAGGAGCAGGTACAAGCGGAGTATACACTAATGCTGGGTATCTATGGTCAAACCTGCGATTGAACTTGAATTTACCCCTCTGCGGGCTATACACTGGAGAGGGATGTACATCGGAAAATACGGTACATGGGTTTTTTCCAAGAGTTAATCAGATCATCAGAAATACGTAGAGAACCACATAAAAAATTAAATTGCCCTCACAAGATTTTTGGGTGGCCATCTTGGAAAATGACCATTTATGGCTTTGTGCAAAAAAATATAAGAGAAGCATTGGTCAAGTACCGGTACATACATATATGTCATATCTGTGAAAAATAAAATTGAGCAGTTAACTTTTTAGTGGGAGTGAAAATTGTTTTAGTGTGGATACGCTAGCGGCGGCGGAGGCGGAAAAATGCTAAACACTTCAAGCATCCTGATAGTATCGGATGCTTAAAATGAACTAATTTCAACATGCACATCTGTGCACATATTATCTGAACTCGGGATACATGTACTGGAGATTTACAAGTTAGAAGTACCGGTATTTCATTATTTCTTTCATTCACAAAAACAAATAAACACCATGAGCTTATTATGTTCATAAGAATCATTTATTTTTAACAAAATATTTACCATATTTAGGGAGTGAATCTGCCACTGCGTGAAGTTGATCAGCAATCGATATCACCTCCATGCTACAAAAGACAACAGATGTGATGATTGAACTGTTACTGTTAGAATTTTTCCAAGTGAGGTAAATATAGATCTGTTTTCAGAACTGCTTGATCTTCACAATAAAACAGTGTGCATTACTGGCACTCGCCCGCTTGCCAATAGGAGTAGGAAAAATACCTGACAAGTCCATGTCCACATGTCCTGTTTGTTATTCACACTGTAAAATCTCAATTATATCAAAAGTGTGTATGCTCTAATTTACGTCTTAGGCACCATCACATTCACTAGGAGCACAGGTTTTGTGGAACATGCGTAATATTTAGGCAGTGGTCAGCATTCTGTTTTGTCTGTGTACATGAACTTGATGAAGTTGTTTCCGTTGAGGTCACAGATGTGTTGGGGTGTTGTGTAAACATTGACGTTTGTGTATGTTTTTATTAACCATTATGTATATTTTAATTGATTAATTAATTTTAAACTATGTGAAACTGAAATTATTTCTCCAGAAACATGCAGAAATGGGCAATATTGGGAGGGTGACACTCAGAGTAGGCTGTCAGCGGTGGGAGAGGGAATACCGCTGGTGGCATTTTCCTGTAGGAGTTATTGTAGTGAAACTGACAGTTTTAGTCCCACAGTGGGGAAGTTATGACACTAAGTTATCATATTATATTAACATAGCAGATATCTCCCGCTTGATTCACGATTCCCCACTGCCGGCACTATGCACAGCGCTTTTGTTTGGATATAACATATTGTATCCTATAGGCCGAGCTAATATTCAATTTTGGCAATACAGCATATTATATTATGCTTCAGCTTTGTATAGAATTACTTTTATTAGAGTATATAAATAATACAGTAACTAGCAATTCAATGGTTATCGCTCAGATAAGTGACACGAGGCAGATGATGTAATGCTAAACACAACAGTGGTGATATGTGACTAAACAAGGACATCAATCTATGTCAATCATTTGAAATGATGCAACATATTGAGCAGTCATAAGGAAAAACAAAAGGTTAAAAGATCAAAATATATAACAAAATCGATGAAGCAGAACGAGTGATTTGAAATCAAGATAAGGGAATGAATAACCCGATCAACATAACTGGCAATGCCTAGTACATGTATATTATGTGAAGCCTCTTTGCAGATAACCTGCCAAATAGGGTAAAACAACAAACTTTAAAAGGTAATCGATCAACCCAATAGGTGAAACAGGAAATTAAAACTACCCGGTAGCACTTCTTCAGAGATCGCATTCACAAATCGAATCAATGGATCGATTTATTGGAAACAATCAAGCAGAAAAAAATATCAGCATAACTCGGTAACTGTGGACAGTTAGAAATAAGGTCTTAACCCTTTCGAGTCTGAATTTACCATTGTCATCTTCATTCCCTAAAAGCTGCAACTTGTTGTCACAATTCTTGTAGTGGATGAAGATGAATTGAAGTGAGTGACAAATGAATAAAGGTAGTGTTCCATCGAAATGTTTGCTCTAAAGGTGTAGGAAATTAAAAGCATTCATGAGAGATGTATAATGATTTCTTGTGAGAGGCAGCAGCTATCTAATGAGTTTAACCCTTAAAGCGCTTTAATACTTTTGTATAAACCATGGAGACCAAAAGATTAATTTTAATTTGAAATCATCATAAATGTCATAGTTAGCTCTTTACGATTCATTTGAATACCTATGTTATGGGTCTATGGCCATTAGAAATATTTTCACTTTTACTGTGCAGGGATTCGTCAGAATCTAACATCTGTAGACGTCAGATTCCCCGCGGTGTAAGGGTTAGAGGAGAGCCCAAACATTTCTTGTACAGCAGCTATGTTATGAACACATAAATTCAGCCCCCTTTCGGAGAATGCATAATAAATGTTTACCTCTCTTGAAAATCCATATCAGCAACTACATTCAATTTCTCCCAAGAAATGTCATTTTCACTGCTTGTATCAATCTAAAGAAAAATTGAATGTATAATTTGTCATTCGAACAATAAAAATAAATTAGTTTTTATTATAACTTTTTTGCTAGAAATATAAAAAAAAATCCTTAATATGATCATAAAGCTTGCAGCAACTTTTCATTTGATGATCTAGTTTAAAACGGAATCATGATAGTTCCTTTGTTCAGAGATCAAGATGTGATCACTCTTTATCTAATAATATTGACACCCTATAATAATTTGGCATAGCTTGGGTTATATATATTCTGCTATGGACAAATCATACCCCAGTAGACATCTTATCATACGAATTTCAGGAGTAGCCATCAATGAATCGTCACCTATTTCAGAGATTAATTTTGACGACGGCACCCCATTTGTTGGGTGAAATTAATAACGTAACAAGTATGTGGTTTCAATGAAATTGTATTTTCAAACACGGGGAACCGCACCTCAATAGCCAACACATCATATTCTATAGGACAACAAGAAATTGTGTGAAGCAAAAGATTTTTTAGTGTTATTTAGGTGTTATTACTGATAAATCAAGATAGATCTTAAATAGGTGGGTCGTGATGATTTGCTGAGTAGACATTGTAGAAGCCCATGCATGCGCATCATGGTCAACAGTCCGCCGCAATGTAAATACATTATGGTTCACTGAAGCAAAACGACACAGCTGCTTAAGTTGAAATATACATGTAAAAGCTGAGGACTATAGTACCTTCTGTCCTTGTATCACCAAAGTTGTCTTGATGTCTTCATGCTCACCCTTCAATAAATTGGCGGTGATTTCTTTCACTCTGTGACATGCAATCTCTGTATTGTCTGAAAAGACAATTAATATTTTCAGCATAAAATAAATCAAAGATGTTAAACCAGTATAGTACGGTCATACCTGGGGTTGTGACTGTAAAGAAACTCAATTTATTGTTGCATACATTTAAAAAAACCATACAGGGTCAGTACGCCTTCCCAATATGACAATTGAGACTTTTTCAAGGCCCAAATTTTCCCAAATCAAGGACACAGATTTTTTCTACTAGTATACATATCCTTTCCACTGCCGGGTAGATATACCACAGCTCTATCACAGCGTATCAAAACCAATACAAAAATCAGCCCTCTCACGAGCACTATGATATACCACACTCACACCACAGCGTTCTAATCTGTATCCAAAAAGCGGCCTTCTCTCACTCATAGTGTAAAAATCTGTTATTAATCTCGAAATCTCTCTTATTTATGTATAGAGCAGCTGCTGCTACTATGTTTTTTTACACTACGGCAGACCTGCGAGGTGAGATATAACGAGTAGGTACGTTATGGATTTCCGTCTACACAGCGTCTAGGGTTACTCTACATAATGCATCTGGACCATCTGTGACGCTGGCCCACCATATTGCGTTTGATGGGAGAGTAGTATGGTGTATGGCACCCAGTGTAGTCTTTTGTCATGAATCCACATGTCTACGATTAAGATAATTAGCAAGGGGTTTAAATAATTTAAACCTAAAAATTCCTGACGGGGTATCCAACTATATAGATTGAGAATACGGGCCCAGACAATGAGACAGGGGATTGCAGTCTGCGACTGACTGTCTAGTAACGAATGGAGAACACAAATAAATATTAGTTCAGAACAAGCCAGATGAACACATAATTCAAGCGAAACCAATTTATAGTCATTACTTTGATATTTTTGTGTTCGAAACATTTCTATAATTTTATTAATTTTTGTAGGGGCCTAGTAAAAATCATAAGGGTGTATGTGTATTCTGGGGGAAATGGTTACCTATCAACGTAGGCTTTGTTTATAATATATAATATTCTAGGTGAGTTTATTTTTTGTAGAATGTTTAAAGTTAAATATGCTCAATAAAATTATCGTTATTCATCCAATGTTCAAAGTTTAGGGAGCATCAAAATAGATTACAATTTACATCAATGCCGACAAACTTACTAGAATGAAATGGTTAACTGTTTTTTACTACCTCATTTTACAAGTATGAGTTGTTTACCACATTGGGAAATTTAAAAGAAAAGGGGAACAAGACAAAAATACTTACAGGTCTTCTGATCGGCCAGAAAAAATTACAACATGTTAGAATGTACTAGAATAACAGACAGGTCAACATGTCACGGCCGTGTAGATACACACAGAGGTGACAACACCCAGCAAACACGATACTACTAGATTAATATTGGTCCAGCGTCAGCAACGCTGACCCAACATTAAAACAAAATTGGGACAATGCATCATGTGTGCTGTGTATGGTTGGCATGTGTCAACGCCGTAGCGTGTTGTGCTGTGGTGATGTGTTTCTCAAGATGCACATTAATCCTTAAAGCGCTGAATTCTTTTTGTAAAATCCATGGACACCAAAGGGTTTTATTCATTTTGAAATCATCACAAATGTCTTAGTCAGGTCTTCCCGATTCATCTGAATACCCATGTCAGGGATCGACACTAACTGATTTCAGGTAGTAGCCCAAAGGGCCAGTAACTTCAGATAATTACTGGCCCTTAGCCTTATCGTTCTAATCCTTAGTCTACACAGTATCAAGGGGAGTGTAGTTTTTTTGTTGCCCCCAGGGCCAGTATATCAGGTGATTTACTGGCCCTTAGTGATTTTCACTGGCCTCGGGCCAACGGGCCAGTGTTAGTGTCGAGCCCTGCATGTTATGGGTCTGCGGACATCAAAAATATTCGTATTCTTACAGTGTGGGAATCGACTTTAGATGTTAGAATCTGACATCTGCAGACGTCAGATTCTGACGATTAAAGTCGATCCCGCGCTGTAAGGGTTAAGCGCTACAGGGCATCTGAGGCATAGCTTTATTAACTTAACTGCTAGAAACGCCACAACATATTAAGTTGTAGGCAGATGAAATGCCGTGGAGCAGCCATAGTGTAATGTTCTGTTATTGACCCCCCCCCCCCTGTTCATTATCAAGATAATTTGTGTAGAATTAATTGAAAAATATACGTTATGAAAACCAAAATGTCTTGACAAGATATCAAACTAAAGGTTGCAGGTGTAAAATTGGGTTTATTTGATATCTATGTCATAACATTTAAAGCATGTAAAAGTGCCGAATAGCTTATTTCACATAATCTTATAACTATCCATTTTATAATTGATAATTAGTAAACATCATGATAGGTTAGAAGCATGCCGACAAGTTTACTGGAAAGAAATGGGGAAATACTCTCTGTATATCAAAGCTTACAAGTGTGAGTTATTTACCACCTTAGCAAAAATAGCTTTAATACTGAAGAAAATGGGATAAATTAAGGATGAATACTACTGACAGGTCTGCGGCATACAAACATGCTTATGAGAAGGCCGTTTTTTCACTATGATCCAGTAAGCTGTGGACTACACTGTATGACACTGTTTCTGAGAGGGACGCAAAAACAATCTGGTTTAATTCGCTATGGCAGTGGAAAGGATAAGGAACGATGGTTTGTCAGTAGTTGGAGAAGTTAAAGAGTTAGGCCTACTTGTTATATTCAACGGTTTTCAAGGCCTTGAATACGAAGGGTCAAAAATCAATGCTTTTCAAGGTGGCGTACGAACCCTACATACATGTATAGTTCAATCTAGCATTTATTGAATTTTAGCTGAATTATCTTGGGGTTGGATCACTTGGCATTGTATATTGCTTACAAATTGTAGGTTTCATTGGCGATTTACAACTCGTCATTAGAAATTGGGTCACCTGCATACTCACCATATGATGCCAGTATTATTAGAAATTGCTCTGTTGATAAATGGTCACCATAATCACGGTCTTGTAGTTCCTCTTTGTTTCTTACTTTCATGACAATTGATGTATCAGGGCACTCACACTTTCTGCAATCAGAAAAACCATAATATCTATCTAATATAAACATAATATAAACATAATATCTTCTTATCAAACTCTAATTTATAACAAGTCAATTACAGGTACAGTATATTTATATCACCACAACAAATTGCAAAGCTTCAATCAAAACACCACTGAAACCTGATTAGTACACTGTATCATTCCTGGAGTGCTTTACCTTTACAATTTGTGGTACAGTAGAACCCCTACTGCAAAGCGAAAGTGGCCGTTCTAGACAGGTGACCTTTAATTAAGTTTTAGGGATCAGGCAGTGGCAGCCAGATATGGCATCAGAAGTGTCTATTTTATACTACATACCTGGTACATGTTTTTGTACTCAAAATATTTAACTCTACTGGTTGGCATTGTGTCATTCGCCGCCACCCATCATGAAGTGTAATGAATGTTCATATGACAGGAGATGTACAAGGGATACGTTAATAGCCTGAGGGGAAACGGTAATAGTTTATAGCAGTTACGCTATTTACCGGACAAATGTCGAAACGTTACATCAATTATTTGCAAGTAATAAAAATGTGAATCGGTTAAATTTGGCTGATATAAACAAACAGTACATGCAGTATAGAAGCTAAATTAGTGAAATTGCGGAATTCCAGACTCAGGATCAAAGTGATGATGTGTAAACGAAGCCATGTTATGCGCAGCAATAATTTACGTCATCAATTGGAGGGGGTAGAGGTGTCCTTGTCTACCTCTCGTGAAATAACACTGTCAGCATGAGATCCTATGAGACAAATAAGATGGGAGGAAGATGTTGACCAATCAGAGTTTGAGCACGCCTGTCGATCAGACGTGTCGATATGACAATGATTTGTGTCAGGAATACGAATATGATTTTTTTGTGAGTTTTAAAAATCATGTAATAAATATTATAACACAAATATGATGGGTTTTTTTTAATAAATTGTGTGATCAGATATTATAATTATCACTGATATTACATTATCCGTAGGATAATTACCAAGCCTGTAGGCCTGAAATGGTTGAACACACTCCAATAAACTATTCCGACCTTCATTCATGGCTAGATTTTTACTGGGAAAGGAGGGGGGGGGAGAGTATTAGACGCCGAAATAAGCTAAACATTACAAACAACAAACCTTCTGTCACTATGCTCGTAAACTGAACCCAATTCACAAGACCAATACCTAATATATAGGCATATGTGGCTTTTAATCTATCATTACCACTAGGCCTAATTATAAATATCGTCGTCCCCATGTCTGAGATATGCAGTTAGTCCCTTAGTGATCTGAGTCACTGTCATGGCTCTATTTCTTCACTGCTTATCGCGGACCTTCAAAGTGACAGTCGCCCAAATAAATGATCCGCTGTTATACAATACTTACAATAAAGTGATTTTGTGAGTGCTGGGTGTGAATTGCAATGTGGGATTTGGCGAGACAGGCAATCGGCGATAAATTAAACCAGGTGATCAATTAAATCAGATCAATCAAGTTAAATCAAAGAACAACTCAGCTGACAATTGGACACTTTTTCAAAACTACTGATATTTATTATATAACCATGAACGGTAAAATAATGCCAATTATAATATTTAATATTTCACCATACTTTGTCCTTGTTTTTTCCACGTCAGATCGTCGCAATGAAAACGTTAACTTATATTAATGGGCATTCCCAGCAAACACGATACACAAAAACAATATTGTTTTAATGTTGGCTCAATGTCTTCAACACTGGACCAACATGTAAACAACATAGTTTCAATGTATCGTGCTTGCTGGGTTGCTATGTTTCTGTATAACCAAGTGCATTGATTCACAATAACTACTTGGCCAACATTAGCCCAGCATTAGGTCAATGAGTTGTGCTTGCCGGGTGATAGCTGATAGCAGGCATACCACATCTGGCTATCCGTCTCAAAAATTGATCATTTCGTCAATATTTGCGCTAAGGAAGTCTGTAATATATCAATCTTGAATAGTTTGAGCTGAAAAGAACAAATATATATCTTGAATCCTGATATATTTACAATTCGAATAGAATTAGTTTACAGTCAGAAGTGAGAAGGTGGCGATTCCGCGCATATTACATAATCACAGTTTGCCTGGAGCCGGGTGTATATACACATGACATACACAGCCACAATTAACAAACACAGTAGATGCTTACATTACAAGTAAGTGTACTGAGTGTACAGCCAGTGGCAGCCAGGCTCTTCAGAATTCGAGATAAATGTTTGATATTTGTGAATTTATACATCGAACAGTGTCAATTTGTAGATACGATTAGACATTAACACACAGTGCGTTGCTGCATTATAAAGTTAAAATGACACATTTATTTTTTCGTCTATTTTAAACATTCTTTTCTGAAATCGAATGGATATTGTCAGCTCACAGTGGTGTACACGTATTTGCTCACTTCATGCTGCTTATGCTTTGGTCCAGGAAATCAGTCAACCATGATACGGTATTGCCGATCTAAATTAATGGACATTATTACCAGCAACCTTGTCAACAACATTGTCATTGAATGTACTGTATACATTGAGGGCCTATGACATCTGTGCCAAGCCACCAACACACAGGGGGTGCCGAGGGGGTAACACCAGGAAAATAACCAAGTGCATCCGGTACAGGAAGAAAACATCAAGCATGGATTCGTGAATCAGAACAATTTAACAGCTATTAATCTAATAAAATGGGACATTCCATCGGTTCTCAACACAAATATTTGTGGTGGTCTGGCAGCAAAGCTAGATGAGCTAGAAGTTCTATTCTGTCAAAACAGTGTGGATGTTGCTTGTATTACTGAGACTTGGTGCAGACCAATGATGGTCCCTGATGCCTCCTTAACCTTACAAGGTTATTCATTCATCAGACGAGATCGCGATGATGGTAGACAACACGGTGGCATCATTTGTTACATCTGATCAGGAACAGCAACCCCCTTCATCATTGGACTGACCTAAATGAGCCACATATCGAGTCACTGTGGGTTACCATCCGCCCCTGCAGGATGCCGCGCACACATCCCTGTTTGACACTGGGATTACTGTATCATCCTCCTGACGCAAAAGACTGGATTATGGTCAACCATATAATCAAGTCAGTTTATCACATCTCACAGCGTCACCCTAATACGGGTATATTAATATGTGGTGATGTAAATAGGTTGAAAGACGGCCATCCGATGAACAGTTGCAGCTTGAAACAAATTGTGACCAAGCCTACAAGAGGCAAAGCCATACTGGATAAAGTGTATACCAACATGAGGGACTATTACACCATCCCCGAGATTTATCCACCAGTAGGCAGATTAAGTGGTTCACTTCATTCCTCTGTGATAGGAAACAACAAACTAAAATCGGAGATCTGATATCTCGGAGTGGCGTACCATCAACGCAGTTCCCCAGGGCACTTTATTTGGTCCAGTAGGATTTATTGTCCACATAAATGACCTGCGGACTAGACAACCACTTTATAAATATGTGGATGATAGCACCGTGTGGGAAGTATGTTCTCCATCAGCAGCTGACAGCCAGATTCAGCAGGCTGCAACTGCAGGCTGCAATTGAATGGTCAGATGACAACTTAATGTGTGTCAATTGTGATAAAACCAAAGAGCTGCTGGTGTTTTTCGGGCGTACCCCTCCCGATATTCCATCTATAACCATAAAAGGGAAAGCCATAGAAAGAGTCACATCGACCAAGCTACTTGGTGTGATTATAAGCGATGACTTGGCGTGGGGTCCACACATAACGATGATACACGGCAAGGCATCACAAAGACTTTACTTTTTGTGTCTTTTGAAGCGGGCAGGTGTGGCAAGCATTCATATTGTAAGGATATACGTCTCACTTGTCCGCTCGCTGTTGGAATATGCCTTCCAAGTGTTGCATACGGGTCTAACTGTGTCAGATTCTGACCGACTAGAAGGGATACAGAAGAGGGCAAGATCGCATTCCCAGAGCTGCCATGCGAATGCGCCCTCACCCGTGCCAACATCAACACCATACACTCCCGACGTGAAGACCTGTCTCGCCGTTTTTTTTAGAGGTATGTTGTCCCCCACACATAAACTTCACCATCTACTGCCTCCTCCACGTTTGGTGTCTCATAATTTCAGGAAGAAGACACAATTCCCTGCACCAAGAACAAGAACAACGAGATACCAACGTACGCTTATACCATATGGCCTGGCCCACTGGCAATAATTGCATGGAAATAAATTATTGTTTTAAACTATTTATATTATAAACATGTCTAATTTATTACACTTTTACACTGCTTATGTTTTAATAATACGTCAATCATTTTAATAATAACTATTACTATTTATTACTATTTTAATATTAACTATTACTATTTATTACTATTTATACTAACTTTTACTATGCTATGTTGTAATGTAATTCAACATTTAGTTGCCAATAAATGTTATCATTATTATTATTATTAAGCATATACTGCCTTTCAAGTTTATAGCAGTATAGGCTTACTCACAGAAAGCGGGATGGCCCTTCAGTAGCCTATATGACTGACCCAGATATCATGCATGAGATTGGTCGAGATGACTTTCTCGACCAATGATGTGCCTGAGATCTAGTTCAGCCTCATTGACATTGCACTATATCAATGTCACGTGTCTGTCCTACATGTTGAAATATCCAAAGATGTGAGTGACCTAGATGTTGTGTGTGTGATTGGTCAGGGAAGTCTACCTCATCCAATGGTGTGCCTATGATGTAGATCAGCAGCATTAAGAAGTTTTTACCACAATAGTGGTTATGGCGCTAGATGCTATTAAGACCAAGGGTTCGATTTTCGAAGGCAAGTTATATGATTGCAAAATATTGCATCTATATCATTTATATTTGCTTTGGAAATTAGAACATCTGCTAGCTTCCCCAAGTTTCAGACTCTCATTGTGGCAATTTCTTAAGATTATATTGGACTAGTTTGATCCCAAGGTAGGCATTTTTCTCAGTAAAATCTATGGGTTATCTACAGGGTATAAACTGATGGCTCAACCCACAGCTCAAAATCTCAAGACCACTAACTGTCGTAAAATTGATGACGGAAATCCTAATAACTCCGCAAATACAGATATTTATGCTTATTCAGAAACAACGTTTGGTGGGCCTACAATAGGCTGTGTGATGACAAAAACTGGATCTATGGGTGTTGTCGTTTTTGAAAAAATGTGAGTGATAGTCATTTGGGACACACGGAAAATGGACACAAAAAAACAGTTCCCAGAATCCTTTTTGTGAACCATATTAAAACATTATTGGAATGAGTTCCAATAATGTAAAAAATCTGCAAAGATCGGATGAATATTGGCGACTCAAGAGCGTTTACGTTGATCTTGGATACCGGGTATGCAAATTAGTTTGTGGCACTTGGATATGTGGGCCCCTATGCAAATGAGCTGATTTTTGAACTCAAACAGGATGATCAATCATAGGGCATTCAGAAAATTGTGAAGATAATAATATAAATATTGGTGACTGGAGAGTGTTTAAGTCATAAAATTGTTGGATAATAATAATAATAATAATATTGTATTCGCTAGGTTTTAATTTACCCAAATTTTGTGAGGACAAATTCTTATTATAATAGCGCCGCTACTATCATTAGGGCCAATGATTTTCCGTTAAAAAAAAAAGATTATCGTTTCATATTTTGGTGAAATCCGTTTCATCTCGTTTCAGCACGATTTTCACACATTGTTGACTAAAATTACTGACTACAGTGACTGAGTGTGCTACAAGTAACTCAGATCTGTAATTGAATAATATTAACACAATTGTTGATTGCCAATCATCAACAGAACGAAACAGAAAATAACATTATTTTTTTCATATTATAACTGCATAAATTAGGATCTTACCAATGTCAAGCAATAATAAAAAATTGACTAGCATAATAATCGCCGATGGAAAAAGTGCTGCAGTGGCGGATCCAGCATAGGGCGTACTCGGCGCACGCCCCCCCCCCCCCTTCTTGGTGAAAATATTGCATTTTCATGCATTTTTTGGAATAAAGTGAGGCTAACACCCCTTTTTTCAGCCAAAATGTGGCTTACGCCCCCTCCTCTTGCACATTCTGGATCCGTCATAGCAACGGATTTCCGAAAAGGAAAAATTCCGCAATCACTTGTAGACACGGCATACGATCAGCACTGTCAAGGTCTTGCTGATCTGTCAAAGTCGTGGCAAATGCCGCGATCAACAGGTCATGGGAGGATAAGGGTTAAAGTTAATGAAAAACAGAGTGAAATAAGTGTATTTGGACTCATAAAATACCATTTCCATTTGAAATAAGCAATTCCGTTTCACAGGGTATATTCCGCGAATTCCGTCCGTTTTCCGTGATCGCGGAAAATCATTGGCCCTATATCATTGAAATTGAGAATTTGCAAATTCTAGACTTCGCGAAAAGTCCCAAAATCCAAACGCGCAAAAATTACCATATCTACAGTAACCAAAATAGACAGCACTAAAACAATTAGTCTCAACCACATATGGGTCGAGACTTAATAATCGATCAGAGCACATTGAGAAAAAATCTGTGAAGATCATTAAATATTGGCGACTGGAGAGTGTTTACTTTGATCTGGGATAACGCAAATTAGCCCATAGCAGCCATGTTTACTAGCAAATTAGGTGATTTAGAACTCAAACAAATTGGGAAAAAAATTGCAAAGATCGGATGGATATTGTCGATTGTGAAACCAGCCAATTTTGAATGAAGAGATACTAGTCAGTCTGTTTATAGATCCGCCTTGTTCGTGTTGATATTAAGGTTGACTGATGTATTGAATATGACATGATATAATAGAAAACACACAATTCAAAAAAAATATTTTATTAAATGCATATAAAATTATATATGATATTGTTTTTTTTTATAAAGATTGTGAAATTCACTGGCCTAAAATTTTTAAAATGTATTTGAAGTGACATTTATCCTGAAGTGCTATATTGAAAAATATGATACAGTAGATCCTGTCACAAACGACCTTGCTTCTGCCAGACAAAAAAAGTCGCTGGTGACAAAAAGTCGCTGGTCACAGGAATGAGTTTTTGCTGTAAAATTTGCGGGTGCGGCGGCTGGTTCAATGTCATTGTGGATCAAAGCACGCGGTTGCGGCAACATTTCAATGCCTGTTCTAATATCACTGATTATGACGGTGTTTTTCAGAATGGCCGCTAGCTACGGTAATCACGCTAACAGAGCACACGTTATATAAGCCCAGGTAGCTTCTGATCCATTACAGGCATGAGGCGTTGTATATTCACATTAAATGTGTCACTATAGGACAGATGTCATGATGTAGCCCTGGTGAAACAAAAAAATAACTGGTGAAACAAAAAGGTAACAGTTATTCATTAACTGATGAATATTACACAATGAGACATGTGTGTTTACACTAACAGGAGCATTATGCCCACACTAGGACGTTTGTACCGTCCCCGTACGTGGCCGGACCACGCTCATATAGGACGTTCGCTACGTGTGAATAAACACGCGTGGACGGCTCATTAAGGCAGTGTATTGTATTAAAGTGACTGGGGGATTAGGCCTAGTTATGTCCCGACGCGATGTTGTTCTAATGGTGGCCAACCCTGCGTCTTTGCCAGCTGTATAGTCAAACAACATTGGGTCAACGTCTTGTGTTTGCTGGTCAGTGACGGCGCGTCTCATGTCTGGAGGAGGTGTAGGCCTACTGTTGACTGACGCGCTGTGTATAGCCTAATTATGACGGCGCCGCTCTGTCTACAGCCAACACACAAAATCTTGTGAGTCATTACGACCAACTTGGAGTAAAAATAATTTATTTCACTATGTTCCTTGTGTGATGATATCGTTTGTTCAGGGTGCTCAGGCCATGCAGCTGTGAACGGGAAATCGATCAGCCATGGTTAACTCTATGTAACTTACAGTCCATTAACTGGATATAATTTATACTTCCTCGCGTAAACATACATCTGACAAATATTCAGTTAAATATGCGAAACTAATATTCAGTTAAATATGCAAAACTGATACAGGAAATCATGATGGAATTGCAATGATTTGTTTTACTATTATTAGTATATGA
Source organism: Flabesymbios commensalis (assembly GCA_964017125.1). Lineage (NCBI taxonomy): Eukaryota > Metazoa > Annelida > Polychaeta > Terebellida > Flabelligeridae > Flabesymbios > Flabesymbios commensalis. The sequence goes on along the minus strand of OZ024909.1, from coordinate 59,175,447 downwards.
TTTTACACTAAAAATTTTAAGTCTTCTGGGATCACAAAGGTGTAATCACGCTATATTGGTGATCCTTCTGTACGCTAGGGCCTTTCATATATGACAAGTCAAATTGACAAAAACAGCCCAGCGCAATTATAATCTTCTCGAATTATGATTCATTTATAAATATAACAATCTGTTTGTTTATATCGCTTGTATTAATTGTTTCCTATATCAGTATTTATTTATATACTAGGCTTATCTGTATTAAACACACATCACCTTACATATCCTGTGTAATTAAATTATTGTTGCATGCCGAATGTAATTTTTGTCAGTTGTTGGGAAATCGAAAGCATCTTTGTTTAACCTTGTGGTTCCTATAGACCAGTAGCTCAATTATTGCTAATATTGTGATGTGGGCCTATAGGTCTTACGCCCAACATCGCGAACCACGTTTTTTGCCATTTAAAAAATATCTGGTGACTAAATTTTATTTTTTTTCAAATGCATTTTACTTTGCAAGTTATGCGGCGACTATTTCTGACAATTTTTAGGCAAAAAATAGTTTACATTTTTATTGTCATGTGTGATGACAATTGCAAGTCATTCGTCATTAGAGCGTGGGGCGATATTTGGCCTACGTAAAATTCAGGAATATCGGTAGGGTCTATATATAACAAAGAAAGAATTTTGCAAGTTAAAACAATTTACAAACAAAAATTATACCTGGCGATTGCCGGACATTTTAGTGAATTAAATAAAAGTGAAAAAAAAAATTTCAGCCAGTAAAAAAAATTTCAATAGCAAAAAACGTGGTGCGTGATATTGGGCGTATGACCTTTAGGCTTTACCTACATAGACTTAGGCCAGGGAGGCTAGCCTGGCCCCTGGGCTAAATATTTTGTAACATGATTAATAATTTGTTTAATTTTTAACGTTACTGTTTTCAGGGCGCGACAGAGCCGGGTTGAAATAAATAATTTTTCAGGGACAAAAACTCCATACCTCACCCCCCCCCCCCCCGGACATTGAATTGTGCCACCCTAAAATTCCTAATCATGACAGTTGACTATTAATTATAGAATAGAATAGAATCTTATCAACCCGTTTGTTTGTTTGTTGAGTTAGCGAGCCCTTTCGGACTGCCCGGGCCTTCCGACAATTGTCGATTGCTCTGAAACCTAGGCACGAGACCAAGAGCTACAGACAATCAGATTCCTGAGTAACAGGCTAGACAACCACACTGTGAGTACCCCGACCTCGGCCCCCAGCTCTCCTTCAGTATTCCCTAACGACTACTCGAGGTAGCAATCGAGGCACTGTTAGTGAATAGAGGGAAGAGACCGCTGTACAAGATAGGAAAGCTCTCCTGAACTCACATAACACTTTCTCAAGTGAGATCCAGAACTCTGATCAACTACCAAGGGAGCTGCCCAAAAAGGAGGGTATTGGTAGCAGGAAACCGGTGGCGGATAATTTGTTAATTTTTTTTCCGCCTGGACATAAAATTTATACTGTTCGAAATTTAGCTTCCAAAAACACAGGATTGTCAACCCTATTCGGAAATATTCAACAATCCTACTGGCCACTTAGGCCTATTCAGCTTTTTGGGAGTAAGCTTATTTTCTGAAAATGCTATGTCAAAATTTAGGCTACATGCCCCAATGTCTGGGTGTAGGGTTTCTAAATATCCCCTGCGAGCTAATTCCGCAGCTGAATGTGGTGACCTGCTTCGCAGGGCTACAGCGATTCCAAGCCTCCATGGGCCTGGAGAAGCTGACTATTCATTGTCTATGCCTAGAGTCTATTGAATATGATTAACAGTTTTCACATTCACACATATTATCGCCCATGGCCATGGGAGTAGGGTGGCACTGGCAGGGCCATACATGATACTTTTTGATAGTCTACAGAAATGTCAGAATGATGACGGATTTAAACTCTTCTTCTCTTCAAGCAGGTTTGGTTGCTTCACTTCAAACAAAGATTTATCATATTATTATTTGCACTTTCTTTGGCTTCGGACGTTTCACTTTGGCTGAATAGAATAGAATAGAATCTTATCGACCCGCTGCGAGCTAATTCCGCAGCTGTCTGTGGTGACCTGCTCCGCAGGGCTACAGCGACTCCAAGCCTCCATGGGCCTGGAGAAGCGAGCATCCACCTATTTCCCCACTCCCGTACCCCCTCCCACCTTCTAATTTTTATATCTACTTTACTCCCCCCGCCTATTTTGCTTTAATGGGGTACACACCCTTAGATCAGTCCCTCTCCCTCTTCTGTGTTTCTTCTCTGATCATGAGTTATACCCCAGACTTCAGTTCTAGTTTCCCGGTGTAAATAAACGCAGCACGCAGTTTACATCGCTGAAATGGGGCCTGAGGCCACCAGTTTGTTTGTTTGTTTGTTTGTTTGTTTAGGTTAGCTAGCCCGCATGCAGGCTGCCCGGGCCTTCCGATAATTATCGATCGATCACAATCCCGCCTTTAGTCCAGTTGCTTTTTACTCGGAGCTGTGTATCACTAAGCCGGTGGGCCACTTCAAGAGCCGAATTCAGTGCTCACAGACTTCCTTTGTACATCCACGGCAGCTAAAGCAACCATAGAACCCAATGGTGATCATGTGCATAGATGACGAGACTTTCCGCTTAAGACACCTTCTCATATACACAGGTTCCACACTGGAGAACTGGCGGAAGGATCAGCCCAACAGTCCACAGGTCCGTCTCAGGTGGCAGTCAGGCAGTTAGGCAGTCGAACTTCATCATAAGCAAAACGGCATGGGGATGAATGAATAGGAACCAACAAGTGTCTGCCAGAATAGATTCACCATAGCGGTATGACAAGGCTTGAAGGAAATCACCATGCATACATCTCAAGACCGGCCATGATGAAGAAAACGGAAATCAACAAGTGTCTGCCAGAATAGATTCACCATAGCGGTATGACAAGCTTAAATTGATTCCCGCGCTTACATCCCAGAGAAACTCTAAAGACCCACTGCCCTCCCTATGAAACTTCTACAACCCGCTAGAGGAAATCAACAAGTGTCTGCCAGAATAGATTCACCATAGCGGTATGACAAGCTTAGATTGATTCCCGCGCATACACCCCTGTGAAACTACTTAGGCCCACTGCCCTCCCTGTGGAACTTCTACGACCCGTTGCCTTCCCTGCAAGACAACTAAGACCCGCTGCCCTCCCTGGGAATTTCTACGATTCGCTATCCTTACAGTGAAACTACTGAGGCCCGCTGCTCTCCCTGAGAAACTACTAAGACCCGCTGCCCTCCCTGAGAAACTATTAAGAACCGCTGCCTTTCTTTTGAAGCTCCAAGGGCCCGCTGCCCTTCTTGTGAAACTACTAAGACCCACATCCCTCCCTGAGGAGCTTCAACTACCCGCTGCCCTTCCTATGAAACTATTAAGATCAGCTGCCCTCCCTATGAAACTTCTACGAACCGCAAACGGAAATCAACAAGTGTCTGCCAGAATAGATTCACCATAGCAGTATGACAAGCTTAGATTGACTCCCGCGCATACATCCCAGAGAAACTGTTAAGACCCACAGCCCTTCCTATGAAGCTTCTACACCCCACTAACGGAAATCAACAAGTGTCTGCCAGAATAGATTCACCATAGCGGTATGACAAGCTTAGATTGATTCCCGCGCATACACCCCTGTGAAACTACTTAGGCCCACTGCCCTCCCTGTGGAACTTCTACGACCCGCTGCCTTCCCTGCAAGACAACTAAGACCCACTGCCCTCCCTGGGAATTTCTACGATCCGCTATCAATCCAGTGAAACTACTAAGGCCCGCTGCTCTCCCTGAGAAATTACTAAGACCCGCTGCCCTCCCTGTGAAACTACTAAAAACCGCTGCCCTTCTTTTGGAGCTTCAACGACCCGCTGCCCTTCTTGTGTAACTACTAAGACCCACTACCCTCCCTAAGGAGCTTCAACTACCCACTGCCCTTCCTGTGAAACTATTAAGACCCGCTGCCCTCCCTATGAAACTTCTACGACCCGTAAACGGAAATAAACAAGTGTCTGCCAGAATAGATTCACCATAGCGGTATGACAAGCTTAGATTGATTCCCGCGCATACATCCCAGAGAAACTGTTAAGCCCCACAGCCCTTCCTATGAAGCTTCTACAACCCGCTCACGGAAATCAACAAGTGTCTGCCAGAATAGATTCACCATAGCGGTATGACAAGCTTAGATTGATTCCCGCGCATACACCCCTGTGAAACTACTTAGGCCCACTGCCCTCCCTGTGGAACTTCTACGACCCGCTGCCTTCCCTGCAAGACAACTAAGACCCACTGCCCTCCCTGGGAATTTCTACGATCCGCTATCAATCCAGTGAAACTTCTAAGGCCCGCTGCTCTCCCTGAGAAATTACTAAGACCCGCTGCCCTCCCTGTGAAACTACTAAAAACCGCTGCCCTTCTTTTGGAGCTTCAACGACCCGCTGCCCTTCTTGTGAAAATACTAAGACCCACTACCCTCCCTAAGGAGCTTCAACTACCCACTGCCCTCCCTATGAAACTTCTACGACCCGTAAACGGAAATAAACAAGTGTCTGCCAGAATAGATTCACCATAGCGGTATAACAAGCTTAGATTGATTCCCGCGCATACATCCCAGAGAAACTGTTAAGCCCCACAGCCCTTCCTATGAAGCATCTACAACCCGCTCACGGAAATCAACAAGTGTCTGCCAGAATAGATTCACCGGTATGACAAGCTTAGATTGATTCCCGCGCATACACCCCTGTGAAACTACTTAGGCCCACTGCCCTCCCTGTGGAACTTCTACGACCCGCTGCCTTCCCTGCAAGACAACTAAGACCCACTGCCCTCCCTGGGAATTTCTACGATCCCCTATCCTACCAGTGAAGATAGACTAAATGTTATTATATCAGACACCCCCAAAGTCTAATATTATTTCATTATTAGTCAATTATATTTTTTTGTAAAATTTAAGTGCGAAACTACTAAGGCTAACTTCCTGTGTAACTTCTAAAGTCAAGATGATTGGAAGGAAGGTTTTAATTAAATTTTGCATTTAAACTAGCTATTTGAAAAGACATATTATAATTATTTGCTAGCTAAAGATACAATACAAGTCAAATTGAAAAGAGACATGGACAGTGTTTACGAAGGAAATGTAACAAAAACAGCAACAGCCGGCCAGCTCACATGTATTGCAATGTTGAGCTAACACATGGTAATCTTAGTATAATATACTATCAAATTGACTTAGTACACATTAAGCGCAGCTGCTGGGCCTTGAACACTTAGTTTAAATTAACTTATGCGTGAATAAATCATATAGGTCTATAGATAATACTAATTAGAGGAACTGGATTCGCTCACCCAGACTCTTATCAAAGTATGAGACAGTCAGATAGCATAAACATAGTACAAAAAGACAAGACATGATGTACAGTCAAATTATATATCAAACAGTGAGAACGAGCAAACACTCAGACAAAAACTCGATCAAAAACAAAACAACATAGGAATTCAAAGTTGTATATATATAGATAAAACATGAAGGTGTCAGTTCATAATAAACCAGCCAACTCAGCGGAGGATCATTATAGATCTCCCATATCTATATCCTTAGACCAATGAAATGAGTGAACTAAAAAGTGTTGAAGAAGGTAGTTAAATAGCCAAAATTGTATATTCGCGCAGTAATCAACAAGTATCTGTCAGAGAAAATTCACCTTAACAGTAAGACAGACTTGGAATGATCCCCACACAAACACCCCAGGTCCACCATAGAAACTTATCAGACTCTATAGGAGCTTTAGGATAGGAGCAGGTTAAGAGTACAGCTAATTAGACTGTTGAGTTATTTACATTACCGGGAGTTGACACATCCAAGACTTGTTAATATAAATAAAAATGAGTTGACACAGAATAGTTATGTAGTATAATGGTTGGAAATATAATTTGACATAAGTATTAACATATGAAGTATTTATTTACCAGAAATTACCAGGTCCAAATTATTCAAAATTTGAAAGTGAAACCACAAGTGTCTGCCATAATAGTCTCGCCATATCGGTTTGACAACTTGTTGAAGTTACACAAAAAGATCACTTGACATATATCATTAAATATTCTCGAAACAAGAGTTGGACCATAGGGATATTCAAGTGGTATATTATTAGAGGGAATTGGAGGTTGAACTCAGACAAATAGGCCACCTTACGATTTAGTCAATTAAAAACATAAATCAGACAAGCAGGTTAGCTGTAGATTGAGAGGATTTCAACAGATGAGGCAAGGTCAGATTGGCAGAAGGCGAGTGCATATGCAGGATTTATTTATGTTTGAATAAGGCACGATCCACATTATAATTGAGAAAAACCTCAGTAGAGAATTGCCCTTGAAACTACTTATCATATATACAACGTTTTGATACCCAAGTTTAAGGGAGTATGAGGTCCACTATTCATTAGTATTTGGCCTAAGGATTGAATGAATTGATGCAGATGAGGCAAAACCTGGTTGGGATAATTGGGGGTGCATAAACAGACCAATGCATTATACGCAATAAGACAGGAGCAAAAATATACATATCAATTAAAATTTACAATTCACACATCAAGAGCATATATCTATAATTAACCTTCGATTAATGGGAATATACATATCAATTGGGTTGGCATCTCGATACAAACACATATTTATACAGTTATTTACAAGAAAAATTATTTTATCTCATATTTGCATATTAATGATCATTTTTACATGAATTAATTGCACAATCTTACTTATAACTTTTATTTAAATTAATTGAAAATTCCCACTAGCTGGATGCATCAAGATCTGATTGAAAACAGGCGAGTACATAAACAGGTTTCGTTTGAGTTTGCATAAGGTATGATCCCAATACTATAAACACATTATGATGAAGAATAATCTCATCAGAAGTCATCAGAGAATTTCCCTTGTAACTATTATCATACACCGATGAGATACACAAACTTAAATGAGTGTGTGATCCTCTACTCATTAGTAATTAGCCTCAGATTGAATGAATTGAGGCAAGTGAGACAAAGCCTTGGGAAAGTTGAGGATTGTATAAGCATACCTATGTATTATACGCATTAGGATAGGAGCAAATATATACACATCAAGTAAAATTTACAGTTCAACATATCAAAAGCATATATTTAAAATTATCTGCACTTCAGTGAGAATATACATACCAATGAAGATTGGTAGTTCATCGCAGATACATACATATATGGCTATTTACAGGAAAGTTATTTTTACCTCATATTATCATATTAATTGTCTTATTTGAAAGAAAACTTTACATTTACATTTAAAATGAACAGAGTCTCATTGGTAATTAGTCTCAGATTGAATGAATTGAGATAAATGAGACAAAGGTTGGGAAAGTTGAGGTTGTATAAGCAGACCTATGTATTATACACATTAGGATAGGAGCAAATATATACACATCAAGTAAAATTTACAGTTCAACATATCAAAAGCATATATTTAAAATTATCTGCACTTCAGTGAGAATATACATACCAATGAAGATTGGTAGTTCATCGCAGATACATACATATATGGCTATTTACAGGAAAGTTATTTTTACCTCATATTATCATATTAATTGTCTTATTTGAAAGGTTGAAAAAGTGACAATTCAGACAAGCATAAAGCCTTCAAGACCTCATTGAATCAGAAGAAGGCACAATGCTGTTACATTTACTAGCCGTGCAAGAACACTGACAAGCATAAGTGATATCTCAAAGAGATTTCACGAAAGGACCTCTTATGGCATACCCTTTTGTATACTATAAAGTAGAAGTGAGATCGAGTGAATAGTCGACTAAATTGAATACTTAAAATGACCGTTTAATCCCAGCAGATAGAAGAACACGTGGTGGGCACAATCAGGCTTATAAACACATCAGAGCTAACACCACACTGGGACAAAATTCTTTTTGGCATCGAACTATCCCTGATTGGAATTCTCTTCCGGCAGCTGCCACAGAATCGAAAACTGTGGCAGCATTCAAGAGTCAGCTGGTCGACTAGATCTGCCAGCCTCTTTCCCCCCTCCAGCCTGATACTCCACAATGGAGGACTGCTGGAGTATTATTTCAAAGTTCAAAGTTCAAAGAGGCCGAAGGCCACCATGCTCTATCATTATGCATGAGTGGGGCCTCAGGTCACCATCTCTATCATTATGTATGAGTGGGGCCTCAGGCCACCATGTTCTATCATTATGTATAAGTGGGGCCTCAGGCCACCATCACTATCATTATGTATGAGTGGGGCCTCAGGCCACCATGCTCTATCATTATGTATGAGTGGGGCCTCAGGCCACCATCACTATCATTATGTATGAGTGGGGCATCAGACCACCATCACTATCATTATGTATGAGTGGGGCCTCAGGCCACCATGCTCTATCACTATGTATGAGTGGGGCCTCAGACCACCATCTTCTTTCATTATGTATGAGTGGGGCCTCAGGCCACCATGCTCTATCATTATGTATGAGTGGGGCCTCAGGCCACCATCTTCTATCATTATATATGAGTGGGGCCTCAGGCCACCATGCTCTATTATTATGTATAAGTGGGGCCTCAGGCCACCATCTTCTATCATTATGTATGAGTGGGGCCTCAGGCCACCATCACTATCATTATGTATGAGTGGGGCCTCTGGCCACCATGCTCTATCATTATGTATGAGTGGGGCCTCAGGCCACCATGCTCTATCACTATGTATGAGTGGGGCCTCTGGCCACCATCTTCTTTCATTATGTATGAGTGGGGCCTCAGGTCACCATCTCTATCATTATGCATGAGTGGGGCCCCAGGCCACCATCTTCTATCATTATGTATAAGTGGGGCCTCAGGCCACCATCACTATCATTATGTATGAGTGGGGCATCAGGCCACCATCACTATCATTATGTATGAGTGGGGCCTCAGGCCACCATGCTCTATCATTATGTATGAGTGGGGCCTCAGGCCACCATCTTCTATCATTATGTATGAGTGGGGCCTCAGGCCACCATGCTCTATTATTATGTATAAGTGGGGCCTCAGGCCACCATCTTCTATCATTATGTATGAGTGGGGCCTCAGGCCACCATCACTATCATTATGTATGAGTGGGGCCTCTGGCCACCATGCGCTATCATTATGTATGAGTGGGGCCTCAGGCCACCATGCTCTATCACTATGTATGAGTGGGGCCTCAGGCCACCATCTTCTTTCATTATGTATGAGTGGGGCCTCAGGCCACCATCTTCTACCATTGTGTAAGTGTGGGGACTCAGGCCACCATGCTCTATCATTATGTATGAGTGGGGCCTCAGGCCACCAACTTTTATCACTATGTATGAGTGGGGCCTCATGCCACCATGCTCTATCATTATGTATGAGTGGAGCCTCGGGCCACCATCTCTATCATTATGTATGAGTGGGGCCTCAGGCCACCATGCTCTATTATTATGTATAAGTTGGGCCTCAGGCCACCATCTCTATCATTATGTATGAGTGGGGCCTCAGGCCACCATCTCTATCATTATGTCTGAGTGGGGCCTCAGGCCACCATCTTCTATCATTATTTATGAGTCGGGCCTCAGGCCACCATCCTGTATCATTATATAAATGCGGGGCCTCAGGCCACCATCCTTTATCATGATGAACGAGTGGGGCCTATATCATTATATATGAGAGGGGTCTCAGGCCATCATTCTCTATCACTGTGTAAATATAGGGACTCAGGCAACCATGTATCCTCTATCATTATGTAAATATGGGGAAGAGGAGGTGGAGGAGGGAGAGGAGAAGAAAGAGTAGGAGGAGGAGAAAGAGGAGGAGGAGGAGGAGGAAGATAAAGGTGATGGCTGAGTAAAAGGAGGTGGGGGAGTGGGAGGAGAATATGTAATTTGTACCTGTTGTTTTAATGATTTTATAAATCGTTATATCGACTTATATTAGGTCGATTTACCCACATGTAAGTCGGTATACCGACTTATACGAAGTCAATTTAATGACAAGTCCTTGTATCGCGTTATATTAAGTTGTTTTAACAAGATATAAGTCGTTAAACTGACGTATTTTAACCCTTGTGCTGCTAAAACCGAATATACAAAATTCACTAACAATTTCCTATATATACGGGTCCAAAATTTAAGCCATCCATCAATTTTACTAATAGTTCGGATGAAATGGCCAACTATATCCGCAATTATTTTTTTATATGCGAAATATCTGGAAAACCATGCCAGATAGCTGGACCATTGCCATACAAAATGTGCGGTTTCAGGGGGTGATATGCCTTGACAAATTTTAACTCGATCAAATTGTAAATGGCCGACATGCAGCCATTAATAATTTTTAACCCGTTGATGACCAGTCCCGGATATGTAGCCTACGGGACTCCTGATTGTTCCCTCAGGACCAGTCACCGATATTGATATGTTCGGAACTAAAAACAACTATAATACTATGACGTCATAAATTAATCATGTCCCAGCAAAATTACGGCAGCAATTTAATCTGGTCCCCAATGGGTTAATATGCGTAATATCTGGCAATATCTTCTAACATGACTAATTTGAAATATTTGTCATAAGATATAGTGTAGTCAACATTTGAAAAGTTTTAGTTAAAAGTCATTTGCAAATGATGGTCCATGTTGTTCCGCTAATTGCCTCCCACGACATTATTGTGCATGAACAATCTTCCACTCAATGGCTTGAACATTCATCTTGTGAAAATCAATCACCTCATCATGAACAGTCACCAAGTCACACATTGTTGATAACACATGTCTGATGTGACGTGTGTTCTCACATTCAAACAAACAATGCAATTCATCTCCTAGGACATTACATGTTGGACATAGCCGCTCGTTGTAGGGTCTGCGATTTCTCCCTCTGCCTTGAATTTCATTTGGTAGTGAATGATTCTTGGTTCGAAATCTTATAAGAGAAATTCTGTGCTTACAATTTGTTACCATATGGAAATAATTTTGACATCGAAAGTGGTTTGTTATATTCTTGTATATTGAACAGCTCGACCTGGTACTTACTGAAGTAAACCATTGTTGAATGTATTGATCGCGTAATCTCTGTTTAAAAAAACTAATAAAATATGTTCTATTTGTAACACCCTGTTGCATCCAGGCATAGCCAAAACCCACATTAAATAACATGTCTCTTACTAGAGCAGCCCAGTTAACAATTATTTGCAGTAATAGTGTGTAACATTATTTTAAAAAAATTCTGAACAAATGGACTTAATTCTCTGAGTACAATTTTTAGCCAGTATTTCACTATGCGTACCTTTTTTTCTAAAATTAGTGGGCATCTTCCAAGTTCCCCGTATACCATTTCCTTGGTTGTTGTTCTAGAAACCTTTAAAACCCATTTACAAAATTTCAGATGTACTCTCTCCACCGCCACAGCAGTGTGGAATCCCCATAATTCACATGAGTAAAGTAATACAGGTAAAACAAGTCTATCGAATAATATACATAATAGTTCTGGTTTGGGGTCGATCAATTCATACGCTATACCCTGAATTGAAAATAGTGCTCGCAACCCCCTGTCTGCTAAATCTTGTTGGGTCCCTGAAAATTTCCCTGTACTAGAAAACATAATACCTAAATATGAGAAATGTTCTACTACTTCTAAAATTGAGTCGCCATAAAACCAAATATCATCTATGGATAACCTTCCAACCTTCCTAAATACAACTATCTTAGTTTTGAGTATATTAACACATAATTTCCACCTTTGACAATAATCATGGACAGAATCTAGACTATTTTGCAAATCCAATCTACTCTCAACTATTAAATTAAATAGTAGTAGTTTTTATTTATAAAAATCGGCATATGATGTGAAAAAAATCAAGTATATAGATGTAAATCCAAGCAGTGAACAACTGTATCCTTCTTTTATGTCTCTTTAGGCATAGTTTTTGAAATAAGGCCATATTAATTGGTCAGAATTGGTGTACTAAATTATTAGAATAATATTGAGAAATAAACGTCACCAAAACAATTTGGTCCATGATAATAAAAAACAGCTTAAGATGTTACAACAATTTTCGGCATTGCAGCCGCAGGCAGGTGTGAAGATTTGATGAGTTTTGCTGCACTTGCATGCCGAAGACTTACATTTTGTCAGGCAGCCACATGCTACTAGTTCAAAACTTACCTTTGGAACGGCAGGTAATGTTGACCATGCGACTGCCAATCCAATGCTCATAGATAGCCATCCACCAGATGACTTAGGATAACCAGCAAATGATTGAATACACTGCATATCAGCGTGCAGCCATACCTTGGATTGATAATTCGCACATATAGCATGTAGCTGCAGAGCATCAGATGTTGGTGGTAAATGATCCAGCTCTTTCTTTCTTTTTTAAATATATCAGCCCTGGCTTTGTCAACGCCACCTTTAACATCTGGAGCCATGCACAAATAGCATATAAATTCTTCAACTGGATTGAAAGGGCCATCACGACCATCTAGAAGCAGAGGGTCCTGAATGAACATTTTCGAACAGCTTTTCTTCTCAAATCCAGCAAATGATGATGTGGTATCTGACCCTGTAAGCGCATGAAAGCCCAGAATATTTTTGTGTATTGCTGTGGCAGGTTTTTATATATGGTATGCACTGGATAACAACGTTGTTCTCATGCAGTGCTACCAATCATCCATACAATGTGATCAGTTCCACCAAAGAAGTGCAAAAAAAAAAAAAAACATCAGTGTCTCTGCAGAAAACCATAATGTGATCATAGCCTCCCTTAGTTGATATGGAGGATGATTCGTATATTAGCCCCCTCTACGGCAGCAACTTTTGGTCTACACACAGAAAATATGCCAAATCGTTCGAACTGCTCAACCAGTGACTTGACATCAACTTCATCTTTTGATTTTCTGGACAAAAAACTATCCTTGCGAGTTGTGAGAGATTCGTCTTCATCTCCGATACTGAGCAGATACTTTGCTGCTTCAGAAATAATAGCCCTCTCTCTCCCCATGTGATGCAGAAACGATCTCGTGCACTGTCAGTTTTGGTGATACCAATAATGCCGTTGGACAACTTACATAATTTGTTGACCCATTCAGTAGCTTGGTCAATGGGGACCTGATTGAATGCTCCATTAGTTTTCTTAACAACAAAATTGCCCCCCACAAATTATTGATATACTCCAGGAGCACTCTGCTCTAAGCTGAGCATGTCTGCATAATATACTGGAGCCCACCGAGCATAGTTTAAGTGATCGTATGTGCGAAACCAAGGAAACATTTTTGCAAAAGTTTGCAGATATAATTTCCAATATCCAATTCTGTGGGCTCGGATGAAGTCAAGCATAATTTCAACAAGCTCCATATATGTTGACCAATATGAATAGATTGGGTCTGCACTGAAGATCTTGTTGATCCATTTATTATGACACTTTCTTTTAATGTTTGCAACAGCCGTAAAACTTGCTCACTAATTTTTATATCTACTGTTTTATTGTGTTTATCTGCAAAGGGGTCATGAAAAAATTGTACTTCATCATCAAGGTCTTGCAATGATGATCTTTCTCTAGCCCATGACTGAAATATTTTCAATTTGATCCGACAAAATATTTCATATGCCATCACATGCCCCCGAGCAGCTCGATAATATGATTTACCTTCCAAAATAGCACTGTAGAATTTTGTGAAAATGAGCCAGACTCCACCAAGACATCATCTAGGCCTGCATTTTCCATATGCTGGCCAACGGCCTTCATAAAATTAAATAAGATGTGCAAGCCACCTATCATTACTACAACATAATCATATTTATCAGCATTTGACCACTGTAGTTATATTGTTTTGCTATAGAGAGGTTGATCTCCTCCGACAATCACAACATGTTTCTGGCCGAGATGATGCATCATCTCCTGGAATTTATTCAAAATGGTCTCAACAGTATTGTTTTCATCAGCATGGGCCTGTATTATAGACATCATTCCAACAACTTTCACTGTTGCTTCAGAAACACCACATGCAGCATGGAAAGCTGCCCATGATGGAACATTTTGTTCATCTTGGTTGTACAATATCCAAGCTTGGTTTGAAAGATTTGAAATGGCTTGGCATCCGTTTACCATATCCCACATTTCTGGCTCAAATCTACTTGTTGGGATTGGATTTGGCCTTCTACCAGTGTGTACAGGTGCGATGTCAATAGTGTGAAATTTCTTAAGTAGTTTCTGATCAGGTATTTAATGTCTTCCTGTTTTTACCGTTGTTTGTTCTGGTGGTGACGGTAGTCCACGTTGCCATAAAATACATTGTGTGGCATGGAAAGTATTTTTCCCATCTGTAGTCTCGTCTAAAACATCGATGTTGTCAAATGATGAAAGTATTATACGACCAAGTGGGTGTGTATAGTGATTTTCTAGTTGGAATATATATATGTAACCATTCTGTCCATATCTACGTAAAATATCTGGTGCTCTGGTGTAAGTTTTCTACTTTTAGATGCAGTGTAGACTATTATCTTGAGCAATGCAACATATTCTTACTTTCAAAGAATTATCTTGTTCTTCTAATTCATGGATATTCTCCCCACCAAACAAAACTCTTAAGAAAAGGTAGAGACTTTTTGGTATAACATCTGAAACATGATCCATGTCGATACCACGCCAACTAGTATCATGACCTAGTGAATCTTTTAGATCCGCTCGCAATTGAAGAGCAGTGTGAAATATTTACTGTAGTGGAGTTGCATCAGGTGTCAACTTGGGGCGTTCTTCATCAGACGAGAGTGAGGAATCATCTGAATGATCTATTGCAATAGCCTTCTTTAAGGTCTTTGATACAGCAATATTTGTTGTATCACATTGGTACAACAACAGTACTGACTTAGGATCTAGTTGACTTGATGTACTGGCACTTACTCGCACAATTTGTGTTACTGCCTCATATTTTGGCGGCCATTTTGTTTTTCGTTTTTATGACATTTACCACAAAAAGAAGGTTTGTCAACAACCCCCAGTGACGTTCTATGATATATAATAGCCATGATGAAGATGCTTGTTTGCTTGTAACAAACAATTTCCATATGTTGAAATTATATCATATGTTGGCTGGCTGACTAAACATCAAAATGACGATTTTAATAAATAATAATAAATAAAAAGAACTGCTATCATGTTTTTATTGTCATAATCGTGTTCCTTGACCCCGAAAACATTATATTACACACCAAAATCGTTAGAAGAGGATACATATATTGACAAAGTTATAGCGATTTACATCAAATAAAAGCGCCAGTTGGCGGCCATTTTGTTTTCGCTAATTTAGACACTATAGGATCGAAAAAATGATGTCAGCAAGCTAGACGTCATTCCTGGGTTATTAAACTACATGTTTGTGTTGTTGGTTTGCTTGTAACAAACATTTGCCATCTATTCATTTTTTTTAGAAGATATCACATCTTGGCTGGCTGACTAATGCCAATTAAAAAAGGTACAGGATTGGATGACATTCAGGCTCTATTTCCAAAAAGTAACGGAACTCCAATTGATATCGTATTCAATGATGTAACTTAAGCATACAATCAGTACGTGGTTTTCTACATATGTGGAAACATGCCAAAGTTATTCCACTTTAGAAGAAAAAATCTCAAAATTATGTAAATAAATACATACCAATTTCTATTCTTCGAATTTCTTCCAAAATATTAGGAAAAAATGTTTCAATTTATTTGTACGGATACCTTTCCTCACACAATTTATTTAATAAAAGCCAATCCGGATTTAGAGCAAATCACTCATGCGAAAGTGCCTTAACTTGAGGAAAGTGCCTTAACTAATAGTTGAAAATGCTAAATTGGTGGGCGTTCTTAATGATAGTACACTTTGGTGGAAAAAACAAGTTGCTCATGTAAAACAATGTGTCTCTTTTAAACTTTCACTTCTCCGTAGAATACACAAATATCGGACCAAGTCTAGTATTCTACTCCCGACCAATCGAAGGGTAGCTCAGCCTGTCACATGACGAGATCGGCTAATAACCTCTGTCATTCAGTTGTTATTTAAACTAAGTAGAATACCATCCTTGGGCCCAAATTTTATTCCACAATTATTATATAAAACTCATCATAGAATATTGCTTAGGGGAGCTGGGTGTAGAGAGAATGAAAATGTCATAACGAAATTGCAAAAGAAAGCGACCCGACTAATATTAAATGCTGATCCATTATCACCAAGTAAAGAAATGTTTAAAAAAAATTGTTTTCATTTAAAGAATTAGTCATGTATAAACAAGCTTGTCTGATTTTTAAAAGTAAAACAGACCAAG
Source organism: Flabesymbios commensalis (assembly GCA_964017125.1). Lineage (NCBI taxonomy): Eukaryota > Metazoa > Annelida > Polychaeta > Terebellida > Flabelligeridae > Flabesymbios > Flabesymbios commensalis. The sequence goes on along the minus strand of OZ024909.1, from coordinate 59,159,102 downwards.
CACCTTCATATATTCAATATTTGTTTACAATAGTAACAGATTGTGTAAGTTATAGCCTCAGATCCTATGCTCAGAATAAATTGTACCTTCCAAGAGCACATTCTAAATCCCTGTCATACCTAGGTCCTAACATATTGAACTCAATTCCCAACGATATTAGATATGCAGAATCTTTGTCCCAACTTAAAGTAGGGTAGGCATACCATAATTTACTATTAGATTAGATTATTTTTATTCTTATTATTCTTATTATTCCTCAAATTATCATTATTATGATTATGATTGTTGTTGTTGTTGCTGTTGTTGTTGCTTACTGTTGTTATTGTTGTTGTTGCTGCTGCTGCTGCTGCTTCTGCTGTTGTTGTTGTTGTTGTTGGTAGTGGTGGTGGTGGTGGTGTGGTGTTGGTGTTCTAAAGCCATTTATAAAGCGGGATGGTGGCCTGAGGCCCCACACTTACACGATGATAGAAGATGGTGGCCTGAGGCCCCACTCATACATAATGATAGAGATGGTGGCCCGAGGCCCCACTCATACATAATGATAGAGTATGGTGGCCTGAGGCCTCACTCATACATAATGATAGAAGATGGTGGCCTGAGGCCACACTCATACATAATGATAGAGCATGGTGGCCTGAGGCCCCACTCATACATAATAATAGAGATGGTGGCCTGAGGCCCCACTCATACATAATGATAGAGCATGGTGGCCTGAGGCCCCACTCATACAAAATGATAGAAGATGTTGGCCTGACATATAGTCATAGAGAATGGTGGCTTGAGGCCCCACTCATACATAATGATAGAGGATGGTGGCCTGAGGCCCCACACTTACACAATGATAGAAGATGGTGGCCTGAGGCCCCACTCATACATAATGATAGAGCATGGTGGCCTGAGGCCCCACTCATACATAATGATAAAGCATGGTGGCCTGAGGCCCCACTCATACATAATAATAGAGATGGTGGCCTGAGGCCCCACTCATACATAATGATAGAGCATGGTGGCCTGAGGCCCCACTCATACAAAATGATAGAAGATGTTGGCCTGACATATAGTCATAGAGAATGGTGGCTTGAGGCCCCACTCATACATAATGATAGAGGATGGTGGCCTGAGGCCCCACATTTAAACAATGATAGAAGATGGTGGCCTGAGGCCCCACTCATAGATAATGATAGAAGATGGTGGCCTGAGGCCCCACTCCTACATAATGATAGAGCATGGTGGCCTGAGGCCCCACACTTATACGATGATAGAAGATGGTGTGCCTGAGGCCCCACTCATACATAATGATAGAGCATGGTGGCCTGAGGCCCCACACTTATACGATGATAGAAGATGGTGGCCTGAGGCCCCACTCATACATAATGAAAGAAGATGGTGGCCTGAGGCCCCACTCATTCATAATGATAGAAGATGGTGGCCTAGCTGAGGCCCGACACTTACACGATGATAGAAGATGGTGACCTGAGGCCCCACTCATACATAATAATAGAGGATGGTGGCCTGAGGGCCCACACTTACACAATGATAGAAGATAGTGGCCTGAGGCCCCACTTATAGATAATGATAGAAGATAGTGGCCTGAGGCCCCACTCATTCATAATGATAGAGCAAGGTAGCGCGAGGCCCCGCTCATACATAAAGATAGAGCATGGTGGCCTGAGGCCCCACACTTACACGATGATAGAAGATGGTGGTCTGAGGCCCCACTCATACATAATGATAGAGGATGGTGGCCCGAGGCCCCACTTATACATAATGATAGAAGATGGTGGCCTGAGGCCCCACACATACACGATGATGGAAGATGGTGTCCTGAGGCCCCTCTCATACATAATGATAGAGGATGGTGGCCTGAGGCCCCACTCATACATCATGATAGAGGATGCTGTCCTGAGGCCCCACTCATAAAGAATGATAGAAGATGGTGGCCTGAGGCCCCACTCATACATAATGATAGAAGATGGTGACTTGAGTCCCCACTCATACATAATAATAGAGCATTGTGGCCTGAGGCCCCACTCATACATAATGATAGAGCGTGGTGGCCTGAGGCCCCACTCATACATAGTGATAGAGCATGGTGGCCTGAGGCCCCACTCATACATAATGAGAGAGCATGGTGGCCTGAGGCCCCACTCATACATAATGATAGAGGATGGTGGCCTGAGGCCCCACTCATACATAATGATAGAGGATGATGGCCTAGCTGAGCTCCCACTCGTACATAATATGATAGAGGATGGTGGCCTGAGGCCCCACTCATACATAATGATAGAGAATGGTGGCCTGAGACCCCACACTTACACAATGATAGAGAATGGTGGCCTGAGGCCCCACATTCCGCCTACATAATATGATGAAGAATGGTGGTCTGAGGCATTCACTTAAGTAGCTACCTATGTGCAGCCATAGCTATTCACCAGATGATAATGTGAATTACGTTGAACCACCATCGCATTTTTTTCAGAATGAGATTGAGCCGACAAAGAGTGCTGTAGGCCAACAATAAGCCAATATCAGGTCAATGGAGGGGGAGCTCATAGTTGTTGGCCTATGTAATAGACTATAGTTACAGCCTATACGTACTAGCTAAATGGTAGAGTCTAACCCAGGCTACAAAGTTTGTGCATTTATTCTTAGATAGTTACGTTACTTGTTTTATGTATAAAAATAGATCTAGTAGGTTATAGGGTCTACAGACTAGTTATATAATCATTTTTAACATGTCCTTTAAACATTTTGCTTCGCGGATGTATACATTCAAACAAAATATGAGTAAAGAGGTTTGTGTGACATGGGGGCCTCAGGCCACCTTTCAGCGATGTAAACTGCGGGCTGCTAAATAAACGTAAAACGTCACGTGATCACCTTAGAGAAGGGAAATATACCGATGGTCAAAAGCTCTGTTACCGTTGGTTGAGTACCACTGATCCCAAATTCCAATATTTTATGGCAAGTGCCACTTACGCGGCTCCCCTACTAGCACGTGCGCCTCTATGTAAAATATAAGCATGACAAATAACTTTAGGAACCATTTTCAATTTACAACGGGGGCGACAGAACAATAGCTTAATTATGCCTTAATGAGGGGGGGGGGGTCATGCTCAGTGTTCCGAACATGGCAATAAGCAGATAAGGGGGGTGGGGTCATAATTTATAATTTACCGTTTTTTGCCATTGTTCAGTCTTTAGAGGGGGGCATGTTTCAATGATATCATGTATCATGTTGCAATAGGTTGCCACTAAAAAGATTAGGCCTACGCCTGCCCCTGGCCTAAATGGTTTATCTTCTATTTGTATTGTAGGCAAATTCACACTTTACAAAATTGCCACGTAACATGTCGTCGTGTAGGTTATATGTACTGTACCGTCCACTAAAGCTCTCAGCATGCATTGTCATTGACAACTGCATTTAAGACATTTAGGTCTGGGACAGGGTATAGGCCTACATGTTGATCTAACAGGCCACAAATGTTGAACAGCAGATCGAGCGCGGAGCTCAATTGTAAGTCAATTTAAATATACACCCGTACATGAGAGATATAGCCCGATAGATTTAATAAAAGACATATCTCAAATGTATGTTTCACAGTTTTTAATAAACATAATGTGTAATACCTCTTCTTCGTATGATTTTGACTGAAAAATCCATTTCTTATATTATTTTGGTAATTTGAGGTCATCCTCAAGGGCAAAATGTCAATTTCAAGGTCTAATATGATTTTTAACATATGCTATAAATTGGAGCATGTGTAAACCATAAAACCTCCTTTGAGATTTTGCTAATTCTAGCTGTTGGTTTGAAATTATTGAACATGCTCAAGGTGAAAAAATCAGGCGGAAATTAAAGGCAACAAAGAGATGTTAAAGTGCGACGGAAAAGGTTTAAAGGTTGATGAGGATGCGTTAAAGATTTATGATAATGCGCTGAAGGATAGGAAGCACTAAAAGACAACAAGGTTGCACTCTAAAGACAGTGAGGAGGCGCTAAAGGGTGACGGAGAGGCGTTATAGTGCAACCGGGTGCATCATAAGATGGCAGAGAAGCATTAAAAGGCAATGTAGAGGCTTTAAAGGGCGAGGAGGTCTGTTAAATGACAAAGGTAATGCATTAAAAGGCAATAGAGAGGCATCGAAGGGCGATGAAAACACACTCCCATCACACTTTGAACATTTTTCGTTGACCTTTATGCATCCTTAGTGCTTTTAGTTTAATGCCTTTTTGTTGCATCGATCTTTCACGCCTCTCCATCGCCATTTAACACATCTGTGGAGTTTTTCAACACCTCTCCGATGATTTAAATTGACTTTTATAATTTTTTCCTCACCCTTTATTGCCTTTCCGTTGTCCTTAAGCACCTCTCTGTCGCCATTTAAAGCCTTTCCGTCACCTTTCAACACCTCTCCGTCACCATTTATAACGCCTCTCTGTTACCCTGAACACATTTTCCTCACCCTTAAACACCTACTCATGACAGTTTACCTCCTCCCCATCGTCATTTAACATTTAATGATCGCTCTTTAATCCATCCTTTTAACACTTTTTCTTCTTTAACACTTTTTCTTGTGAGAATGCAGTAGTTTTCACATTATTGGAACTCATTCCGTTAATGTATTAACATGTTCACAAAAACAGATTTCTGTGCGCTTCTATAGTGTGTGTCCGTGTGTCGCAAATGGATTTCACTGACATCTTGCAAAAAACCCACATAGATTCAGTTTTATGTAATCATAGCCCATGGTAGATGTTTCTGGATAAGCATGAAGTTCTGTATATATTTCGTTATTCCACTTTTTCTCAACAATTTTACACAGTTAGGGTTTCTGGCTTTTAAGCTGTGTGCCGAGCCATTGGTTTATCCTGTAAAGCCCTTTTTTCAACACAGCTTCCACCGAGAGAAATGCCTTCCTAAGGACAATCAATACTCCAATATAATTTGAATAATAGAGCAGAATGAGAGTTGAAAGCTGGGGAAGCTAGGAGATGTTTCACATTCAAAAGATAATCTATTATGCTATTGATAGACTATTTTGCAATAATTTATATTGCCTTTAATAATCATACCCTAGATCCAAATAGTACCTGACGCCATAGCTACATTTGTGGTAAAGACCATTCTCAAAGTGGATTGCCTAGATCTTAGGCAAGCCATTGAACGAGACATGGTCATTTCGACCAATCACATACACAATATCTGGGTAAGTCACATCACTGCACCTTCCAATATTAACAACATCCCAGCAAACGAGAGACATTGATAGGCCTACTATGTTTGTTTAATACTGGGCCAACGTCGTAGATGGTGGACCAACACTGATTCAACATTGGGTGGATTTCCAATCACATACATAGTATATACTATTCAGGTCAAGTCACGTTGAGGAACGCTCCCACAAAACCCTACACCCCCCCCCCATCCTTGTCTTGTCCGTGAAGTGTCACTTGGTAGCATGTCAATGTCCCTGTTATAAATATTGAGGTTAACCCTTTGGACCTAATGTACCGATATATCAGTATTTTTTTAACGTCATATATACCAAAGTACTGATATATCGACCTATGAAATCAACCATTTTAATTAAGTCTGACATCATCACAGATAATATGTAATAAGTATATAATAAGTTGAAAACACAATAGACACAAATTCGAAATAAAATTTTTATGTCATAATTTACTATCCCAACAAGCCACAGCATTATAATAATATTAAAATTATGAATTTGCTCAGGATATTTGTGGACCATTTGGAAATGTACGTACCACTTCGTAAAATATGGGCAATAATAATATCACGAATATGGCCTATATACTGCTCCAGGAAGCTCGGGTGGAGAGGCAGCTATCCCCAGGAGGCTCGGTTCCAAAGAGAAAAGTAATGACTAAGATTTTTATATTTAAAAAAAATCAAATTTAGGGTGATTTAAAATTGAATTTTTCCATTGACGATGAAAGGCAGTGCCTATATAATTTATATATTTATATATTTCTATTCATGATTAACTATGATGAACAGTGATGACAGTCATATCCTCGTAGAAGACTTGTAATTTGTCAATGGAAAGCTCAACTAACCCCCCTCGTGCTAAAGACCACATCTATATCCGTATTTAATGATTGTCAATCAAATACAATTTAATTCCTATATATTTGCTGTCATTTAATTATTATCAGATAGATGGATAGACAGACCTCTAGACGTGTTTCAATTCATGGACGTAGTAATATATACCTTAATATAACAAAAATACTCTTTATGTATGGTGTATGGTCAAAATATATCAAAATTACACAATCTGCAGGTATAAATATTAAATTCAATTATCATCTAAAGCTCTCATTTTGTTTAAAAAAAAGAATGGCATGATGATGTTCAGATATTCTGTTTCTAGAAAGGCGTCAGTAGGCTATATATGTGTGGACGAAGACATCCCGGCACCTCATGCATTAGTTCTCAAGTATGTCAAGTTACTAAGACGGTCACATTTTACTGTAAACTGTTGAAAGATACATGTAAATATTAAAATTTAAGTGTATTCGTGCTTTAAAAAATAGCATCAGTATTGGCCTTACTTTACGTAACTGATGATAGGTTTACTACATTTGGCACATGTGTGTGCTTGTTTCGAATTAATAGAAATTAACACAATTTTAGCGCCGAAATGGTTATAATTTAATCACTTCGAATGTTGTCACTGAAAATAATCACCCAATTGCAATGGGATTATAACACTAAGATGACCGTCGTCTGCTATAATGATAAGCAGTAAAACTATATCAACCATAGACGGCAATAGGCATGGGCAAAAGCACGAAGTAGTTCGTCAAAATATAATGGCCTTCCATGATTGTATTTATTAAGAAATGGCAGGATGTAATTTCATATTAAACTTGAGGTATGGTAAGTCAACCTCTTTTTCTATTTATGCGTACAATTCCTTCTTGATTTTAGATGTACTTTGGAATCGATGTTTACCTTACCGAAATATATAATAAACTTTTATTCAAAATCTCAAGATATATATTATAAGCAAAAAATTTTTATTGTGAAATTATCTGAATAACATATATCGATGGTGGAAGCGCAAAAACACCTATCTAACAGATAGATGTAGCTCTCCACTACACCCAGCTCTCAGTAGATCTCCATCACACTCAGCTCTCAGTAGCTCTCCATCAGACCCAGCTCTCCATCACACCCAGCTCCCAGTAGCTTTCTATCACACCCAGGTCTCCATCACGCCCAGCTCTCAGGAGTTCTCCATCACACCCAGCTCTCCATCACACCCTGCTCTCAGTAGCTCCTCATCACACCCAGCTCTCCATCAAACCCAGCTCTCAGTAGCTCTCCATCACACCAAGCTCTCCATCACACAAACTATCACTAGCTCTCCATCACACCCAGCTCTCCATCACCCATCACATCCAGTTCTCAGTAACTCTCCACCACACCCAGCTCTCCACCACACCCAGCTTCCCATCACACCCAGCTCTCAATAGCTCATCATCACACTCAGCTCTCCATCACACCCAGCTCTCCATCACACCCAGCTCTTAGTAGCTCTCCATCTAACCCAGCTTTTCATCACACACAGCTCTCGGTAGCTCACTATCACACACAGCTCTCCATCACTCATCACACACAGCTCTCAGTATAGCTCGCCATCACACCCAACTCTCCATCACACCCAGCTCTCAGTAGCTCACCATCACGCTCAGCTCTCCGTCACACCCAACTCTCCGTTACACCCAGCTCTCAGTAGTTCACCATCACACCCAGCTCTCTATCACACTCGACTCCCAGTAGCTCACCATCACACACGGCTCTCAATCACATCCAGCTCTCAGTAGCTCTCCATCACACCCAACTTCCCATCACACCCAGTTCTCAGTAGCTCTTCATTACACCCAGCTCTCAGTAGATCTCCATCACACCAAGCTCTCCATCACACCCAGCTCTCAGTGACTCTCCATCACACCCAGTTCTCTATCACACTCAGTTCTTAGTAGTTCTCCATCACACCCAGCTCTCCATCACACCCGACTCCCTGTAGCCCACCATCACACACAGCTCTCCATCACACCAGCTCTCAGTATCTCTTAATCTAACCCATCTCTCCATCACACTCTGAGCGTTCAGTATCTCTCAATCACACCCAGCTCTCCAGCACATCCAGCTCTCCATCACACCCAGCTTGCTATCCATCACACACATATCTCAGTAGCTCTCCATCACACCCAGCCCTGAATAAATCTACATAACACCCAGTTCTCCATCACACCCAGCTCTCAGTAGTTCTCCATCTCACCCAGCGCCCTATCACACCCAGCTCTCAGCAGCTTCCTATCACACCCAGCTCTCCATCACACCCATCTCTCCATCACACCCAGCTCTCGGTATCTCACCATCACACCCAGCTCTCCATCATACCCAGCTCTCAGTAGTTCACTATTACACACAGCTTTTCATCATACCCAGCTCTCCATCACACCCAACTCTTAATAGCTCAACATCACACCCAGCTCTCCATCACACCCGGTCCTCAGTAGTTCACCATGACACACAGCTCTTCATCATATCCAGCTCTACATCACTCCCAGCTCTTAATAGCTCACCATCACACCCAGTTCTCTATCACACCCAGCTCTCAGTAGCTATCCATCACACCAGCTCTCCATCACACCCAGCTCTCCATCACACCCGGCTCTCAATATCTCTCCATCGCACTCAGCTCTCTATCAGTATCTGTCCATCACACCCAGCTCTCAGTAGCTGTTCATCACATCTAGCCTCGGTATATATCCATCACACCCAGCTCTAATCAGTAGCTCCCCCTCACACCCAGCTCTCTGTAGCTCCCCACCACACAAAGCCCTCAGTAGCTCTCCATCACACCCAGCTCTCAGTATCTCACCATCGCACCCAGCTCTCAGTAACTCTCCATCACACCTAGCACTCAGTATCTCTCCATCACACCCAGCTCTTAGTATCTCACCATCGCACCCAGCTCTCAGTAGCTCTCTATCACACCTAGTCCTCAGTAGATATCCATCACACCTAGTTCTCCATCAGAACCGGCCCTCAGTATCTCTCCATCACACCAGCTCTCAGTAGCTCTCGATCACACGTAGCCCTCAGTATCTGCCCATAACACCCAGCTCTCAGTAGCTCTCCATCACACCCACCTCTCTCTAGCTCTCCACAACACCAGCCTTCAATATCTCTCTATCATACCCAGCTCTCCGTACCTCTTCATCACACCCAGCTCTCAGTAGCTCTCCATCACACCCAGCTCTCAGCAGCTCCCCATCACAGTCATCACACCCAGCTCTTAATAGCTCTCCATCATACCCAGCTCTCAGTATCTCTCCATCACATCCAGCTCTCATTAGCTCTCAATCACACCCAGCTTTCTCTAGCTCTCCACAACACCCAGCCTTCTGTATCTCTCCATCACACCCAGCTAAATATTTAATATAAACGCAGGCTCAGCACTTTTAGCATCATATATGTTTGACAGTTAGGAGGTTTTGCGCTGTCAAATTTCGAACCCCAAAAGATAGGTGTTTTAACGTATGCGTTTAAAAGCTATTTCCCATCAATGTATCCCTTAGCAAAGTTGACAGATAATACAAAATTGGCAAAGCAATTTAACACTTAGAATGCAAAATCCGAAAAAAACCTATTTTGCGCTCCCGCCATCTATCTAAAAGTTGGGAGATTTTGTGCTTTCAACATCTATCTTTTAGATAGGTGGTTTTGCGCTTCCACCATCATCGAAATGACGTTGCTTAATAGTACGATCGTACTAATATTAATTGATCAGTGCTAAGTGCAAACATTATTGAAACACATGCAAGACTTGCACTCATAGCTCTGGGAGATCCCATGCAGTTGATACATAGTGCTGGCACATAACATAATAAACACGAAAATATTATTGCGCCCATTCCCAGAAAAGACACAAATCTTTCTCACCCCCTGTGTCCATCCGGAAATCTCACATAACAGTTATACTTCATATCACTGATAGCAAAAACAGTGTCTGCTCACCATTTATCCACAGAATTACAACATTCCTGTATTTTTCTTAATTCACCAGAAGCGGAAGCAACCACTTAAAGCAGTAATTTGGGTAGCGACTCTTCAGTCAGTAGGCCTATAGCAACGCTCTTGGATTTCGGCTCATTTAGGTTGGTGAGACCATATGCGAAATTAAAATGAACAGTTATATATATATATATGTGTGTAATCTAAGGATTATTTTAATTTTGATGTGTTATGAGTACAAACAGATTATTGACGACACATAAATTGAAGATCACAGGTTATAAAAAAACATTCGAGACCTGTTCATTTTTCTTGTTACATCGTTATTTTAGTTTTATGCCAAATAACTATTTGGAAATTTTGCATACCGGTATATATTAAACAGTTGTACATGTTTCATGTATGCATGTCGGCTAGATCCAGTTGAGGCTGTCGTTCCAGATATATGCCTAGTCAATTCTTATTGAAATTAATGAAATAGCTCTAGGTAGATGATAACTAATTCACTGATTATCTGGCTACATAATAAAACGCTCAATAATGTTCAGAACCGCAGAGGTCTTGTATGTTAATTGTTTCTCTCCTGACATGACGATGTCGCGATGTGATGCACCCCAACAAGACTTAATTAGTGTATTCATGACGTCTGAACATTGGAAGACATTGATATAGTCATGATGGTCCAGCCTCTCAAGTTGAGACACGTTTCGAGGCACCCTCATTATTCAAAGAATAAATATAGGCTACAGTAGGAAAACGATAGGCCTACGTATTGTGTTGAGACGGGGTCATTCCCGAGATTATTCTCTTTTCAACATCATCATTCATTTGGCCATTAACACGGGGTGGGTGGGGGTATGCTTATGATGATGCCTGATGATGATCAGCACGTGTATTTCCTTTATATCGTTGACCTCTCAATGAACAATATGTCAGCATAGCCTACTACCCAGAGAGAAATGTGTCAACATATAAATAAAGTCCATTTGTTCAAACTTTACGAGAAATGGATTATGTTATGAGTGATTAATACATTGCTTTGAATACAATTTTAGCATTTTTTTCAGGGACTGTTGCATGCGTATATATATATATATAGCCTTGCAAACGTAAGCTTCCGGGATACTATAGGTGATTTATTTGTTACCATTATATAGGCTCCTATATAACATAGGCCTAGCTATATGACACGGTAGGCCTATTTAAATATTGAAAAGAAAACTTCTAAATTTTTCTACTCAATTTTAGCTTCTTAATTTTACGGGTTGGGTCTACTTTCGTGAAACCTGGGTTTGTGGGCATCTTAATAATGACGTAACAGCTAGGACACTCCCCTAATTGGTAGGCCCAGCCTATAGATGCTCCACTGAACTTGACCTACATCATTTTAGTTGCAAATTAAGATATTGCCCCGGTCTCCCCTACCTGGAGTAAAATTGAGAAATGTTTGAAATGATAGCACATGATACAAGCCAACCCTTCACAAATTTACAATGTGTCACGAAAAGCGTGGGTGTCTTCGTATAACAACTCAGTAAAACCCCTGTGGATGCAAATCTTGTATTAGTCATACCAGCGTGCGTGGGCTACTATTGCTCACAGGCGCAGATGGACCTTAGACTTTGGATACGGTAACATACTTATGACCATCTCCATACAGCTGTCACCACCTAGGGACACGTAGGCCTACTTCTGTAAAATGTATTGATCGTGGTAGATTTATTCTATGATAAATGCCTGCACGTATCAATACACGTAAATTGTAGATATTGAATAAACGGTGGAAAAGTTACACATTTAGTAATATGACAGCTGTTGATGGATTATATTAAATAATCCTAATAATATTATATTGTTATAATTACCAATAACACTATCGTCCCAGTGAGCATGTTTCACGTGACTGGTCATGACATTAATGAGATGCAAAGTTATTCGGCATTCTCCGCCAAGCACCGGACTTGACCGACTGAATCTGGAATCAGCAGCAGAGGACTGACGCAATATAAAGAAATTGACTTTTGCTTAAATATTGTTAAATGCGAGTGACCATTTGTGCATCTGCTTCAGAAGTTAGTCCTAGCACGTTATAAATAATAGACAAACTGCAGGAAATCAGAGGAAATTGTGAGTCCTATTTTTGTTTCTTGATTAATCAAGGGAGAGTGGGGGGAAATGTAACTACACAGTTTTGTTTTTTAGGTCAATTACAAACCGATCTTCTAGAAATTTTGCAAAAGCTATTTTCGAGTCTTATCTTACCAAAAATATTTAATTTATACTGATAGTGATAGGGTCTATGCAGTATTTCAATAGTAAGACACTTATTTACATGTATAGGGCCTACTGCTATAATAATAGGCCAGTAGTATAACGTTCATGACGTTAGTGGGTGCTGTCCCTGGCCCAGGCCTAATGAAAGTTGTCACGAAATCGTCTGGAATTCTTTTGTAAAAGTGATGTTTGAAAAAATTCATGAAAAATCGGTTGACAGAAATCAACGAAAAAAAATGCGCTACCGGTAATGGTTACTTTTGGCATAGCTAGGGTAGTTTATAGCCCAGAGCTAGGCCTAGTCTACAGTTTACAATTTTTTTTATTATGTTGTGGTGTCTAGATCATAAATTAATAGGGGAGACTTAGGCCCATTGGAAAACTTTTTATGTCTCTAAAATAACTTGACTAACATAAATAACAGGCGCTCACCAAGCTAACAAAAATAACGTTTCTAAAACGTTAAGTGAACGTTAAACAAAATTTATGATGACATTCTCTGTTGAATTTTTGGGAGGTTAGCAGCTACCCTGCAGCTAGAACGTTTGTCTTTAACACTGGAACAGAACATTATTTGAACGTTATTAGAACCTTATTCGCTAACATCAGTGATTGGGAATTAAGGATTTTTTGTCAATGCGCCAATGGCCCCTTTCCCAGAAAAAAACAATGGGCCATTGACATTGCCAAGTGGATTTTCCATTTAAATTGTATGATCATGATAATGATGATGATCATGATCATGATCGCGAGATGATAAATACTATGTAGTATAGGCCTACATAACATTACTTGTATATTAAGGAAGAGCTGCAATTAAAATTTGTAACCAGGTCCATAATTTCACCCATGACTGATTAAAACGTTTGACAGGGGTAGATATATGTGGGCCTACATTTCTAGCTTCTTATCATGTGTAGAGGCATGTGTAGCAGAAATAAAATCATGGATGATTACCAACAAGCTGATGCTTAATGGAGATAAAACTGTCATTATTGTGTTCAGTGCTCCACGTCACAGTGTTTCCTGTGATGTAAACCACATCAACATCGATGGTCATGATATCGTTCCAGCTAAAAATGTTAAAAATCTAGGTGTTATTTTTGACGATAAACTCAGTTTAGATTCCCACAATAAAAATATCTGCAAGACATCACTTTTTCATCTGAAGAATATTTCGAACATTCGCAGTTTTCTTCCAGATAAGGCTGCTGTACAATTAACGCATGCATTTGTTTCATCTCGATTAGACTACTGCAATTCACTGCTCCAAGGACTGCCTTCTTGTTCCATTGGACGTCTACAGTCCATACAAAATATTGCAGCACGCATCCTCACGAGGACGCGTGAATATGAACACATAACGACGATCCTCAAGAACTTGCATTGGCTTCCAGTGGCGTCACGCATTGACTATACGATCCTGGTATTGACATATTGTGCCATCAACAACATCTCGCCAGCTTTCATTCAGCAGTTGATTACGCCATATGTTCCTGTGCGTAAGTTGAGATCCGATGATATGTGTCTACTCAATGTACCATCCAGCAGGCTGCAACGATTTGGTGGAAGGAGTTTCAGTAGAGCTGCTCCAATAATGTGGAACAATCTTCCAGACAATATTCGGAAAGCATCAAATATGGGGACTTTTAAAACTAACCTCAAAACACACCTTTTTCAATTGGCATTTGAATAAGACTATTGTACTTCTATAGCGCATCTAATGGTCTTAGACCAGATTTTCGCGCTTTACAAGCTTTTATTATTATTATTATTATTATTATTATTATTATTATTATTATTATTATTATCAGCATATGTGTTCTCACTGACAATGGTCACAAACACATGGCAGTCTCCTTCTCCTGCATGTCAACAACTTGAATATATCGACAGAGCCAATTTCAGACTGAGTAGCGAAATTATCTCCCTTAGGCCCGTGCCTATAAGTTAGTACAGTATTGTTAGTACAGTATTCAATATTGAAAATAAAACATGTTTTACATTCTTGTCATTAGGCCCTATATAGTTGAATTTGGTCTGAACGATTAGTGATTACTTCCATCAGTTGGTTTTACTGTGAGAAGTGCAGGCTTGTAGAGCTAGATCTAGGCCTATATATATATATAGGCTATGGTACAACTGTAGCCTAGCCCTAGCATTGTGACTTCTCAGGCCAGGCTATGTCATCAGTCTCCGATGTAGCAGGCCTTGGTCCAGCATGATGATCATTGTCCACATGAAGGCTTAATATATTTTTTCAGCGGCATGTTGGCTGACACTATGCTCTGTTCTGATGCATGTGACTGGACTACGTGTAGGGTCCATAAAGGCACTGGGATTTTGATATTCCAGCACATGCTTTCACAAGCATATATAGGCCTATATCATTATCATGTTGGCCAGTGTTGCAAACGGAGACCCAGCAGTAAGCCAGTCATAGCTCAACGTCGCGTGTTTACTGGATAGGCCACGCCATGTGTGTAGGCCTACATTAGCCAGCTAAATTGCAACAAGTCTAGCGCCAGCAGTGTGAACACGCTTCCCAGTCAGCCGCGGTATTCTGCCAAACTGTGCACGTGACACGCTATTCGCAAGTGGGAGATTGTATTACTGCGTGTTTACTAGTAACCGTTGAACTGTATTTTTTCACGCGCGCCCATGACGCAACCTGTCATAATACAATGGGACATTTATCAAAATTATGCGCCAATGGAGCAGGGCGCACATCCTTCCTAATCACTGTAAAATAAATTAAAATTAAACATTGTAAGCTAACAAAATAATGTTGTTAGAACGTTAGGAGAATGTTAAAAATGTTATGAAAACATACCATGAGAACGTTCAGCGATAGAAACTAACATATTGCATTGAACTATTACACATAAGTCTACTATATTATCGCTGTCCAGTTATTAGCCTAATACCAGTTCTATTTCTACGTACATGCTAGCCTATCGATGTCGTGATGACATAAATCAGGCTATGTCATCAGCATGTAGAAGTATAACTGTTATGAGATATCTCACTGGCAGCCTATATAAATTTATAAGATACTGAGGAGAGTGGGGGGGTGTGGTCCACAGAGAGGAGTGGACATTTACTGTTACATAGAATACATTAAATATATATCCTCCCCCTCATTGTCATATGGACCCCCACATGATCAGTTGAAAGTAAGAGCCACACATTGTGAAGAGTTACCTGGCAGTCGTAATAGTCTCCATTTTCTACACTGTAAGTATTTTTTCATTTATTATTAAGGTTAAGATTTCCCACTACAGTGCATGAGCAAAAGTTTATATATCATGTGTTTATCAACAATCATTATGTCATATTTTGGTGTAAATACAAGCAAAGGCTAGTTTTTATTTATTTTTAAATATCGAAGTTATTATCTTTCTGCAAACAAATGATGCGTTTTTAAGTTATATCATAAAATTGTGTTCAGTTTCATTATTATGCAACGTACAGCGGAAGTGGGACATTTTGTCAAAAAACGTAGATATTCAACTATTGTATTTCATACTTTCAAATCTTATCCAACAAAATACTCTGAGTCTAGGGTTTCTCTACACAAAGTTACATGCAGTGTTGTATTTTTATATTATAAACCTTTTTGTCTGTTCTGGCAAATTAATTTTATTGGATGTACACTTCCAATTAAAATAAAATCAAGCTTCCATGTCATCACCTGGTCATAGGAACGCTCCTTTATCATGTTTATGTGGAGTAAGGGTTGTGCAACGAATTGTGTCATGTGAATCATTTATCTATATGTCACAATTAAAGTAGTTTTTCTTTGCACGATTGAGAGTTTTATATGATGTTCACATTTCCCTCTTTTTAATCATGGTAATGACGTTTTTAATATCATAATAATTTCAGCTAGATCAGTTAGATTTTACTATGTATACTATTTATAAATATCAGGTCCTGCTATTTTTGCTGAAGCACAGAAAAGGATTACATTTTAATTCGAAGTAGTACAATACACAGCCACTGCCAAAATATCAGACAAACTAATGATATCCATGTACCTTATTGTAAAATTAAATTTTCACAAAAGAGTATCAGATTTAAAGGAGCTTCAGAAATTGTATGTAAATGTTGAAAACGAATATTAGTTGTCATCATCTGATCATATAAACAAAGTTTAACAGAATATATTGTAGCTAATGGTTTTCCTTTTATTTACGATTCAAAAATGCTCTTAGTTAATTAGCTCTTGGTGAAGTTTTTCCCCATAATTGTTTGCAATGTTGTTTCCTACATTTGTCTCGAATAAACTGTTTTGAAGGCACATATTACCTGTAGGTGTTCTGTCCTTATTGACATGACATCATGATTTTTTAATGTAATTGTATACTTGTGATGTTTAAACTTCGTTTTTCTTACCAATAAATTTGTTTTGAAGTGAATTTGAATTGGGTCGCATTGGCAGTAATATAGTGACGATATCAGACATCCACCGTTTGTTTAATTCGACCAGCGTCTCAGAATGTGGATCAGCATGAATCCAGCAATGATTCATCGTTTCGTACTGGTTGTGTAGTAGACCTGATAAGATTTTACAGTGGCTATTATAGTAGCTTCCAAACACAATGATCCAATGTTCATTTGATGTTGGTCCACCGTCTATGACCCAAAATAAAATCAACATTCAGCTTAAATCTTTTGTTTTCTTGGTTACATACATGTAACATACCATACTGAGTTATCTCACCAGACAAAAATGACGGCGACACAATTTGTTTGTAGAACATTTTATCTGCAGTGTTGTTCATTTCATAAAAAAATAAAGTTTTTTGACCACGTTATTCCTTGCCCTGACCATGTGGTTTGCAATGTTAAGGACACCATTTTTAGGCATTTTCATATAGGCCAAATAAATATGAGGGCAAAACTAAGAGAACACGTAGTGTATTCAATCAGAGTATGTTCGCAGGTGGGAGAGGCCATGATAATTATGAGGCTGACCATAACGGGATAACCATCACTTATTGCACTGTTTTTACTTTAGTGCCTCGATCAGCATAAATTTAATAAAATGTTGTGCAGGCTCATGAATGAATTTGCATGCAACGGAAGTGCAACATACTGTAAAAAAAACAGAGAGTCTTGTATTGTAAGGCTGGATAATTTTATCCATTGAGGCGCTTGCAGTGGTGACAGTCGCTGGATCACATGACCAGAGTTTATGTGGTGACTGTCACGGCATTTGAACGACACAATACGTCTGGAAGAGCTAACGGGTATGTGGAGACCAGCATCTCATTCCTCTTCCGTCGGCGAGACCGCTCGGGTTTCCGGAACTCCCCGAGCGGCCTCGCCCTCGTTAACCTTTGCCGCCAATTCTAGATCGCGCACCGCTCTCATCTCAGGCACCGTGGTAGATGGACGTGTCGTCTGATCCACGCAGCCACAGCCACGTGGCTTAAGGCCGTCGCGTTCTGTCTGAGGAATGCACAGCGAATACTATGTCAGGACAAACAATAAAGAAAGATTAAGAGTGTTACGGAGTCAAAGCAGTTATTATTTGCTGTCGCCCAGACGGGGGTAAAGACAGACAGAGGATCGATTGTCGGAGAGGATGGTCCGCCAACATGGCCACCGCCCATTCCCGCAACTCGATAGGTACACATATAAAGTATAGGTGTACCCTTGAGTTCTTCCAAACGTATTTTTGTAGGGGAAAAAATTGATCCACTATGATGAACCTACCCTAGCTACACTGGCCGGCGTCGAACCAACCAACTTACAGGTGAAGCGTTGGCCAAATGTGGAACCATCTGTCACCTTGACCTACATACGGTCTACCAGGGACCTTAACAAGGCAACGCGTTGGCACAACACAGAGACAACGTCTACCAGATCGCAATATATTTAATAATAATCAATATATATTATATGTAGGCCTAATACTCACACGTCCAGCAAATTACCCTGTCAAGTCAGACCAACATTTTAGATGCTGGGCCGATTGTGGTTAGGATACGCAGCCTTTTATTCGTCGCCCACCACCTGATCATGATGACAATCGTGCGCTGGTTTTAACATTGGCAGAGCACGCTATATTGTAAATTGTCTATTTGTTTGTGTTTTGATTGAATGCTCTGTTGTTAGTGCGATGCTCGAATGCTTGATGGGTTTTTTTCTGAATAAGTTTTTCGTACATCATGTCGGATTTTTGTAATTTAGCTAACTAACTCTTGTTCAGTTATTGAAAGAGAGCATAATATGTAGGCCTATATATATGCATGCATGTATACCAGTCTGGCAGTATTTATTTTAACATTGCAGTTAATTCTCTTTTATTATTTGTAACTGTAAAGTTTATGTCACCCATCACTGTTGAATGATCGTTGCCGGCGCTCGTGACTGTTCTCACACATATTGTGCATTACTTTGTAAAGATATCTATTGCCCAGTTTGTTTCTAAAATAACAATCAAGTTTATTCAGTGTTGAATTATTGAGCTAGCTGTGTAATATGTCGACTCGTTGTTCTCTTACCATGCTTACGTGGTAAAATAAAACAGCTGATCATGCGACAGTCTGTTGGTGATATGACGAAGATCTTGGGAAAGACTTATGAAACAGTGTAGCTAGGGTCTAAAGACAATAACCTGAAATCTCAACTTCCTGAAGTAACCTAGACGGGATGCCTGTCTGACACTTCGTTTCTAGACAGGGAGCTGCATAGATGTTGTTTAGAGGCGCGAGAAAATCAAACAAATGGCGGCCGTTTACCATGTTTACAGCGCCGGCGGAAGCGGTCCAGCCATTCAGTCAAAATGCAGGAAAATGGCTCTCAGAGCACTTATTCCTTCAAAATTTTAAAGGGGGAGCATATATATGCCCCCTGAGTCCCCCAGAACAGGCCTGTATTACAGCTGGACCAATTCTACTTTGCTTCCGCCGGGCCTGCGTTTATACTGATTATAGCCTACCAGCTCGATTCGAATTTGTAATTATTTATAGTTTCTTAATGTGACCCTGAAATCTTAAAGAAGTTGGGTGCATACGTTTTTTCGGCGTCTCAAATTGATTGTTGACCACTAAACAGTCCCAAGGCCGGACAATGCCTCTAGTGTTTTTTTTCTATAGGCAGCTGGTCAGCCGTGTCTGTGACCGGCGACCTTGCTTAATAAAATTAACTGTCCTGTCGTGGGGAACTTTAACCATTACAGAAAAAATAAACTTATTGAAAACCAAATACAATTTTAAAGCGAAACAAGAAATTGTGAAACAAACATTTACATTTCTGATTTAAAACAGGATTATGAATCAAAACAAAAATGCGAAATTTCGGATAAAAAACAAGCGAAATTAGAGCACGAACAAGCAATGTCTATGACAGGACAAGCAGGAAATAGCAAAATTGAAACTTGTCTGAGCTAGGAAACGAAATCGAAATAGAAGAAAATAATGATACTCTAAAGAAGGTAACTGATTCCTTGAAAATTAAGAGTACGATGGCTTGAAGTAGCCATCGCAAATGTCAAAGATAAATACAGCGACTGCAAAAAATCACTAAGGTGTAGAGATTCCACTATCCATTCCTCACAATATTCCCTTTGTAAGATAAACCATAGTTACGCTGGTACGATAATAGAAGAAAATGCACGGGAATTGGAACAGAATGAGTGATACTGTAAAATTGAAGAACTGGAAGCCAGCATCACGCAGAATCAATATAAAAATATGCATGCCTACCGTGAATTTGGTGATAGCCTTTGTAAAACAGCTAGAAGCAGCTAGACCTCGCTAAGAGCTGATCTCAAAATGACATCGCTCAAACCAGGTAGGGGAGAGTTGCCAGGATTGGACCAGTGCCTCAATCGGACCAGTGCTATTGCTCGCGTCCTGTTATGTCTAGAGGGTCATATGGCCAATATGTCATCTTTAACACTTGCCTTTCCTCACATAGAAATTTTGGATATGAAAGCTGTGATTTTGTTAGATTTGATAGTTAATACCAATATTTTAGGTTGCTAATCTAATATTGCAATTCTTAAATAATGTCTATGGACTACTCTGTACACACATGCACCCATAAAATGTATCCCAAAAGCTACACACACATCCGTTGATGTGAGCGATAATGCAAGTTTTAAATTTGCCATAATATTATGTCTAGGTAGGCTGGCATGATATAAACGACCATATAGTGGGGCGGATAACAGTCAAACGTTAGGGAAAATGTTTACTTTTGTGAAGAAAGCATGAAAATTTGCATACAGAGGTTAAAAGGTATGCTGAGCTCAAATCGATCATGATACATTTGCTCCGAAGCCCGTAACCTTCTGAAAATCCAAGATGGCCGCCGTTTATGTCCGAAATCGAAAATCCTAATAACTTCAGTTCTAATTGCAATATAAGGATGATTTTTATATCTAAACCCATGTTTTCAAGGGTGGGGAATCCGTTTATAATGTTATTTTACGATTTGGTGGCCATTTTGAAAATGTAAATCCAAGATGGCCACCAAACCCCCGAAAATTTGTAAAAAAAAATGGTCGATCTTGATGAATAAAAACAATATTATATAATGCCACAATTATCCAGCCGATTGTGGTTGGATAATCACTGGCCACCAGTTTGGCTTCCTTATTTAAACAAATTCCTGTTAGGGATAATGATGGGAGATAGTGATTGATTATTATAACAATGATTATCAATGTACTTTCTGTCGTTCATCAAAAACATAAAGCATGACATAAAGCACATAGTTTTTTTTTAGAAGTTAGCCATCAGATGGAATTTGATTGCGTCATGTACATTGTCCTCCACAAAAAAACACAGCTGTGTACATGGCAGGCCAGCCTTCTTGCATTTGCACCGACCAGTGCAGTGGCTGTTACGGCATGAACACCTAATTAATTCTCCGTCGAAATAATTTTACCCAGGGTTTCTACATAAAGCTGATCACCTGATTTGTTTGAATCCACACGGAGAAATGTTTTCCAGTTGCGCGGTAGCTTTGTGTTTGTTGCTACTCTCAATGACTTCACCTTCTGGCTCGAACGTGTGACTTCAAGCTGCCAGCTTTATCTACGTCCCATATAACATCTAGACGACTCACAAACTGGCCATGGGTGATTTTTTTTTCGAAAAATGTGTCTAGATCACCCTATCTAGATTGGCGAGAAGAGTGTTCTTATGAATGTGCTCATAAAAAAGTTTTGAAGAATCAGTTCCTTGACAAAAAATCGATCCTTGACAAAAGTCTAATACTGTGATGTGCCCACTTCCTCCGCTGCTCGAATAGATTTAACAATTTTATCAGACATGACGACTTTGGTGTCCAAGGTGAGCAAATCTTCAGTATCATCTGTGAAAGGATTATCGTAATCTTCACTTCACTTCCACTACACTCTTGACATTAGCAGCAAATATCCTCTGAGTACTGGGTGCTTGCTCGTGATGCCGGTCAGTCTCCTTGTCATTATGTGTGTACTTCAAATCATACTCATTCAGCATCTTGCTGATTTCTGGCCCCGCAACCATCCAGCGTTGCAAAGCTGATTCGTTCTCAGAAATGCCGACGATCCCTGCATCCCCTTTCACAATTGCGTTCTGTTGCTCGTGTACATGATCGTGTACCAAACATGAAAACTTGCGGGTAGTCTACTGGGTAACAACATCTCCTCGAATGAAGGCATCGTAGATTGCAGGGCACTGAGTCGGCAGATGGAGCAGATCAATCACATGAATCGTGAGCCATCCAGCATAATGGTTATGATCCAAGGCAAACATAGGCCTACATAGAATAATTTTACCCAGGGTTTCTACATAAAGTGGGAAGATAGCTGATCGCTGTGACCTGAAGAAAGAGAACCTCCAACTGGAGCAGTGTATCCCAGTAGTGAAATGCTTTTGGATCATTTCACTACGCCAGTCTGGGGTGATTCTTCTGATGGTTGAAGTATTTACTCCTGATACAGCTGAAATGCTCTTTGCTGTAGTATGTGCAACGCAGCACCTGTCACCTGAGGTGCCCACTCACCTTGGGAACCTTTTAGTATCGCATCTGCTCTGCCGTCTGTCGTTACATTGGCTGCAGACATCACTGAGGTCCATCCACTATCCTTAAGCCAATCTCCCATCACTGCTAGAACGGCTATTTCGATATGAAGTCCTCCGAGTAGTACAACAAGTTTGTTTTCCCCATAGGCAGCAGGCCAAGACCATTGACCTTTCTTGGCAATGGCATATAATGGTTGATCCATTGTGATTACTGGGACAGTTTCATGTTTCACCATAGGCAAGGAATGAACACTCTCCCGAAAGAGTGGCAACAATCCTGTGATTGCAGGTGGGCGAGGAACAGACACTTGCAAATAGGCAAAGTGTGCTGACCATGATATATTATCTATGTCAGTGGAATCAGTGTGCAGATTTATCTCAATGACGAAATCCACGATATTGAAGATTTGATTGAACTGTGACGTCATTAAACAAGTTGGTCAAGGAATAGTCAAATACATTATGCAGGTATATTTTTCGGCACATATAGCTGGTTGTTTGGTCAATCTGGTGTATTGTAACATGTCTGGGCATACATTACACATAGGTGTGAAATAATCAACCATCACCATATCCAATCATTATTGTAACAGGAATTTATTTCAATACGCTTCCTGATGTTGTTAGGAAGTCAAACTGGTGGCCAGTGGTTATTCAGCAACAATTTCAGCTTATCATATTGGTTTGTATCTAGATTAAACAAATTTTATCCAATTTATGGTGATTTTGGAGGAATCGTGGATTTTTTTTTAAAACAGCCACCAAATCGTAAAATAACAAGAGAATTGGATTCCCCAACCCTTTAAAACATGGGTTTAGATATAAAAATCATCCGGATATTGCCGTTGGAACTGAACTTATTAAGATTTTAGATTTCGGTCATAAACGGCCGCCTTCTTGGATTTTCAGTAGTTTACGGACTTCGGATCAAATGTATCATGATCGATTTGAACTCTGCATACCTTTTAACCTCTGTATGCAAATTTGTATTCTTTCTTCACAAAAGTAAACATATTTTCCCTTATCCGCCCCACTAATATTACCACCACGATTGGACCACCCGTGTGGCCGTGATTGGATCAGCTTCTCAATTGGACCAGGGTGTTTATACTCGTACATCCCGATAACTGTAATATCTGCTATATGTGATAAAAGTTAGTTTTACAAACTCAACAAACACAAATTAAAATCTAAGTATTGTTTTGAAAAAAAAACAGTCAAAATATTAAAAGTGGCCCAATAGAGAGTTTGTCAGGTGGTGGTCCAATCGAGGAATTTGTATTTTTGGTCTTGGACAATTGTTTGATACTGACACTAATTCTTTGATTTTAGCAGTTTGTAATGTCTTAATAGTATTGCAATTGGTATACCAGTGACATGAAACGTGCTATTTTAAAAAACAGAGGTGGTCCAATTGTGGTCACGTGATCCACGATTGGACCACTTTTGGGTTTTTAGAAATTAGTATTAGTATTAGTATTAGAAAAACTTTCTTCAAAAATTTAAATATTTTACACAGCCACTTTTTGTTAGGGGTCCAATCCCGGCAACTCTTCCCTAATGATTTGCTAGCCACATATAAAATCACAGAGCGAAAATCGACCTTAGAATTGTTCACTTACCTAAATTAACCCAATACTGAAGCTATAAATTGCCAGGTCTCCCACTTTTTGACGATATATATCAAATGTTCTTATCTAACAGTTAGGTGAGGTCGTTTTTGTGGTAGTCATGGCTTCCCTGGTGTAATGGAATATGCTGATGCGGTAGCAGGCATGACCAACATCGAGGAAACTGTCTTCTATCATGTCTATGGCTGTATAGACCTATTATTTAAATCTAGTCGTTTACGCTTTACATTACGTCTATTGTCGAATCGACCAAGCTCAGGAAAACGAATCTGTGTATTCGCATTGATGTATGTGTTCATTACCCCCTCTGCAATATAGATCATCGTGCAATGTAGACTTTTAGTTAATCCACTAAGATGTAATTCTCATGTTCACTATACCACATGCAACATTGGCAGAAATAGAATGTGATAAGATATAGCTGTTCCTCGGAACGTCCTACCACGATTGCACAATCGTATGTTCACTTGAGACTTCCTGTCCAAACTCCATTCAGTGGCGGATCCAGGATCTGAAAAAAAGGGGGGGGGCACCCGGGATTTTTTTGTAAATTTTAGCCAATTTAGAGGACTTTTTAAATTATTTGCCGAAAAATAGGGGGGGGGCGCCTCTGCCCCCCACTGACATGAATTAAATTCTAAATTTGCATTAATGGTTTAGAGAAATCGGATATTTCATTTTAATGCTGACCGGAAACTGTCATATATAGAGTGTGGTACAAACGATATTTCGTCATGTGAGCCAATTGGGAAATTATTTCATAGCTATTACATATGATACAGTAGAACCAACTATGTAGGGTGTTCTAAAAAATATAGACTATGTTCCGTTGTTACCGCTTCTTAATGTTTCATCTGGGTATGTGCTTATGCCTTTTGTGTCAAGTGGGGGGGGGGGGGCATTAACCAAGATCCTAACCATGTGCTCACTGCGTCATGAAGTCGAAACAATTATTTATTGTGTACTGCATGGTGATCATATGAAGTGTTATATATATGAATAGTACCAAGAATACATGTCTTATGTATTCTTGATTCTTGATAGTACCTATATATACTCCAGAAACAAACACTGACAGTAAAATTAACGTGTTAAATTTCCACATTGAAATGCACATCAGGCTGTATTGGTGGTAACGCACCTGGGCATGCTGGGCTTCTGTTACAGTTTTTAATATTGTAAATTACTTTAATTACTTTAATGATGAAAAGTGACGCTAAGCACTATTTTACTTGACCATGTCACTCAAGGGACTGTCTCAATTGAAATGTGGCTTTATGCACTATTCTTACTTGAAATATAACACAACCTTTTTAAAACAGAGGAGAGTATAAAGCCTTGGTGTTTTTTCCATTGAGACACTCCTAGTAGTGACAGTCACTGGTCGCTGGATCACATGACCAGAGTTTGTGTGGTGACCGGCGCAGCATTTGAACGACAGAAAACGTCTGGAAAAGCTTTTGGGTACACCGATGCCTTTTGTCCACAGCTCTATTGTGATCGCGATGGCCATCACCACGGGTCTGGACCAGGGTGTAGACTGTATTCTGGGTAGAGGTCGGCCATTACCTGCATTATGCTGATAAGTAGCCTATTTGTAAGCAGCACATATCAGCCTATTGCAGCCCATTCAGCTTTGCATTATTTTATACTTACATAGCTTATTTGGGAAAATCGATTAAGATTTAGATCTAAGGTGTTCCTGCACTAATTTACAGTCTTGTATTTTTTATATTTTAATTCTTTTTGTGTGTTTTTGGTAAAGTGCCAGCAAACTTCCAGCTCAGAATAGTTTATTTCCTTGGATATAAACTGTAGGTCAAGCTTCCATGTCATCAGCTGATCATAGGAACGCTCCGTTATATAGAGTAAAGGTGATGCAACACTGTGCCATGCAGATCAGGTGTTTATAGTTTCTATCAAAACGGTTTTTACCCCTCAGCCATTAAGGCTGTGGGGTATAGTGATCACCAGAGGCGGGCGGGCAGTCTGGCGGGCGGGCGATCGGGCGGGCTGGCACTCAGAAATTCAAATCTTACTAAAAAGTTAACTGATGAATTCTTTTTATTTTTCACAGACATGACCTATGTGCCTGGGCAATTCATCCCATATATTTTTTTGGCACCAAGCCATAAGCGGCCATTTCCCAAGATGGTCGCCTAAAAAGCTTGTGGGCACGATAACTTATGAACCGTTGCTTGGATTGCATTCAAATTTGCTATGGTTGTTCTATAGGTCGTTCTGATGATCTGATTAACTTTTGGGATGAATCCATTGAAAACAGAATGGTTGCCGCAGCCATTTAAAAAAAGATGGCCGCCTAAAAAGCTTGTGGGCACGATAACTTATGAACCGTTGCTTGGATTGCATTCAAATTTGGTATGGTTGTTCTCTAGGTATTTCTGATGATCTGATTAACTTTTGGGATGAATCTATTAAAAATAAGATGGCTGCCGCAGCCATTTAAAAAAAGATGGCCGCCTAAAAACTTGTGGGTACGATAAGTAATGAACCGTTGCTTGGATTACATTCAAATTTGATATGTTTGTTCTCTAGGTATTTCTGATGATCTGATTAACTTTTGGGATGAATCCATTAAAAAAAATGGCCGCCGCAGCCATTAAAAAAAATGACATGGTGGTAGTGGGGGTCCTTCTTTCATTATTAGCTCCCGCCGTCACCGTAGGTGAGCGAAGGGAGCTATGGATTCTACCTCCGTTTTTTTTTGGCCTCTTCTTTTGCCTATAACTTTGTGAGAAAATAAGCTAGGATAACAATTTTTGGTATGTGGGTTACTTCCAGGTGGCTGATGGACGGGTTGAAATATTTTTAATCTGAATTCAATACGCAAGGTTGCAGAGGAGAAAATGATGATGTGACGGCGTTGGGCCGTTGGGCCGTGGCCGTTGGGCCGTCCGTAAACAATTCGTTTCCGGAGCATATCTCTGAAAGTACTTGTCCGATTGTCTTCAAATTTTACACACAACACCCCTAGGGGGTCTAGTTGTGCGTTTTGGGGTATTTGAACTTTGACCTACTTCTGGTTCAGAACTATGACCTATTTAGACGTTTTGACTCGCACTTCGTTTCCGGAGCAGATCTCGAAAAGTACTGGGCCGATGACAGTCATATTGCACATACATGTTCTCTAAGGTCCCTAGTTGTGCCTTTTCAGGTTTTTGGACCTTGACCTTGAAGTTGACCCAGCACTTTGACCTAATTTATAACATCGGTAAATCCTACTGAAAGATTTTGCGGAATATCATGAAAACCGCTCAAGATAGCTACACCATTACTATAAAACAAATTGTGAGGTTTCAGGAGAGGATGCATCTTGAAAAATTTCAAGTCGATAAAATTAAAAATGGCCGCCTATCGGCCATTATTCACCTCGACAGGCCTGATATTGCGGAATATCATGAAAACCGCTCAAGATAGCTACACCATTAATATCAAATAAATTGTAAGGTTTCAGGAGAGGATGCATCCTGAAAAATTTGAAGTTGATAAAATTCAAAATGGCCGCCTATCAGCCATTATTCACCTCGACAGGCCTGATATTGTGGAATATCATGAAAACCGCTCAAGATATCTACACCATTACTATAAAACAAATTGTAAGGCTTCAGGAGAAGATGTATTTTGAAAAAATTATTTTTGTCAAAGTTCAAAATGGCCGCCAATCGGCCATTATTCACTTTCACATGGCCGTTATTTGGTAAACCGTGCTAGATGGCTAGACCATTACTATAAAACAAAATGTGTGATTTCAGGAGAGGATGCATCTTGAAAAAATTCGACTCGATAAAATTCAAAATGGCCGCTTATCGGCCATTATTCACTTTCACATGACCGTTATTTGGTAAACCGTGCTAGATGGCTAGACCATTACTATAAAACAAAATGTGTGATTTCAGGAGAGGATGCATCTTGAAAAAATTCGACTTGATAAAATTCAAAATGGCCGCTTATTGGCCATTATTCACTTTCACATGGCCGTTATTTGGTAAACCGTGCTAGATGGCTAGACCATTACTATAAAACAAAATGTGTGATTTCAGGAGAGATGCATCTTGAAAAAATTAGACTCGATAAAATTCAAAATGGCCGCTTATCGGCCATTATTCACTTTCACATGGCCGTTATTTGGTCAACCGTGCTAGATGGCTAGACCATTACTGTAAAACGAAATGTGAGATTTCAGATGAGGATGCATCTTGAAAAAAATTGACTTGATCAAATTTAAAATGGCCGCCTTTTCGGCCATTATTCATTTTCACATGGCTGATATTTGGTAAACCGTGCTAGATGGCTAGACCATTACCTGATTACTATAAAACAAAGTGTGAGTTTTCGGGGGAGGATGCAACCTGAAAATTTTTAACTTACGAATTCAAAATGGCCGACAATCAGCATTATTTACCTCGATAGGCCTGATATCAGGTAAACCGTGCTAGATAGCTAGACCATTACTATAAAACAAAATGTGACGTTTAGAGAGAGGATGCCTTTAAAACACTTTCGACTCAATCGAATTCAAAATGGCCGCCTATCGACCACTATTTACTTTCACATTGCTGATATGTGGTAAACCGTGTTAGATAGCTGGACCATTACTATAAAACAAAATGTGACATTACAAGAGAGGATGCATCTTGAAAAAAATTTACTTGATCAAATTCAAAATGGCCGCCTATCGGCCATTATTTACTTTCACATAGCCGGTTTTTAGTAACCGTACTAGATGGCTAGACCATTACTATAAAACAAAATGTGAGATTTCAGGAGAGGATGCATCTTGAAAAATTTTGAATTGATCAAATTCAAAATGGCCTCCTATCGGCCATTATTCACTTTCACATGGGCGATATTTGGTAAACCGTGCTAGATGGCTAGACCATTACTATAGAATGAAATGTGAGATTTCAGCTGAGGATGCATCTTGGAAAATTTTGACTTGATCAAATTCAAAATGGCCCTCTATCGGCCATTATTTACTTTCACATGCCCAATATTTTGCAAACTGTGTTAGATGTTAGTCCATTACTATAAAACAAAATTTGAGGTTTTGGGGGAGGATGCACCCTAAGTTTTCAACTAATTTATATCAAATTCAAAATGACCGGAAATCAGCTATTAGTTAACTCGATTGGCCTGATATCGGGTAAACCATGCCAGATAGGTAGACCATTACTGGGATACTGATTAGGATCATTAATTTCAATGGAGGTTTGCAATCTCTGACAGACTGTCTAGTTCTTATCTTACTCTTAGACTGGGCTTCTTAGACCTAGTTGTCTTGCGTCTTGATTTTTGACCTAGACTAGGACTACATTAATAATCATATACAAAATTTCTTAAATCAAATTCTAATTCGGAGCGGGAGCTTCTGGACTTATGTAGTCTTGTTTCTTTATATTGATGGACAGAGCCTACGGCTGAGGGGTCCTGCCATGGATGGCTATTTTTTCTTACGCAAAGATTGAGAATTAATGTATTTTTTATGTTAGAAACAAAAATTCCCCTCTTTTTAAAGACGTTTTTAATATCACATTAATCATTGAGGTAGATCCAGATCCTTTTTTTTTCACACTTAGGTATGTCTTGGTCAGTAGTAGGCTGTCTTAATGCTGGTCCACTGTCTACATCGATGGCCCAACAGTATAACAACAATATGTCAACAGTTCTCGTTTACTGGGAGGTTGTCACTGAGTACACAAAACCTTCGCAGTCGCAGTCTGTGGGTAAACGGTTAGCAACCTCTGGGTGAATATCAAGTGTTTGCGGGGTGGGGTGGGGGTAGGGGGGCATTGAACTAGGAGTATCACACTGTCCCATCTGGTATATTAACACTCTGGATGTGCTGGAAAACCTAATCGTGGCTCTCAGCCTTTTTATTATTTTGTCTTTCAAATAAGAAAAAGCAAAAGTCACATATTACATGTAAGTAATTTTGACCCACTTGAAGCTGTGTGTCCCCATATGAGCCCTATGGGGGGGGGGGGGTTAATGTAGCGCTGAAAGAGTGTACCCTCTAGTGGCTAGAGTATCACATGTGTCATTACTCATATAATAACCCTCTTGAGGCTAGACTATTACATATCTCATATAGTAACCCTCTGGAAGATGAACTATCACACGTCCCATATATTACCCTTCTGGGGGCTAGAGTATCACATCTGTTATAATTATATTAACCCACTTGTGTATTCATCCTGTGGACGGGGTGGAGGATATAAGGCACTACATGTCCTATATATTAACATTATGGAGGCTATGTATCACATGTTTCATATATTAACCCTCTAGGCTCTAGAGTATCACAGATCTCATGTATTGACCCTATGGAGGCTAGAATAGCTTATGTCTCGTATATTAACCCTCTGAGGGCTGTAGTATCACACATCCGGTATATTAACACTCTTGGATGTTATACGAGTGTCAAATGCCTCATAATATTATTTTACCACTCTAGAGGCTAGAGTATCACACATCTCGTACAATATTAACCCTGTGATGTATCACATGTACATGTCTCGCATATCAACCGTCTGGGGCCAGAGTTCATATGAGTCGTATAATAACCCTCAGGAGGCTAGGCTATCAATACCTCATATAAACCTTCTGTGGGGCTAGAGTATCACATGTGTCATATAATAACCCTCTGGATGCTAGACCATCACATGTCTCATATACTAACCGAGGTTAGACTATCACATGTCTCATATCAGTGGCGGATCCGGGGTTTTGGGGGCTTGCCACCAAGATTTTTTTGGTAAATTTTAGCCTATTTATGGGACTTTTTGCGAAAATAGGGGGGCGCCTGCTGCGCCCCCCCCCCCCCTCCTGGATCCGCCACTGCAATAAACTTCTGGGAGGGGGTCTAGAGTATCATATATATTAACATTCTGAAGGCTAGAGTATCTCATGTTCCATATATTAACCCTTTCTCGTGTATTAATCCTGTGGAGGCTAGAGTATCACATGTCTCATATAATAACCCTCTGGGGGGCTAGAGTGTCACATGTCTCTTATATTAGCCCTCTGTGTGCTAGTGTATCACATGCCACACATATTGACCCTCAGAAAGGGTTAACCCTCTCGAGGTTAGAGTATCACGTGTTATGTGTTAACATTCTGGCGGCTAGAGTATCAAAAGCTCCATATAATAACCCTTTAGGGGCTACAGTATCACATATCTCATGTATTGATACTATGGAGGCTATACTAGTGTAGCATATGTCTCGTATATTAAAGGGACTGGCCCACGCTAAAATCATCAAAAAATCGGTGATTTTATTTTGGCTTCTTAATATGACCATATGATGTAGTCATGTCCATAGACTAGAACTGCAAAAGTTTTAATTTTTTTCTGCTGGGCATTTACCAGTTAGGCTAGATATAGAGACGAAATTCCCGCATTTCCTATTTTTGACATGGTTGTCAATAATTAGAAAACAGCGATTTTGTCTCTATATCTAGCCTAACTGGTGAATGCGCAGCAGAAAAATTAAAAAACTTTTGCAGTTCTAGTCTACGGACATGTTTACATCATATGGTCATATTGAGAAGCCAAAATAAAATCACCGATTTTTTGATGATTTTAGCGTGGGCCAGTCCCTTTAACCCTCTGAGGGCTAGAATGTCAAACGCCTCATATATTACCACTCTGGAGGCTGGAGTATCACATATCTCGTATATTAACAGTGTGGAGACTGAGGTACATACATGTATCACATGTCTCGTATGTTAAAGGTGTGGTCAACTGTCAAAACTCGCGGGACAAGGGTCCCCCAGAAGGCAATAGTGCCCGTGGGTAGGCCAAGGCCCTATTCCATAATAATACTAAATATGCGTTTCATACCCAAAGCCTCATTAAGAGCAAGTTCTCAAATCACAGCAAGTTCATATATACTTGAGCGACATCTATGAGTTAATAATTCAAAGCACTTTGCCCTTGCCCCTACTTGGTCGCTGGCTTGCCACCAAACTGACTGTATTACTGCGGGGATTTGGAAACTGCTTGACCCCAAAAGCTTGTATTGACAATCAGTAAACACAAAACATTTGTATGACTTCATGCAATGTTGGACCAACGTCGAAAACGTTGGGCCGACGTTGTATTAATGTTATACAAATGTCTTGTGTTTGCTGGGAGCTGCAGGAGGACTTTCTCTCAAACATTGTACATTTATTCAATGTTAGTTCAATGTTGGGCCTACGTCTGCGACGCATTAAAACAGCATTGGATCAATGTCTTGCTTAAAGAATCATTCAGCTTCAAAACGCGCATGCCTGGGATGGTCAAGTGTAGGCCAACAGTAGCCTATTGAGTACAGATTGACGGCATTAATATAGCCACTGAACTGATTACAAGATACTACTTGAACGAGACATTGATCCAATGCTGTTTTAATGTTAGGCCAACGTCTGCAACGCTGGCCCAACATTGAACCAATATTAGATAAATGTGCAATGTTTGAGAGAAATTCCTCCTGCCCAGCAAACGCAAGACATTTGTATGACATTTATGCAATGTAGGCCCAACGTCTTTGACGCTGGTCCAACATTGCATAAAGTCATACAAATGTTTTGTGTTTACTGGGTGACAATACATTCGAGCTTGGGGGTCAAGCAGTTTCCAAATCCCCGCAGTAATACAGTCAGTTTGTTTGCAAGTAGGCGACCAAGTAGGGGCAAAAGACAAGGGCTTTGAATTATTACCTCATAGATGTCGCTCAAGTATATATGAACTTGCTGTGATTTGAGAACTTGCTCTTAATGAGGCTTTGGGTATGAAACGCATATTTAGTATTATTATGGAATAGGGCCTTGGCTTACCCACGGGCACTATTGCCTTCTGGGGGACCCTTGTCCCGCGAATTTTGACAGTTGACTACACCTTTAAGTAGTATCTTGTAATCAGTTCAGTGGCAATATTAATGCCGTCAATCTGTACTCAATAAGCAACTGTTGGCCTACACTTGACCTTCCCAGGCATGCGCATTTTGCAGTTGAACACTAGTTTAACCTTCTGGTGCTAGAGTATATATATGTATCATATAATAACCTTCAAAGTCGGCTAGACTATCACATTTCTCATTAACATTCTGGGGGTTAGAGAATCACATGTTCCATTTATTATATATAACCCTCTCATGTATTGACCCTGTGGAACCGAGGCTAAGGTATCACATGTCTCGTTAATTAACCCTCTGGTGTACGAGTATCACAGGTCTCGTGTAATATCCCTCTGGGCCCCAGCTATACTCTCACATGTCTCATAATATAATATGTCTCGTATATTAACAATCTGGATGCTAGAGTATTACAAGTCTCATATATTAACCCTCTGGATGCTAGTGTATCACATGTCTCACACATTAAACTTCTAGATGGTTATTATTAACACTCTGGAGGCTGAGTTTCACACATGACATCTCATATATTAACTTTCTAGAGGCCAGGGAATCACATGTTCCATACATTAACCCAGTAGAGGCTAGAGTATGACTCTCATTTTTAACCCTCTGTGGTCGAAAGTAGCCTACTACACACCTTACATATTAACATATCACATTTCTTATATTTCGACCCTCTGGGGGGGGGGGAGGGTAAGTTATCAAATTGTTGATATATACAGATGAACAGATCGTAATTATTGATGCCGTCATCTACGTTGAGGACATCAATTTCATAGATTAGGCCTATACTCTAAGCCGTGAATACCTTGTGTTTCGGTTAGCAGGAAGTGTCAACACCTATTTGAGCGTTGAATGGTTTACCATTGTGAAAAAAACAGTATGCAAAGCCCTACAATAACAGGAAGACAATAGTCGCACCTCCGGCAACATGAAAGTCGGAACAGTAAGCCACCCGCCCGAGTAATGACATGCACGGTGCTATACACAGTGAAATGTGTTAGATTTTATCACGGCCATCTGTCAACACCTGAGTTGAGTGATATTGCTTGGGGTCATTTCGACTACCAAATGAAAACATTAATATTCGGTTAAATTAACAATTGAAACAGATTAAAGCAATTACTACTCCTTTGTTCTTTTACTGTGATAAACAGTGTATAAAAGACATTAAGTTTCACCATGGCTTCGATTCCATGCAAACGACGACGCACTGACCTCAATGGAGATAAAAAACGAGAAATTTGTGTTTACAAAGACGCTCATTCTAAAGCTACGTGCTCTGATATTGCCGCTCATTTTGCTAAAGAGTGGGACGTGACAATGGGTGTCAAAAAAAAGTGGATGTCTCATGAGCGCTCTGGTAGAGCAGCAAAATATGGCAAGCTTGAAGAAGCACTTATGTTGTGGTTTAATGACATTCGCTCACGTGGAGCACCAGTGACAGCTGCAATGCTAGTGGATAAAGCACAAGACACTACCTGTACCATATCTAGAAAACAGACAGACTTTTTCCAAAAATTAAGTCAGAATATACAAATATTATATTATTATTATAATATTTATGTTATTTTGTTCGCACAACCAATACACGTACTAATATAATAACATTACAGTATGAATTAGATATATAATATCCTCGGTTCCAACACATTTTAGAGGGGGGTGGGGGAGCTGCTCCGAAACTCTGCCATATTCGAAGTTCCGTCATATTTCTTGGGAACAGATGATGACGGAACATCGAGGTCTCTCTGTATATACATGGACGCAACTGCGTTCAGGAGATAATTAAAGGATTAAATCCCTAGGCCACAGCATTTTGATTCTATGTTCGATGGATTTCCTGTCCCCTAAATACCAGGAATTTAAAACATTTTATGCATCTGAATAACATTAACATCTGATTAAACTTTTGGGAAAAAATAATTAAAAATAATATGGCTAGTTTTACATGCTCCTGGAAAGAGACTACTGTATTATGAGTAATTTGTATAAAATGCATCTTTTTAATTTTTTTGGGCCGTTTTTGGCCTCGTGCGACTTATGCACAGGTGTGACATATTTACGTTTCTTGCCGGTCAATCTGACTGCCGAAATCATCACCATTGGCATTGAGATGATCTAACGTCTATTAATTTTCCTCGTATTTTCGCCCGTTTTTCAAGTTATTTACCTAGTCACAGGTAGCCTACACGTGTTCTTATCAGTAGGTAATAGAGAATTAACACGCTGGGCAATCATGACTGTTGTCGCAATATCTACCTCAAGACGCCGCTGATATAGGCCCAGCACATGTAGCATGATCTGGCACAACGTGTATTTTTACGTCTTGAACCCGCCAGTCTGCGCTAACACAGCACCATTTACACTAGCTGACCAGCCATCCGTGCATGTTGTAATCAATGCACCCCTCTCACACCTTTTCGTTGTGGACTTTAAGGCTGTGACAGACATGATGACAAACTGACAGTCAGATTACCCTTTTGACTGTCACTGATTGAAATAAATAGTCAACGTTCCTGTGACCGCACTACATGTGTATATGGGATCAAATGTAGGCCTACATATAGTTAGATAACAATTTACTACTGGACTTCTGATTAGCTGTCATGATCTCGTAAAAAAGAAACTTTTATCACCTAGAGCTCTGATATCAGCTATATTAGTAATTTTATGTTTCCATAACCAATAGCACGCACGCCTATCTCAGCAAACACAAACATTTGTGTAGAATTTGTACAACGTTGGTCCAACGTCTTTGACGTTGGTCCAACATTGTAGAAGTGTTATGCAAATGTTTTGTGTTTAGTGGGATGTAACCTGTGTTTATGTCTAAAATGTGTGACGGTGATATAACCTAGCTACATGATATAAATTTCAGTTGTGGATCGCATAAGCGAGACACAAATTCTAATGACAGAAAATTTAAATGAATAGCTAAGAGCTCTAAGGGTTAACCTGAAAAAAAACCAAGTGTTTTTCTCTTGATGACCAGATACCGAGGCATGCAATGCAAATATCATTTATACTAGATTTAGATTTATTTACTATATGATTTTTCCGCACAGATGGAAGGAATATCAGGATCCATACGATCTATGAGGTCATCTGAGAGAACAACATCAGAGAGTCAATCTGGTATTGGCAGCTCACAATTTGTTAATTATGTGATAGAAGCAGCATCTATTCATCCCAGCATTGCCAGTACATTCTCCCTTGATAGAACAGATTCCTGTAATTTGGGACCGATGGGGCCGCGAGTGCTAGCAGATACTCTACAGCCTTCTGAATTGGTGGATGCAGGGCAGGTCGGTACACAAAGTAATAGTTCTGTATTATTTTTTTTAATAAGTGAAATGTAAAAGGAATTGTGTGAAGATTCTTGACATATGCAAAATATTTCTCAGGAGAATCACTCATTGTTAAAGGCAATTCCTCAAATGTACAAATTGGGTGCATTTTTAAGCAACTCTCCTGTAAAAAGGTACTGTATTCTACATAGCCCGCCACTCACCTAGTTGCTTGTTTTCTAAATAACAACAAATCTATGAACTCCTTCTTGTTCAACCCTTAGAGCACTGACATCGACTATAGTCAACTTAAGTATAGTTTTCTAATGTTTTAATGGTATTATATATCAAGATTTTAGAAATTAAATACTATATATCTGGTAATATTTACAAGGTTTTAATTTTCGCGAATTTTCGGCGATGGGGGCTTTGGCAGCCAGCTTTATATACTCCCTCCCTATCTCCCACCATCACTCCCTCACTCCCTCCCGCCCTCTGTATATAAATTTAAATATAACCTTAAACCACATTTGTGCACACTAAAAATAATTCGACCATTGGTTTAAGCCAAGATTTTAATGTTAAACTAGCTTTGTGCAGACAGCTTAATATTTCATAATCACTTCTAACTAGTGTGAGAGGTTTTGATGAAATCTGAATTTGTATTTTGAAAAATTCATGGCCTAGACTAATATTTTATAACAAATATGATATTTGCTGTATATTTTGTTTGATTAGGTGTCAACATCATACCAGGAGCATCTTGAGCAGGTGGACTACCTTGATGATCCAGCTTATACGGACACAGTAAAGAGTACAGACAGTGCAGGGTCCTTACTGAGACGTAGTATGTCAGTCCCACCACAATACACATACCAGGCACCTAAGAGAAAACATGCCAAGGAATTATTCTCTGAGCTATTTGGGCAATCAAAACCAGCTTTGCCCCAAAAAGCAGTCATTACTGTACCGCCTGATGATAAGGATAATGGAAAATGGCGTCAAACAATGGAAGACTTGATCGAAAATCCTGAATATCAAGACTCACTTGAGAGTACAAGTAGTAGAACAGGGCTTCTTGCTCGCACTGCTGTCAGTATAGCCCGTGCTGGTCGTGAGGCAATGACATCTATAATACCAGAAGAGACTGATGATATGGATATAGAGGCTAAGAATAACAAAGAACATAAAAAATACACAAAAAACCTAATGGTTTTGAGTGTGAGCTTCATGCTGGTATTTACAGCCTATTTGGCTTTGAGAAACCTACAGAGTAGTCTCTACCCAACTGGTGGTCTAGGTCTATATGGACTAAGTGCAGTTTATGCAAGTATATTTGTGGGATGCATGTTTGCGACAACAATTGTACAGCGATTGAGACCAAAGCGTGTGATAATGCTTTGTATGGTTGGTATTCTGGTTCAAATTGTATCTAATTATTATCCAAGCTACTACACTCTTCTGCCAGCCTCTGGTATTGTAGGATTCTGTATGGCCAATTTGTGGACTGCACATGCAACTTACTTAACAAGTATCGCTCTACAATACTCTCACTTGACCGGTAAAAACAGTGTGCACATAGTCAGTAAGTTCAATGGGACATTCTTCATGTTTTTCCAGCTGGCTAATGTATTGGGTGGTATAATCTCCTCTACAGTTCTCATGCTACAGGCGCCTCCAGCAAACAAGAATATCACAATCCTAGAAGATCACACATCCGCAAACTACTCTATTACTACTATGTCAATGTCACAAGAAGAACCCATTCCTCAGTGTGGTGCAAGCTACTGCTACGGTTCAGGAAACGCAGCCGGCAAGACATTTGTTGTCAGTAAGAGCATTGTGTATATATTGCTCAGTATTTTCCTGTTCTTCGCTGTTGTGGGACTGATTGTTTTCACAATTTTTTTGGACCAGCTAGAGGGCATTATCAAACGATCACACTCCTCAATGAAGACACAGATGCTTTCTGTTTTTAAGTTATTTGGGGACATGCGTATGCTATGTATTGCAGGATTTATGTTCTATTCCCTGGTACAAGTTTCATTCATGTTTGGAGAGTACACCAAGGTAAAATTATCATGTATCATACCATACAAAATTGTAATGTTCGAATTGTTATCAATTTCAAATAGGTTTGTGATTGACAAAGTTCTTAAGCTTCTCCACACAGAATCACAGATACACACTTTTTTGTGCATGGCAATTTTGCATAGCAGCCATTTTGAATGCATGATTAAATAGGTCATGTGACATAGAGCATGCCACCATTGGTTGGAATTTTGAACATATCCATATATCGTAGATGTCAATGTGGTCACTGTGTTATGGATTAACTGGAGAGAAAAATAAATATACCTAAAATGGCTCCCAAAAACTGAGTGTGGAAAAGGTTAAATTTGTGAATATTTGTTAGGTAGTTTGCAATATTGTGTCAACATTTCTATGAATGTCGGTTTATTTTTTTTCAAAATTGTAAATGTTTTCGAATGTCAACCCCCCCCCCTACCCAAAACTGAATTGTAGGGTGTTGTTTTCACAGATAATTTATCTTGTTTTTGCACTTGGTGCAGTACATGGGAATTTTGATAGGGAAACTCTTATCAGCTACTTTGCCCCCCCTCCCCCAATATGGTTATCTGACCTAAACAATTAGGCCTACATTTTTCATCTGGTCTCAACATTTTGGCAGAGCCCTTATATGACATGACAATACTGTATTTTTATTGTCTGTTTTTAGGCATTTGTCACATGCAGTCTTGGCGTTGAGATGGTTGGTTATGTGATGCTCAGTGTGTCTGCCTGCAGTGCATGTACAGCTTACTTCAATAACAAGATACAGACATATGTAGGAAGTTCCCCTCTCATGCTTATTGGTAAGGTTCACTACACTAAGTACTAAAAAAAGATTTGGAGGATTTTATTAACATGTCTTTGTGCAACATTACTCAATGAAAGAGATGGCACATTTAAGCCACTATGATTAATGACTGAAACTCTGGTTTTGATCAGAAACAAGTCAAAATCTAATAAGAAAAGGAGATGAAGAAACGTAAAAACAACTCTTGTACTTGCTTAACCCTCACAGCGCGGGGATCGACTTTAGTCGTCAGAATCTGACGTCTGTCGACGTCAGATTTTGACGACTAAAGTCGCTGCCCACACTGTAAGAGTAAACATATTAATAATGGTCGCAGACCCATAACATAGGTATTCAAATAAATCAGAAAGAGCTGACTAGGACATTTTGGGCTCCATGATTTTACAAAATTAATTCAGCGCTTTAAGGGTCAATCAAATATGCACACTGATCTAAAACGGAGATGATAAACCGTGTGGGCTGACTCTCTAATTGTACATAGTGTTAATAGATTTATTTTTTTGATGAATATCTTGTCTTGTACTATTGTACGTTCCTTTATCATGTTTATACAACTTTTATGGCATTCATTTCGCAATGTGTCATCTAGACCATGTGACCCATTTATAGCTTGGCCCAAGTTTTTATTTTATATGCAGATAATTTAGGTCGACATATTTCCTATTGATTAATGGAATGTCAAAGCCTGTCAAATTTGAGGTATTATAACCGTTTCAGTGATGTGTGCTCTTTATAACTATCCTCATACCTAAGTGATGGAGCTACCACAAACTACATTACATTAGATTTTAACAAGAAAAGAGTGGAGTCTCTGTTGTAGTGAATAAATGGTACCATATCTGTTATGATGGAATGGACTGTATTCGGATTAGACTTCAAAGAGACAAAATGTGTTTCTTCCCTATTCACTCCTGATGGTGGGGAGCTTACAAATCGAGAGGTAGGCCTACACGCACATGTAGCATGTTAATCATCAGACCACCAGGGCTTAAATTTTGAATCCTGTGTCTGAAGGGCAGTGTCATCTGATCTCGCGATGCTCAGGATGGCCCAGTTTAGCCTGTATGTGCACAAAAGTAGTCTAAAGCCCCAATCGTTCATTCTAAATTCAAAAAAAATTCCGATTGCAATTCAACTTTATCCTCAATTGGTTTTGTCGTCAACATTTCTTGCATGTACACCAAGTTTCTAATGTGTTTTCATAATAACCAGGCTCAGAAGGGTCAACCGATAATACTCTATGGGTAGATACTAGCCTACTCTACTAGTACCTTTAAGCATCCCCGATACTATCGGGATACTTAATATAATGTTTACCATTTTTTCGTCTCCCTCGCAACCGGGGGCGTATGATGTATTCAGCTCTCACTGAGAAGTTAACTGATGAATTTTGTTTATTTTTTACAGACACCTACATGTATGTGCCTTGGCAATTATTCCCATATATTTTTTTTCGTACCAAACCATAAGCGGCCATTTTCCAAGATGGGCGCCCAAAAAGCTTGTGGGCTCGATATCTTATTAACCATTTAATGGATCCCTTTAAATCTTATAGGGTGGTTCTCTGGGTATTTCTGTTGGGAAGAATGCACTAAAAACAAGATGGCTTGCGGAGGACATTTTGAAAAAATGGCCGCCCAAAAAGCTTGTCGGCGGGATATCTTATGGACATTTGATTGGATCGCCTTCAAATTTGATGTGGTGGTTCTCTGGCCATTTCTAATGATCTGATTAACTTTTGGGAAGAATCCATTAAAAACAAGATCACCGTCAGAGGTCATTTAGAATAAATAGCCACACAAAAAGCGCAATATATTATGAATCCTTTATCATGTTTATTGGATCCCATTCAAATTTGATGTGGTGGTTCTCTGGCCATTTCTGATGCTCTGATCAACTTTTGCGAAGAATCCATTAAAAACAAAATGGCTGACAGAGGACATTTTGAAAAAAAAATAGCCACTCAAAAATTTTGTGGCAGCGTGATCTTATGAACCATTGGTTGGATCACATTTAAATTTGATGTGGTGGTTCTCCTTCTCTGTTAGACGGTCATGTTGGAAAAAACACCAACATTGTATTTTTATGACTCCGCGCGCCTGCGGCCAGAGGCAATAATATGTTGTAGGGTTGTCCGTCTGTCCGTCCATCTGTCCGTCCGTCCGTCTGTCTGTCCATCCGGATTACATTTTTTTTCAAATGGAAGGATAAGGCAGGAAGGGGGGTGATCAAGGCCGATTGAAAATATTTAGGCAGGGTGGGCACATGGGGGGGGGGGGGGGGGTTTACCAAATATTTATTTTAAGGGTCTTTCTTTCATTTAACGCAGTAGCCTCTCTGGATCACATTTCTTTACAGACGGGAAGGGGCAGACCGGGGAGGGGGGGATCAAGGCCAATTTTATTATGTTTTTTGCCAGGAGGGGGGGGCAAATTTGAACAAAAAAGTTAAGGGGTTAAGGCTAATTTTTTTTTTTTTAATAACCTCTTCAGATTCTATTGTTTTTAGGTGTGTGTGTGTTTTAAACTAGTGTTCAACTGCAAAATGCGCATGCCTGGGAAGGTCAAGTGTAGGCCAACTGTTGCCTATTGAGTACAGATTGACGGCATTAATATAGCCACTGAACTGATTACAAGATACTACTTAAACGAGACATTGATCCAATGCTGTTTTAATGCTAGGCCAACATCTGCGACGCTGGCCCAACATTGAACCAACATTGAATAAATGTACAATGTTTGAGAGAAAGTCCTCCTGCAGCCCAGCAAACACAAGACATTTGTATAACATTTATACAATGTCTGCACAACGTTTTCGACGTTGGTCCAACATTGCATGAAGTCATACAAATGTTTTGTGTTTACTGAGTGTCAATACAAGCTTTTGGGGTCAAGCAGTTTCAAAATCCCCGCAGTAATACAGTCATTTTTTTGCAAACCAGCGACCAAGTAGGGGTAAGGGCAAAGGGCTTTGAATTGTTAACTCATAGATGTCGCTCAAGTATATATGAACTTGCTGTGATTTAAGAACCTACTCTTAATGAGGCTTTGGGTATGAAACGCATATTTAGTGTTATTATGGAATAAGGCCTTGGCCTACCCACGGGCACTATTACCTTCTGGGGGAGCCTTGTCCCGCGAATTTTGACAGTTGACCACACCTTTAAGTAACCTTTTCAGATTGAATTATTTTCAGGTGGGGGGCAGGTGGGTCAAACAAATCTATTAATTTACTTTTATTATTTTTAATTTTGTTATTTTAATTGGGGGGCAGGTAGGTCAAAAGGATGTTTTATTCCCTTCAATTGTCTTTTTAAAAAAATATAGGGCATCTTTGGTTTCAATTGTTTTTGGGTTGGTTGGGAAGGTATGTTATCAAAAATTATTATTTGCCATTGATGGTAAGTTACAAATTTTCTCTAAACTAGCATTTTTGTACTTTGATTAAACAGCAGCAAGGTAAAAAGACTCACTGTACTACATACAAATAAATGTATATTTTATAAATTTGTGTCACTTAATGCCTTAGACACTGGCATCTGAAGGCAGGATCTTTTATGCGCTATTATATGGTTTGCCTTCACACCCTCACCTGAGACCTAAGCTTCATATGGTGAAAATCTCGTTACCGGCGAGGGTTGTCAGTTTTTCTCTCTTTAGAATTCAAGTACAATGTGATGAAATGTAAAAAAACATATATCATGGCATATGAAATAAAGACATATTAGCTCCCGCCGTCACCGTAGGTGAGATGGAGGAGCTATGGATTCCGCCTCCGTCCTGGTTTTTATTTCTTTTTTTGCCTATAACTTTGTAAGAAAATAAGCTAGGATAACAATGTTTGGTATGTGAGGTACCTGTAGGTGGATAATGAACAGGTTAAAATATTTTTAATCTGAATTCAATACGCAAGGTCGCAGAGGAGAAATGATGTTACGGCGTTGGGCCGTTGGTCTGTTGGGCAGTCCGTGAACATTTCGTTTCCGGAGCACATCTCAGAAAGTACTTGTCTGATTATCTTCAAATTTGACACACAACACATCTATATATAGGGGGTCTAGTTGTGCCTTTCGGGGTGTATGAACTTTGACCTACTTTTGGTTCAGAACTATGACCTATTTAAGACGTTTTGACGCACACTTCGTTTCCAGAGCAGATCTCGAAAACTACTGGGCCGATTACAGTCATATTGCACATACATGTTCTCTAAGGTCTCTAGTTGTGCCTTTTTAAATATTATCAAATATTTTGTAGAATATCATGAAAACCGCTCAAGATAGCTACACCATTACTATAAAACAAATTGTAAGGTTTCAGGAGAGGAAGCATCTTGAAAAATTTCAAGTCGATAAAATTCAAAATGGCTACCTATCGGCCATTATTCACCCTAACAGGCCTGATATTGCGGAATATCATGAAAACCACTCACAATAGCTACACCATTACTATAAAACAAATTGTAAGGTTTCAGGAGAGGATGCATTTTATAAAATTTCAACTTGATCAAATTCAAAATGGCCGCCTATCGGCCAATATTCACCTCGACAGGCCTGATATTTGGTAAGAAGCCGTGCTAGATAGCTAGACCATTACTATAAAACAAAATGTGAGATTTCAGGAGAGGATGCATCTTGAAAAATTTTGACTCGATCAAATTCAAAATTGCCGCCTTTTGGCAATTCTTCACTTTCACATAGCCGTTATTTGGTAAGCCATGCTAGATGGCTAGACCATTACTATAAAACAAAATGTGAGATTTCAGGAGACGATGCACCCTGAAAATTTCCAACTCTCGAATTCAAAATGGCATTATTTACCTCGATAGGCCTGACATTAGGTAAACCGTGCTAGAGAGCTGGACCATTACTATAAAACAAAATGTGAGTCTTCGGGAGAGGATGCACC
This sequence comes from Flabesymbios commensalis, assembly GCA_964017125.1. NCBI lineage: Eukaryota > Metazoa > Annelida > Polychaeta > Terebellida > Flabelligeridae > Flabesymbios > Flabesymbios commensalis. The sequence goes on along the minus strand of OZ024909.1, from coordinate 59,115,106 downwards.
CTGAAAATTTTTAACTCTATCGAATACAAAATGGCAGACAATCGGCATCATTTACCTCAATAGGCCTCATATCAGGTAAACTGTGCTAGATAGCTAGACCATTACTGTACTATAAAACAAAATGTGAGATTCCAGGAGAGGATGCATTATGAAAATTTCGACTTGATCATATCAGCCATTATTCACTTTCACATGGCCGATATTTGGTAAACCGTGCTAGATGGTCATGGCTAGACCATAACTATAAAAAAAATGTGGGTTTTCGTGGGAGGATACACCCTGGAAATTTTAAACTCAAGATTATCGAATTCAAAATGGCCAACAATCGGCATTATTTACCTCGATAGGCCTGATATCAGGTAAATCGTGCTAGATAGCTAGAGCATTACTATATAACAAAATGTGACGGATGCAGGAGAGGATGCATCTTGAAAATTTTTGACTTGATAAAATTTAAAATGGCCCCCTATCGGCCATTATTTACTTTCACATGCCCAATATTTTGCAAACTGTGTTAGATGGCTAGACCATTACTATAAAACAAAATGTGAGGTTTCGAGGGGAGGATGCACCCTGGATAACCATATCGTATTCAAAATGACCGTCAATCAGCCATTATTTACTGCGATTTGGCTGATATCGGGTAAACCGTGCCAGATAGGTAGACCATTACTGGGATACTGATTAGGATCATTAATTTCAATGGAGGTTTGCAATCAAAATGACAGACTGTTTAGTTCTTATCTTACTCACGGAACCTCTTAGACCTAGTTGTCTTGCGTCTTGATTTTTGACCTAGCCTCGGACATTATCAATAACCCTACACAAAATTGCTTAAATCGAATTCTAATTTGGAGCGGGAGCTCCTGGACTTATGTAGTCTTGTTCTCATTTATATTTTATCGCTTAATTGTATGATACTATATCATTTAATACAATGATGTGTGCGCTGGGCAGAAAAAACCCAAATGTTTTTGGTAATGCACAGCTTTAATATAATGCGTGTGCTCATCTAAAACATAGAAAAATTATAGTGGCCTTAGAAGCAAGATCCACACTGAAACTTGGCCCAACATAACCTATCAATTTGTTGAACAAGTTTAAAAATAGCATGGATTAGGTTCAAAATGGCCACTGCTCGGAGATAGACATTTTTTTTTTGTTGGAGTCATTGATTCACAGATTTTTATCCCAATACATGTGCATACTGTAACTTGGCGTACATGCTCACCCAGGAAACTCTTGTATGCCTCATTAATCTTAGAATGTCAAGATATGAAATACATGAGGTGATCAATATATCATTCACATAAGTGATAACTAATTTCAGTAGTTACCCGCCTCCACAGCAAAAGGTGTACCTATGGGAAATGTAGATTTTTCAGATATGAGATGCAGATGGCTTTATAATGTTTCAGGAATCAGACTTTTATTGCCAGAGGGATAAGCCTCACGATTCCCCTCATGAGGTAATCATGTAATGTGACAGGTAAGACGGGTAACAAATGCAACATGCATTGAATCAAATTAATAGTAACATTTGATATCTATGATATAATTGAATCTATGATCATTATTTAAACTGTTCAGGAAATCTAATAATTATTCCTATGCAGCGTCATTATTTTGCATTCTGTCTCTGTCATTAAACTTTCAACTAAATATTAATTTGCATTTCCCTTCATTGGAACATGATTTTATTTTGAAGTACACGTATGCATAATGCTTCAAAATTATGTTTTGGAATTTGAACTCTTTATATATATGTGAATGGTTATCAATTTTGTAGAAAAAGCTAAACAAAATAAATTATATTTCTCAAATAATTTTACTTAAAATGAAATGAGAAGATATATTAGTATTAATTGATATTGCTTTGAAAAATTACTAATCAGTGTTATGAATAACACTTTTTGAGACAACAAAATTCCCTATGCATGTTGCAACGAGTGTTACCCAGATTCCTTTCTTTTTCTTTTAAAGTTTCTTTGCTATTTGAATGATTTTTTTGTTAGTCACTTATAAAATAGCACCTATGTTTTCACTGTGTTTCAGCTGGAGCTATACAGTTAGGCTTGCTTGTGGTTATGCTGCTGTGGAAACCATCCCCTGATCAGGTGGCAGTGTTTTTCATCTTAGCTGCAGGTTGGGGTATTGCTGATGGAATACTGATGACACAGCTTGTCAGTAAGTTACAAAACTTGTTTATAGCGAAGAACAGATTAAACCCAATTAAAGCAGGGTATTTCTGATGATCTGGTAACTTTTGGGAAGAATCAAATAAAATAAGATGGAGGACATCTTGAAAAAATGGCCGCCATTATATTTATGATAATTTATATTGTTCGCTTACTTCACTGCGCAAATACATATATAAAAAACATATTATGCAAGAATAAAAAAAACAAAGTGTTAACAGGGCACCTGTTAAAACGCCATGCTGAGACAAAGTCAGCCCCAGTGGCTGAACAGGTTTCATGCAGCCACAGGTTTACCCCGTACAAAATCGTGGGACATTCGTGCGACGGTCATATCTAAGACTTCCAATTGGATAATCAGGTCGGAAATAGTTTTTTTTAGAATCAGTAACATTTCAGTGACGTGCATGCTTTCTCAGCTCAAAGGTCACACAGTCATTAAAAAGTTATATGCATTTTTTGGACCTTGGGTCGAGATCGCTCTAAGTCTCCACCATATTGAATTTTTCGGGTAAAGCTAATACATCCATCCACAGCCTCGATGACACGGCTAAGGCAAAGTGACATTTTGCGCATGAAAGGTGTGACTAATGTATGGTTGATTGGTTTAGATTTTTTTCAAATATATGATAAAATATCGACTGTGAAATATGTTTTTATGAAGTACCCACAATATCAGATGGGTCGATGTTTAATTGATCTTTATACTAACTAAGATGTCAAATTATAGGATAAAATACTTGTGCTGCCAAGCGCTGTATAATTTAGTTGATAATAAACCCTATTCACCGCCACACTTTTTGAGGCCTCACATGATCGGATTGTACATTTGTTCGTAATTGTATAGGCTGTTGTACTATACGATCATTGATTATAATTTTATCAAGGTCAACATTCTCTACAGTATAACTCTGAAATTTAAACTGATGTCCATGTATTTTACTGATAGCACAGGTTAATTTCAGGTCAGCTGCAAAGCGGTGAAAAATTAGATATCTGCAGCCATTTTTATTTTGTGTTTGTGTGCATTTCAAACATCTTTTTTACTTCTCATCCAATTTAGGGGGAATTTTATACTTAATTTCCAGTTTATTAAATGTATTTAAAATAAAACAAACAAAAAATTATAATAATAGTGAAATATTTGACTTCTTCATCTTTTTCATAATCTTGTGCTAAGTATTTTAAATATTGACCATCAGAAATAATTAAAAATTGATATACTGTCATTTTCTTATTTGCAGGTGTGATTGGGGTACAGTTTTCAGATAAAAAAGAGCCAGCATTTGCTGCTATGAAAATGAGCCAAGCACTTGGTGTGACACTCCTGTTCTCGACATCGCCTTATCTTTGTATGTGGGTGAAAATCGTAGGTATGATTGTGTTACTTTTGATCGCAATGACAGGACTTATTCTTCTGGAGGTGACAAGTAGACGCAAAGTGACACAGAACATTAGAAAGCAGGAGAAAGCACCTGGAACACCAGTGTGAATGAAGGGTACGTTACTAGCAGATGCAGTTGATGTGTTACATTGTCAAATAACTGTACGTTGGATCACAGTGTACTTAATACAAGAGATGACTTTTGAGGAATTAGTGGTAAGCACCTGTGAAGCTGATTCCGTGGTGGTGTTTTATGTTTTCACATCCAGTTGAATTAGCAATTTCCTTTGGAAATGAGTGGAGAAGCAGTTTGATACATACTTGTAATGTAGTGTATATGATAAATCATGATATCTGGTTTTAAAAGAATGTGTTTAGTTGTACATGTACAACACTGAAATATGTTGTGACAATCCTGAGAGTATGAACCTTTAAGCTGAACAGAATATTCATTATTTGATGTGTGGCACTACAATAACAAACTTATAAATTACAGTGTATTTTATTGCAAATAAATGCAAAGCTGAGAGATTAGAGAGGTAGCATATGTTTTATAATAAACATAGAAAATTAAAATCAATGTTGCTTATAAATCGCTGTTGTTTGATGGAATTTTTTGCCATAATGGCTTTTGTTTTTTTAATTTAAAAAGAGATAATAATATACCTACAAGAGGTATAATTCTTTAAGATGTGATAGTGAGATGCATATTTATGAAGTGATATATACATGAATGCTATAGCAGTTCATATAACATAGAGGATTATGTGATAGAAGAACCTACTACTTGTGATAATGTAATGCTTCATAGCTCTATGTGCATTCTACCACGATAGTGAAGTGTATACATGTAATATGTTTCTCTCTTTGAGATAAATGTTTTTTTTTGTTTTAATTTTCGGAACACTATATGTGCTATCAACTAATATGATATAGATATGTATAGATAAACAATAAGTCATATTTTAAACAGTAGAGAGTATTTATATGTGTTACTGATATATTTTGAGCATGAACAACCAATATTATTCTTCAAATATATGTATTTTGATAGATTGTTTGCAAATCATAAATATATATAAAAACATGTGCACTACTATCAGCACAGTCCGGGACAAAGCATTCCATTGTCATCACCTGTAGTGTAAACAGGGACAAATGATACTATAATACCATGTTAGCAATATATTTTGCTAGTTATATTTATGAGCACATACCAGTATATCTATATAACCTGAACCTATCTTCAGGAGGTGTAACATATTATTATATAACATAAATATAGACAAGTTAACAGACTGTTTGACATTAGTAAAGTCTCAGAACATTATGACACTAGAAATGGCAGCCACACATACATATGTAGTAATCGAGCTTGATACATTGGACAGAAATATAAGAATGACTAATAATAATAACATTCCCTTGTACGATATATGACACACTAAACAAATAGGTACCTACACTCCAGCTGGCATGATACGTTGACCTGATGTCTGTTTAATTTTATTCCACCATCTGTGACTCTGGCCCAGCATTAAACCACCATTGGGTCAACCTGTCATCTTAATTAAATTCAGTTTAGGGAACTGGAAGGACATGACTATCAAATTCATTGAACATTTTAACTTTGACAACACAGGCCTTTTTGTGTGGTGTGTCATATGTATTTTGTGTAATTAAATATTGTATTTGAATATTGCCTTTGTGCTATCAACAGTGCGTATATTGTAAGTTTTGCAAGTAATTTACTGATTTCAGATTTATTTATACATGTAAATGATGTAATCAGTTGTATTGTAATCAAAGCCCTTGTGTTGACCCAGCTGATGTGCCATATGACACGAATATTAAATATAGTGCAATATGAACTGTTTTGGTCAACACATCATGTAAACTTTTTTTCCTTTTTTAGCCCGCCTTTTAATTTTAATTAAAAAAGGTGGGCTATTGCAATTGAAGTTCGGCGTCGTCGGCGTCGGCGTCGGCGTCGGCGTCGGCGTTAACATTTACTTGTGGGCGCGATAACTTGAAAAGTTTTCCATGTTTCCTTCCCAAATTTGTTTTGCATGTTACTAATGACCACTTCTCGGACAAGTTTAATAATGGCTGAAAAAAAATTCAAAATGGCCGACTTATTGCGATTTTTCACCTTTTACGTCAATAATTTGACCTTGTGGGCGCGATAACTTGAAAAGTTTTTCACGTATCCTTTTCAAATTTGTTATGCATGTTACTAATGACCAGTTCTCGGACAAGTTCAATAATGGCCGAAAAAAAAAAAAAAATGGCCGATTTATTGCGATTTTTCACATTTTACGTCAATAATTTGACCTTGTGGGCGCGATAAGTTGAGAAGTTTTTCACATATCCTCTTCAAATTGGTTATGCATGTTACTAATAAGTAGTTCTTGGACAAGTTTAATAATGGCCGAAAAAAAAAAAAAAATGGCCGATTTATTGCGATTTTTCTCATTTTACGTCAATAATTTGACCCTGTGGGCGCGATAACTTGAAAAGTTTTCCACATATTCTCTTCAAATTTGTTATGTATGTTACTTATAAGTAGTTCTTGGACAAGTTCAATAATGGCTGAAAAAAAAAAAAAATGGCCGATTTATTGTGATTTTTCTCATTTTACGTCAATAATTTGACCTTGTGGGCGCGATAACTTGAAAAGTTTTTCACATATCCTCTTCAAATTTGTTATGCATGTTACTAATAAATAGTTCTTGGGCAAGTTCAATAATGGCTGAAAAAAAATTCAAAATGGCCGATTTATTGCGATTTTTCTCATTTTACGTCAATAATTTGACCTTGTAGGCACGATAACTTCAACATTTTCACAAGTATCCTCTTCAAGTTTGTTATGCATGTTACTAATAAGCAGTTCTTGGACAAGCTCAATAATGGCCGGTAAAAAAATCAAAATGGTCGACTTATTGCGATTTTTCACATTTATTTTACGTCCATAATTTGACCTTGTGGGCGCTATAACTTGAAAAGCGGCTGGTTTAACATACCATTTATATCTCGGGTTGTTATTGACGTGATGACATTCGTCTTTACTTTCTTTATCATAATTCGGCGGCGGGCTATTATCGAGTGTGCTCTTGTTTATGTATGCTTATACTATTTTATGTAGTTATGTTTATCTGTTGTAGATTTAATAGAAATAGTCAAGGGCTCCCAAACATCTCCCTTTGTTTGGCTAATCCTTTTAAGGACCATCCATAATACATGTACTGTAGATCTGGTAATTTTTGCGGGTTTCTTTTTTCGCGAATTTGTGATTTTGGGACTTTACACGAAGTCTCGAATTCGCGAATTATCAATTTCGATGATAGGTAGCTGCTGCTCCATTATAATAATAAGTTTGCGAAATTCTTAAATTCGTGAATTTCTCCTCCCAAATTTAAAACCTCACGAATATTACCAGATCTACAGTAATCACAATCTGGCTAAATTGGCTCCTTTTGAACACCATTACTCTCCCTACAGATTCATTGTGTGAATTTGTTAAGCAGAAATCATTTGGGTGATTTTTTGAAAACTGGAATGGCAAAGAAATGTTGTTGCACCCTTCTCATGCAAGCAGCATTATGAGGAATATTGCAGCTGACATGACGTATAATTCATGTTTGTTTTGGGCCTTATTTTTGGATGCATAGATGTATTTGTGTTGTGAATCGTAATGTTTAATAGAATTCACATCCTATTCTAGTTGAACATTTGTTTTGCTGCTGTGATGAATTTTCAAAATATTTTCCATTTGGAATGAAAACTGACACCATGCTTAATAATTAGTTATTGTCAAAAACCAATCTGAGGTATTATGTGAAGCGTTATTGACACTGTTTGTACAATAGTAATAACATTGATTATTGTGCACTACTCCTTGTTGAAATGTTGCTCATAAGAAAGGTTGGGAAACAAACAGATTCTGGTTATGATAAAAATGTAAATGTGGGGATAACTGCTGTGCAATACAATTATTCACAGCTGTTAATTGATGTGCAACTAAAATTGCTAATCCTTTTTTTAGTTCCAGTTGACAAGAAAATAAACATCTTCAAAATTAAATGACTAATTGAGCATTTACCAAAAAACTATTTAATATTTCAAAGAATTTATTTGGTTTGCAATTTGTTAAAAATGTATATGTACTGTCCTAACATGACAAATGCTAGAATACAGCTTGTTTTTTGAAGCTATAGTTTGTATTGTAAATTTGTCTTTCATGTGGATAAAGACAGATTTAAATCAGTTTTATTTTAGCTGTGGCTCAGGACTGACTGACCAACAAGTTCATTTTCAATGTCTTGGCACGCGTAATAGATTTATTAATACATTATGTACTGTAATGAGTTTTTCATTATACACTGGCAGGTAAAGATATAGTTTATGCTTGTTTAACTAGTAGGTGCTTTTCACCGATGATATATACTACATATTTACCTAACAAGTGAATTATTTACTGTTTTTATGTAGCCTATTGCTTGATATACCGTTCAACATATTAAATGTTTTGTCTGTGGTAAGATGCATAAGTTGTTTTTATGCAACAATTTTAACATGTTACCTTATATAACGATTTTTTATGTGTTTACTTACATAAATATTATAGCTTGTTCCATGAACAACAATACACAAATATTTATTTGTTCTATTTAATGTGTCATCGAATGACAATTTTTACAGATCATGTATTGATTTAACACACAGTCGATAAAAACATACAACATAAATGTAACTTCACACTGTTTATTCGATCAAAGGGATCACTATCTGATGTGTATACGGGAACAATATATTTTGCACATGACCGTAATGAACTGGTTATGTTAATACCCTTTTTACAATGCACATTTTTAAACATGACATGATTGTTTACTGACAAACAGATCATAAGATATACCATTGAACAGTACATCAGTGATCCCAATGGCTTGTTGTTTCAAGATTTGTAGTTACAGTATACTAAGTTATAGGGCCTACTCTAACAGTAAATCTGGAAACCACCAAAATATCATCAAGATTTAAAATAAGCTTGAAATCTCTTCAAGCTAAAAATGTGCTGTTTTTACATTAATCAGGGATTTTTTTACAGATCTCCATCTTTCACACATGATTTAGGGAGCACTAACCATATCGATCTCACAATAGTAGTATAGAAAACACCCCATTCATAAAGTTATATCTAAAAAAAAAATTTAAGAAACATAGCAAGGTTATACACATGAAGCTGTTTTTTTCAACAGGCATGATACAGTATTTATATCTATGGTATCAAAATATGTAGCAGACGCATATCATGATTTTTCACGTAATACATCATGGTGACAGACCGAGAGTTAAAAAGAGCACAAAATGTTTGATACAGATATTTTCTGTGGTAGGCATAGGCCTGCCATCAACTGCTTTTTCATATATTGTAATGCATATACACATACTGTACTGTAATTCATGTATTGTGATTCGCATACTTAATGTCTTTTACATGTATTTGAGTGAGTGTTGACATATTTATTTACTTGAGTAAGGGCACTTACTTTGGTAAGAGGAGAGAATGGTTGGATGAAAGTTGGATTTGGTTTTGTATCTTTTTCGTCTTTTTTTTTTTTTTTTCAAATTTACTCTATTGAATGCTGATCACTTTGTGAATCGGAAAGGCATAATTTAAATGTTTATCTGTTCGTGATATCATTGTATGCAGTAACCCAGCAACACTGGAGAATACTTCATCACATATAGATTAGAACTTTTTTTAATTTATGCTCAATTGTCACTATAATAGCAGTAATCTTTAAATGTAATGCCGTTATCATTCCATCACCTGATTATTACACTATTCTATCTGCTATGCGTTACATTTGCAGATTTCCATACTAAAAGGTATAAAATGGGAGTTGTATAAAGACAATAATCATTTGATCTTGACCCCAATAAATAATTCTCACTTTTAAGCCTTCCTAATACATATAAAATCTGAATAATATATTTTTTTTATGCACAACACATGCATTTTTATCAATAGTATTGTATTATATGGTATACACATTTAAAAAACTACAGTACCATGTTTTTGTCTGATCTGTGCCTGTGCAAATAATATATGACTCATTGAAATTCACATTGTCCCAAGATGCAAACACTTCGTTCTGGTGGATGGATGGTTGTTGTCCCTTTATAATGATGGTTTGCTATTTTTTTTCTGAAAACTAGGCCTACTCCTTGTTTTGGCTGACGAATATGAGTATTACAAATGTGAATTTGTAACTAGATACTAAATCTGTTAATAAGCTAAACTATACTGTCCCAGCCATTGGTGTTGAGGAAGTAGGTGGATGGTCATATCCAATTCTACGGTAACAGTGTTCGTAAATTGGAACATTGTAAACTGATGTGACAACCCTTAAAACGAGGCTATAGATGCTTTCTATAATTTATTCGCACTGCCAGACCTACACTTGTAGCCTTTTAATTTTTACAAAGGCAACGAAGCATGTATTTTTGTCTGATCATGTTTGCACTGCAGCATCCTCACATTCTGCGATAATTTCTACCTCATTTTTCTAAATAACTATGTTATGTGTTAATCTATTAATCTGCGTAATGACCCTTGTTTAGATTCGATGGGGATTTCAATTGAGAAATATCAAACCTTTAATTAGAATGCATGTATTATCAATGTGATATGTCGAAGGTAATTTTATTCGCATTTCCTTCAGATCAATAATAAATAATCTGTTATCTGGATAATTTTGATCCAAGAAGCCTTTTTAAATCTGAATTTTACAAATTTATGATTTTTTAACATCCCCGATACTATAGGGATGCTTATAGTGTGGGCATATCTGCAAATCAATTTAGCTCTCATAAAAAAGTTAACTGATTAATTTGTTTATTTTTCACATTTATGACCTATGATAATGTGCCCGGGAAATTCTTCCTATACATTTTTGGTGGCATATAAACTGTATGCGGCCATTTTCCTAGATGGTAAGCCAAAAAGCTCGGTAGCACGATATCCTATGAGCTTTGGCTGGATCATATTCAAATTTGATGTAGTCGTTCTCCAGGTATTTCTGATGATGTGATTAACGTTAGGATGAATCCATTAAAACAAAATGGCTGATGGCAGCCATCTTCTCATAAATGGAGTAGTCTCAATTTTCTTGGGGGAAATTATTTGAGAGGAATTCATTTAAAAATGACGACCGCCATCTTCTTATGTTTAGACCATTTTTTATGGACTGACCTAGAAATATCTAACGGGATGTTTTTAATGTCACATCTGGTTTTCCTGCAAATACCACATCTACATGCTGTAGTGCTTTCTGTATATTGGTTGTTATCATGTTATTTACAATGTTATCATTTGCAGAATAAATTACTATATTACATAAGGTGTTATTGTTATAATTACTGAAAAAAAAAGTTTGCAGCCTACAGTAGCTGAGCTCATCCAGGTGTATGATGAGGTGGAGAGTGTTCTACATTTGGAACATAAACACTGATATATTAACTCTCGTCCTGCTGAATTGTCAGTTTGTATGTTTCATTCATGAATTAGAAGCTGCAACCTAGCAAACATGAGACGTTTGCCCAACGTTGGTTTACTGCTGGGCCAACGTCGTAGACGTTGGGCCAACAGTAAACCAACGTTGGGCCAACGTCTGATGTTTGTTGGAAATGACACAATTTCCAGATGACAAAAATAAAGAGACATCTCTCAAAATGATTGATTGACTGAGCATCTAAATGATTGATCGCATGAGCAAAACATTGATTGAATGAGCATCTATCAAAAATATATTTTTATTGATCTTAGTAGTAGCCTAATTGATTTGGTTCTGAATCTGTTGACAACATTTTTACGCGGGTCTAGCAGGACAAGTAAAGGGTTGATTGCATTATGCCGTCGCCGTTCGTAGGAATAGTTTGGGTTCTCATTTGAGAACCACAAGATATTTATCTGGTTTCACAACTGCTGTGGACACCTTTAGCTCAGGTCTGATTATGCTGATTGTACTGCCTTTATAAGCTTGACCGATTCCATTATATTGATGTGTTCGATTTTTCTTGAAATTCAAATATATTGATTGATCTGTTCTATTTTCATTGTGATATCTTGTATAACCCCCAGTCTAAATTGTACAAAATGGCTCATGATTTCGGGTGAGGTGAGCACTTTACTTTACAATGGGTAGTGGCTGTGAAATGCTATTTATCTGCATCTATCTATTTATTTTTGTGATAATTACATCTAGCAATATTCCGAAATGGATTATTTTTTGTATATATTTTAATTTGCAACGTTCTACATTTTCTGGTGGGAATCTCAAATGACCTGCATGCGAGCCTTGCAGATGCACTTGCCGTACATCTTTCTTTGTTGATCTTCTATAGACACCTGAATGCAGCAATATTTGCATGATATGAGAACTCATTTGCATGTCCTCAATGAAAAGATGTCCCAATTATATTATAATTATAAATGTATCTAAACTTTATACTAACTATTCTAGTCCAGGTGAGCAGCCCTTGTCGGATGCAGATAAATACTTACTGTATTCCACAAGGTCTGTCTCTGCCTCCGCAGCTATTTGTTTTCTATAATGGGGCCTACAGGAAAAACAAATCTAGAGGAACTTTTTTATAGAACTTTTTATTAGGTCTATGATATCCTTATAATTAACCATTACCAAAGCCAATAACGTTAGCGGTTTATTTCGGGTATTTTTTAAAAGGTCTTTATTTAATTTCATACATTATGTTCAGCAATGTTAGGTAATGACTTCTGCGGAATTTTTCTATAAGTAAACCCAGAATGTCGGACTGGCGGTGATTTTGTACTCAGTTTTGCTCATTATCTTGGATCGAGGCCTTGCATGATTCACAGATGTAGAATTAAAATGATTGACTGGCGGCCTTTTTTGTCATCTCTGTCCAGATACGCAACATGTACTCATTTTTAAACCTGAGGTAAAGCACGTGAGAGTGAAGTGTTTTGCCAACATCAAAACAACGATGTCCCTCTATTCAGAGGGGGGGGGGGGACATGATATTCTCTGAAAACCTATCTGCACCATTAAGAGGTGATTAACCCTTGCGACAGGCAGTAATTAGACCTACATGTGTTACGTCACTCTCTCTCATAATACAGTTATTACACATACTTGTAGGTGGGCAAGATATCAATAATAGCCTACATCTATCTCAAATTATATTTTATCTGTAATTTATTGCGACATAAAAAAACACTACTACTTGAATAAATAAGAACGAAACATTTTTTTAAAACAACATCACTAATTAGCTCCCTCCGTCATATATCAGATTGGACGGTAATATCCAGTAATATTAAGTAAATGTGGTTATTCGGAGGATAGTCCAGGGGTATTAGTCTAAAACTCGTTGAGACCTGGGACAAATTCGTAACAAGCTCAAAATTTCAGCATATATTGTTGAGACAACATAGAAAAACATCAAAAGTCCTTTAAGATCGATCCCCCTGGTATTAATGCCCGAAATTGTGATAAGAAGGGGTGAAGAATAAAGGGTATAATAACGATAAACATATGGTTAAGCCCCCTGTGGAATACATTAAAAATATTTGCATTAATTTTTAGCCACCCTTTCATCTCCAAAAGTAGAAAATAGGGTAAAATAGGGGTAATTAGCATAATTTATGATCTATTTGACCTAGACTCATGAAATGTGTATCTAGCATCGGATGATTTTTTTAAAAACACTTTCAAAATTTAGCGACCTCCCCTTAATTACCAACAATAATTTTTGATATTAATCTTTAACCACCCTTTCCTCTCCACAAGTGGTAAATATGGGTGAAATAGGGGGTGATAACCATAGCTTATGAACTATGTGGTCTAGAGTTACATAATTTGTATTTAAATTAATGTTTTAGCACCTGATGAATCCATTACAATTCCTCCAATTTTTAACAACTCTTTCATTCCTAAAAGTGGTAAATAATTGTAAATTAGGAGAATAACTTTGACGGAGATTCATACAATTGGTACAGTATCTAGATATTTGTCCTAGCCTCAAACAGTAAAACAAGTAAAGCCTAATTGAAAAAAAAAAAAAACATCACCATTTAATCTCAAAAAACGAAATTGTATATGATGTTGTATTCATTTTTAACAGCCTTTGCATTCCAAAAGATATTTTTCTATATAATGTGGATTGTTAATCACATAATAAAATCGTTAGATATTATTTTTATGAGCCTAGACTAATAAATTTCAAACTATGATTTTTTTAAAAATGGTTTTATTATTTTTTCTCGGATGCTAAAACATAGGCCTATATGTAGATACCAATTTTATGAATCTAAGTAAGTCAAATGTTAATCGCATCTTACCCATTTTTACCACTTTTCGGGATGAAAGGGTGATTTTACAGCATCATATCATTTTGTTGCTGGTTGTCGCATAATTAAGGAGACTTATTGTTTTTGCCGAGTCCGCCCACCGCATTTTGTTTCTGCTTTCACTCGAAAATCTCTGCTCGGATTATTTCCAAATATTTGCAGTATGCATACTGTCCCTGGGGAATTTGCTTGTTAATTTTTTTGCGTTTTTCAGTTTCTTTAACAAAATCCAAGATGGCCGCCAAAATCCCATCTCGCTCTCTAGAGATTGAACCGCTTCATGGATTTGTTTCATGTTTGGTTCAAAGAAAAGACCTTACCATGGCCGTGTGCTGAAAGGCTTTTGGTGTAATTCTGATAATAAAACTGATTTGTTTATGTTTTAGTATTTTAGCGGATGTTGCAGTTTTGCTAATTTTGGCCATCATCAAAATTTAGTATTATAGCCACAGGCCTACATCCCTACTCGAATTATTTCTAAATATTTGCATTGTGCATATTGGCTCTAAGGAGTTTGCCCGGTAATTTTTTTTGCGTTTTGCAGCTTTTTCAACAAAATCCAAGATGGCCACCAAAAGCCAATCTCACTCTCTAAAGCTTGAACTGCTTCATGGATTTGTATTATGCTTGGTTCAAAGGAAGAACCCTACCCTGGTCGTGTGCTGATTAGTTTCTGGTGTGATTATGATAATAAAAACAGCTCAAATTTTATCTTTTGGGTATGCTTACTGGCCCTGAGAAATTTGTCAGTTGAATTGTTTTTCTTTTTTCATTTTTTCAACAAAATTCAAAATGGCAAGGAAGCAACTTACCCTGGACATATGTTGATTACATTTTGGTGTGATTCTGACATCACATTTTTACGTGGTTTACATAAAAAAAATTGGTGACAGTACTGTATTTCTCTATAATTAATGTATTTTGGTTGCTAAATATATGTGAGGCGGGTGGAGACGCAAGCTTTGCCCCTGAGGCAAATCCAGTTTTTAAAATGCTTTTACATTTTCTCCCATGGTGAAACAAATCCAGGTAGGCCCCACCAATTCTATAAATCTAGGTAAAATAGCTCACAAGTTGTGGTTATTACGCTAGTTTTTTGCTTTGGGGATGAAAGGGTGGTGAAAAAATAATACAAATGATAATATTAAACACCCCGGGTATGTTTGGATACAAATTTTATGAATCCAGGTCAAATAACTCATCAAGTTATTGTTATCACCCCAATTTTATCTCTATTTTCCACTTTTGGGAGGAAAGGGTGGTTAAAAATTGATATAATATATAATAATATATATATATATATTATATATAATAAAAATTTATGTAAAAAGTTGTTGATGGTGATTAAATGGAGGTCGCCGGATTTCAAAGTGTTTTGATTTTTTCTCCCCGATGCTAGATACAAATGTTATGAATCTAGGTCAAATAGCTCATAAGTTATGGTTATTATCCTTTTTTATCCTATTTACCACATTTGGGGATGAAAGGGTGAAATAATACAAGTAATTTTAATGGATTCCGCAGATGCTCACATATGTTTAGATACAAATTTTATGAATTGAGGTAAATTGTTTTAAATGTATCGTTAATACCCTTTATTTACCCCTATTTACCCCAATTGTTTTAGAGGACTTTTTATATATGTTGTTTCAAGAACATATGCTGACATTTTCAGCTTGTTACGAATTTGTGAAGGGTTATTATCCGATACCCCTGGACTAGGATGACTGGTCATTTAAAAGTAACATAATCATACCAAAAAGTGAACACGCAAACCAGTCATGTGCACACATTTTGTTTCATAGTAGGCCTAATGGTTTGGCTATCTCGAATAGTTTGCCAGATATCAGGCATATTAAAGTTAATTATGACTGATAATCAGCCATTTGGAATTTGATCGAGTTAATTTTTTCAGTGCATATCCCTACCTGAAACTGCACATTTTGTTTTATAATAATGATCCAGCGGTTTGCCAGATATCAGGCGTATTTAAACCTAATTATGGCCGATGGCCGACCATTTCAGTAGGTCAAATTTAATAAGCCCCAAAACGCACATCTACACCCTCTAAGGGATGTAGGTGTGCAAAAGTAAAGAAATCCAGCCACGGGTTTCCGAGATCTGCTCCAGAAACAAAATGCGGACAGACGTCCGGACGGACATTCCAGGCCAAGGGCGTAGCCAGGGTTATAAGCATGTGTACGCACACAGCTGTGGGGGGGGGGGGGATTTAACTGATTTGATAACTTGAGTAACTTATGAGAACATAATTATGAATTTAGCAATATAAATTATGTAATTTCAATCCACGCCAGGCCCCGTCTGTGCATTTATAAATACGCACTGTTGATTTTAACTGCCCATTTAATGTAATATTTTCTGGTGTTAGGCCCTACATGTGAATTATAGCTATAGCTTGTCGATTTATTCAATAAGAGGAAGAAAACTATGTCTTATCTTATTTTTTAATTTTTATTTTGGACATGCATATCCGAAATAAATCGGGAATTTCGTCTTTATATCTTGCTTAACTAGTAAATGCGCAGCCAAAAATTTAAAAACTTTTGCAGTTCTAGCCTATAGCCATGGTTACATCATATGGTCATATTAAGAAGCCAATTTTTTTTTTATTTTAGCCTGATTGTGTCGCTTTAATATAAAAACCAAGACAATTAAATAGATTGCGAAGCGGCAACAACAACAGCACAAGATCGAAGATTATGAACCCTGACAATTCTGTGAAACTCAATGACCTTGACCTCTTTTGTTTTCACCGAGCTGGCTAATACAATGATGTATGGGGGAGGGGTATTATATAACCTTGTTTTCACCGAGTGACGTCACTGCGTTTCACAGAATAAAGTATGGGGGAGGGGGTGTTATATAATCTTGTTTTCACACAGTGACGTCACTGCGTTTCACAGAATTCTATTCAGTTATCCAGTCGGGTGGTCAACCACCCAGCAGACACGATACATCGTTTGCGACGCTGGTCCAACATTAAAACACCATTGGATATAGGAGAATACAGTTACTGTAGATCTGGTAATTTTCGCGTGTTTAAATTTTCGCGAAATTTCCATTTTTGGACTTTTCGCGAAGTTTAAAATTCACGACTTTTCAATTTTTCCTTGCAGAAATTAGGCCTAACAGATTATGATGGTGACTGAGCTGTTAAATGTCACTTTTAATGTCGTTTACACAGCCGTGAAAGCTATAATTCCCTATCACCATCGTTATCACAAGTAGGCGTACTTCACCGTCACCATCCCCTCTCACGTGGGCTATACTAATGCCAATAACGAAAATCGCCATGCACACAGTTGGGCGGTGGCAATGAACTCTGGTATTATTTTACAAACACATAACTTATAGTAGGCAAAACGGTTCCAATCACTTATATGATCAATAATTATCACATTGATGATGATTTGGTCTAATATCGGCTGAAATATACATACATTTATTGAGTTCTCATAGAGGCTGTGGTTAAAGTTCACTGTAGCATTGGTCATTTTCGCTGATATATTACCAGATATACTGTATATATAGGGCCTACCTGTCGTGCTTGCTGGGCAGGAAACTGGTGTCATATATGTACACACATAATACTCATCTAATGAATGTATACGGTTTTTTTTAAAAAGAGACGAAATTATTTATAGGCCTCATGCATTTCCTATTTTGAATGAATATATTGATTGATTGCCACCTACTTTGACCGCCAAGAACATATTTTTTAACATAGACATGGCTGGTTATGATTTCTGGTAACATATATTCCAAATTATTTCATAGATTCATATAGATCGTTAGCCCTGAATACAAGGCTATATATTCCGCCCGAGCTACAATCATAGCCTTGATTCCACTCATAGAGAATATCCCGGATTCTGCTTTGGTGGCATTCTTGGAACATGGCTGCTTGATGGAAAAAATCCACGAAAATAATTCCGCAAAGGTTTATAGTGGTGTATTTAAATATAAGCAAACTTGTCCAAATAACAATAAAAAAACGACGACAGCAGCATAAATCGAGCAAATGCTAAAAGCATCCCTCAGTAGGGGGATAACCCTACTTCAAGACTGCTATTTTACTTTTTTAAAATTCCTCGGCTATGTTACTTCTCTAGAATCTGTCATTGGTTATCGTTGTGTGAGCCATGACATTATATTGTATAGGCCAAAACATGGTCTAACTTATTATGGTTGCATTGGTGAAGCCATAAATGTTTTATGTCCGTTCGTCTGCTCATTCTTGTGATCACAATAATTCAACAACAATTGAAGCTGACGCATTTGAAGATGGGTGATCTAAATCTATTTTTCAGTCACAGAGGCCTACATAGGAAAACGTTTTCATCAGATAGTTCGATCATTCTGACCTCAAGAGAGTATATACAGAGCGGGGGTTTACCCAAGCCACATCTATGTGTGCAGTATGTAGTTCAATAACAACTGAAGCTACTGTTTGACCTATTTCAGATCAATACCACTGATAGACGTTATGAAAGAACAGGTCAAGTTTCAATATGGATGACCTAGATCTACGCAGGAAAACTGGTCATTACAATATAGGCCTGTATGCTCCTTCATTTTGTATCGCTTTCATATACATACAAGTGATATACCTTATATAACCTTAGGTTGAGTTCAAAGATGGGTCACCTTGACCTTTTTTAAAGGTCGCACAAGATTATGAGTTTTTCTCATTCCGATATGTTGGTACGTAGGCACTAATTCTTGTGATTTTTATCACTTTCATATATATAGCTATAATAGGCCTAACATACAACGATATATCTTATAAAACTGTCAATATTTAAATACCGTAGTGCGCGAAAAAAACAAATCTCATAGCGTAGCAATATCATGATTTTACTCAATTCAAACCATACAAACATAACAAGTTAGCAACAAATTACAAAAGTGCATTATCACTAACTATGGCCATCATTTGTTGAAAATTTATAAAAACAATATATGATATACATTATCGACACTATATGATATACTGTACTTTACAGGTTTATCAAAATAAAATGCAAACAAAACGTCAATAAAATGTTCACGGGGATTCATTGCCTGTTCTGCAACATATAGTCATCTTTATATTGCAATTAATTATTAATAGTAGCGTTAATAACGTTGTTAGATTGTGTTGCATTTTGTGCTTACAAGTTAAAGAGCAATTGCCAAATTCAAGCATAGAACACTTTCAGCTCCATTATTTGAATATTAAGTTAACAAAATATCTCCCACTTCCACATTTATCCGTGGTCACAAAGAAAGAGCAATTAATACTATCTGAAAATTAAATAAAATTCTGAATATTACAGAATATGATGTGGAATTATTTAGAACTTTAACATTCTTGTATGATTACAATTTAAGAAAACAAGTTTTTGTTGCTGAAATATACAAGTGAAGTGGCTACCAGGCATGTTACATTCACTTCCGTATCTACATTGATTTTATTATCTGTCAATCTTGTTTACCCTGGATATTTTTTATACAAAAATAATATATTTCTCAATTGGCTAGCCTAAAGAGGATGTTATGTGATCATACCTGACCATAATACACAAAAAGCCTACTGTTAAATCTAGTGTCCTATAACTATAAATTTCTATCCCAAAACAAGAACGCTGTCGCTCACAATATATCATGCCCTACCACAGCCCATTCACACAAACAAATAATTTTTTCTCATCATTATGTATGCAGTAATTAAAGACCAGACAAGTATTTCAAGTGGATCCAAATATGGTTGATTATGGTACACCAAGTCCGATAAGTAAAAAATCATTCACATTGAATTAGTGAACAGTCCTTCATATCGTCTCAAGCATAGACTACACAGAAGTAGTCTCTGGTCTCAAGCGATATGCCTCACAAAAAGTACTAGTTCATCCAGAGCACACTGGTAATTTTGTACCAATCTAGTAACAAATCCAGTTATTATCCAACATATTCACTGAGGCCGTTTCCTTAGATCTTGATTTTTAATTGATAGTCAAGTTTATCTGTATCAGTACATTCATGTAGTGAATTAGCAGCTGAGCTATTAAGATGATGACAGAACACAACCCAGCTATGTTGGCAAAGTGATAAAAGCCTAAATGATATATGTTTTGATGCAACTAGTAGGTGAATAAACACTGTACCAGAAGAAAAACATTCTAAGTTTTATGTGCAGGCTGCAGAAGATCATTAACCAACATCCTTCCATTGAAGTTACCTCATCATCAGAGAACTAATATGAACAACCCATAAAAAACAACAATAAATAACATTCCCCGTCTTAAGACTGTGGCACACAGCTGCTTTACAGTACTATGAATTTACTGTGCAGTTACTTTATTAATATTATTCAAAGAAGAGTGGTATTTTTATTTGATATTTATCAGCATTCCATCAAGGCATTACACATATAAATCATTGGGTAGATATTTGTTGATAGCTAGATTTATATTACTTGCAGATATTTCCATTTGAAACACCTTTACGCTGTTAATGCAATACATACAACGTTTTGTTGAAATAATACAGTATAAAATAATTAGTTGTTCAAGCATATAGTAATAATGTAGTCATACACCGAATGTAGCATATAGCCACATAAGTTAATCAGCCACTTACAAACAATAAAATAAACAGATACCAGCAGCTAAAGTATTTTTTACTGTTAAAGAAGGAATGCTCTAC
Organism: Flabesymbios commensalis; assembly: GCA_964017125.1. Classification (NCBI taxonomy): domain Eukaryota; kingdom Metazoa; phylum Annelida; class Polychaeta; order Terebellida; family Flabelligeridae; genus Flabesymbios; species Flabesymbios commensalis. The sequence continues at coordinate 59,094,417 of OZ024909.1, read as the reverse complement.
ATTGAAATAATCCCCCAGCCGAGCGCGAGATTTTAAAGGGTGCATATTTTCATGAGGTCTCACCTTCGGTTTTACTACATATCTAGCACAGCTTCCTGTATATATTACAGATATTGAAGTCAATAATGGTCCCCCCTGAGGGATGTGTGTAATTAAAGAAATCAATCCATAGGTTTCCAAGATTTACTCCGGAAACTAAATGTGGAGAGACGGGCGGCAGTATGTCATGTCATGGTCTGCCCATCGATAAATGGAACAATAACAAATGGTAAATTATACGCCCTATATGATCATGAAAAAACACAAAAATAACTAGAAATGTGGATGTGGTGAAAATAAATAGGCCTACATTCCTGTCAATCATCATAATTATTGATGTAACAGATACCTCACTCACAAAGAAAGCAAGACAGATTAATAAATATAAGCGTTACCAATGGATCGAGCGGGACAAAAAAATTGATAGTTATCATTATTTCAGTTCCTCTATAAATAGTTTGAGCAGGCATGGATTATATTACATATTTTTCGCACAATGGTTATAGTGCAGTGCTCTGCAAAGTCAAAAGGCAGTATCTGCTTACCTGTAAAGTAAGCAGATACCGCCTTTAAGTTTTTAAGGCAGTGCAGGTATGGTGGGGTGATAAATACTTCACATAGATATGTTGTGTTTCCTTTTGCAACACATGTGTGTAACCTATAAAAAAGTCACCCATGAAAACGTCACCTAAGAAAACGTTGTCAATTCCTGTTTCACACATATTAGGCCACTAGGTTTAATTTCTCTGTTTTGGATCGGAAAAAATTCAAAATCTACTGAGGGAGGGTGGTAGAAAAAAACATTTAGGATAAAAAAAACATTGAACCTATCTTTAGAAAAGGTAATGAGGGCGACGAATAAAAAAACATTGGACAAATTTCTAGAAAAATTAATGAGGGTGATGTAATAAAAAAAACTTTTGATCTATTTGAAAAAAAGGTAATGAGGGAGAGGAAAAAAACAAACAAAAAAACATGGCTGGGAAATGTTTTTTATCTTTTGAAAAAACTTGTTTTTTTGGGGGGAATGTTTTATTTATCTTCCGAAATGAACCGTTTTTTCGGAAATCGGCAACAATCTAATGCGCGCTAGGCAGAAAAAAACATGTTTTTTTATTTTGAATGCGCTGCCTAAATCTAATGCGCGCGCTCATCTAAAACAGAAAAAAAACTTGGTGGCCTTATCTGGGATGCTTATTCAGGTCAATAGGTCATAAAAGAATCAATCAGCATAATTAACCATACTTGGTAAATGTGAATCCTACTTGAAGATATACCTACCCTGAAGCAACCCAAGTAATTACAATTGCTGCCATATTCTTGACAATCAATGAATCCCTGTCAGGCGGGTAATTGATGTTGAAGTTTGAAAAATGGTGACAATTTGTGCCAGCTACTAAAAGTCTGAATGTAACTTGAAACAAAACACCATTTCCTATAATCATTGAGAAAATATACACAATCTGGAATGTTTTGTGTAGTTTTGTGTAGTTATCGACACCCATCCAACAAAAAGACAGTGTTTCACGTCACCTGGTGGTAAATTGTCAATCAGCACCAGTCATTCAGTTTTGGTGTCAAGTACTACACTTGGGCCAATAATTCTTAGGTTTAAATATACAGCAAACTACATAGAATGTAATGAAAAGTGTCTGTTTTTACGCATATCAAACACCCTAAAAACACATTAGCAATTTCGGTCTGGTGCATTCACAAACTATTTCATAATAAACAAAGAGATGTATTTACCATAGACTTTAACTTACAATTAGAACAGATGATATGATATGATGTAAGCTATGTTATGAAAGACACATTCAATAGTCTGCAGCATTATCTCTACATTCAATCAAAATATAAATGCTCACATTACTTACAAATCTACATTCACTCAGTCCATATAAACATACATGAATCAAAATTGCTTTTCCAATTACAAAATATTAAGATCATTTTGTGTTACGTTGTGACTTAATATAGTGAGAAAAGAAAACTACAACTCATGTATATAATATAGTATGACACATATGTTTCGAAAATACAATGATTGATGTAAAGTTGATGATATTGATGTTGAAGTTTGGCCATAAAGACATAATTATGTTTAGCGTCAACACTGTATGACATTTAACCCTGCTCATCAAAAAAGATTTTTTTGTTGATGTCTCTCCATACTTTTGGTGGGCAAATGAATGAGGAAGACAACTAGAGCAGCACCTAGAGACTCCTAGATGTAGTTTGTCTGTTGCCATTCAGGAATTTGTGATTAATTCTTTAAATTCAGCACACAAAAGACAGTGATATCATATCACTTTAAGAATAATTACATGACGCTAAAAATAAGTATTTTTATGGCTGAACATGTATAATTAATCACAGATGCTTTACAATTAATTCCCTATGATCACTACACTTTCAAAGTACACAATAAGCATTACTATCTTAGTGATCATCAAAAGCTCGAAGTGTTGTGAATAGTGCTGGTTAAATGGTCCATTTCTTTACGAGCTGCTTCTCTAAGGTCTGTTGCTTCTTCCTTAATCTTACTTATGACCCATTCCATAGCTTGTCGCCCCTAAAGCAAATATCAATAAATGAAAATTAGCCACAATATCTTTATAATTTCAAAACGATTGAAAAAATTAAAAAGTTTAAAACTACAAAATATTAATGAAGAAAATAACAAACTAGAAATGAATGTTTTGGAAACTAAAATTAAAAAAACACAAAAAATTGCATATATATTTACATATACATACATATATACATGTATATATATATATATATATATATATATATATATATATATGTATACTATATGTATATTATATATATGTATACCGGGTATACTGTATGTGAAAAATAAACAAAAGTTAACATTTTTATATGACCCAAATCAATTTGCGCTGACAACTGTAGCGGGAAAATATCAAACAGTTAAAGTATCACGATAATATATGTTTAAATATGTTAAATAAGAAAATAAGTAAGAAATGTGACCCGGCAAATACATATACATACCATACATATACATAGTTCTAATACAGTAAAACCTGTCCATACCGGAATGCCTTGGGGGAAACTTTTACTCCGGTTTGGACAGGTTCCGGTTTGGAGAGGGTTTTTGCTTTCGGGAGGAACAAACAACTTGTACAATTGGCATGAAGGTTATAATTCAGGATGTGTCGTCGGTAGGTCTACAAATGATAGGTGGATGTATGCAAATAAGTTGATATAATAAAAGACACTATTTTTAAAAAAAATTTAATTAAAATTAATTGTGTCTCACATTTTTCACACTCGGAGCGCATTTGTCATGTTATACACTTCGATTTTTTAGCGCCTAATCTAGAATAACATTACATTCTTGTAATCGTCGGTCACACATTCACCACGGAGCATATTTGTTAACAACAACATCAGCCCGTTTAAATATCAAAGCGGTAGTAGGAGAAGTTGTGCTTTCCCTACGGAGTTAATCATATTGCAGCAGTTTTATTTTTTAAACTGTTTCATGACGACAACACTCGTTTGTTTGGTAACTTTTATATATTTTCTGGAATGTATGACGCTGGACTAAATGTTCCGATACTGTATAATTATGTCATTTAATACAATTAATGCCTTAACTAAGAGTAAAAAATAATATAGGAATAACCGAGCGATGAAAGAATAAATTAAATGTTTCTATATTTTACCTACTGTTAGTTATTTATTTATTGGGCCATTAAACATCAAATATCACAAACAGAAGAAATTTATCCCAAAACACAGTCTATTGTATGTGAGAATTATTGTTTAATGCACTAATAGGTTTATGATCTTTTAATATTTTATTAATCAAAGATTTTGGTACAATATTTTACTAACCAATTATTGTATTAATCTATTACCGGTATGTTGTTAAAATATCTAACCATTTTCAAAGTAAATGCGCTATAATTGTTCCTCTAACGTGAAGAAGGTGTTACAAACACTAACTTCGCACCTTCCTCATTGCATAACCAGATAGCAAGCAGGATGAACATTACGTCACCTTGTCGCCCCCTGTTTAACCCTTAGTGCACCGCATGCGATTTATAAAAATTCTAAAAAAAAAATTGATTCCGGTTTGGACAGGTGAAATACAATACAAATTATGCATTTGGGGGAAATAATGAGTCCGGTATTCGGAGTAGACAGGTTCCGGTTTGGAGAGGGTTAATTAGTATTGTTTTGAGTGTAATTAATTCGGGACTAAATAATTATTACGGTATAGACAGGATTCCGGTTTGTACAGGGTCCGGTATGTACAGGTTGCACTGTATTTATATCAGTTTTTATTTTCATATGATTACTCTCAAACCCTAAAATAGTATGACAGAGAAAAATTTGTACATGTAGATTTTTTTTAAATATATCTATTCATTTTTATATTATTTTTTTATACTCGATTCAGTGATACTTCTATTTACATGTTATCATGGTGACAATCACAAATGAGTAGGAAATATTCCTGCAATGTAAAAATCATGATGATCAAAACATCAGGCATATACTTTTAAAGTTAACAAAATTTTAGAAGCATATCATTATGATTGAAAATTTGGGGTGAAAATGAATAAAATTTTGTTTAGTTATTTTCTTCGAAAAGTGTACAAATATTTTTTTTGAAATTTAAAACCCATTTTCTCAATATAATACAATTTCAGATTGTATATTTGTCTAAGTTTACAGAGCAGGGTTTACAGAGTGTGTCTTTGGGGGATTTAGAGTGATTGGGGGGGGGGGGTGGTGGTAGTTGCTGTGCAGTTGTTGTTTTTTTTTTGGGGGGGGGGGGGAGTGGTCAGATTTATTTGAAATTTCCAATATTTAGATCAGTGACTTACGATTAATAATACCACATTGTGTTTATATTATGTTTACTTGCTTGTCATACTGATCAGGCATTATGCAGTTTTTTAATAAGAAAATAAATGCCATGATAAAATCATAGATCTGCTACTCACCACTGCTGCCTTGGAGCTACATGTTCCCGAAACCATTCCTTCCAGATGGTCAGTCAATGGCAAGCCTTGTATCAAAATCACAGCTTCTTGAGTTAACAGTGTTCTAAGGAAGAGGAAAGCATATAACTTAATCCACAATTTTAATCCACCTACCTCTTTGGGATGGCAGTGTAATTGGAAATTTTGGGGGGCATTCAAACACATTTATTTTCAAATATTTCTAATAATATGTGTGAATGATTGCATGGGTTTCCTCACATTGAAAACAGTTAGTTAGGCCACCAACAACAAACAGACTGCATGTGTGTCACTGCCTGCAAATAACTTGTCACACAGGTGGCTGTCTGAATCCAACCCGTCCACCTCTATGAAATAGAGTTAGTGTTAGGTTAGTGTTAGGTAGCAGGGTGTGTGCGCTTGTTTTGCACGTCCAAAATCGTTGCAACACGCCCTAGAATTTACTACCACGCCCGATCAAAACTCCTCCTGCTCATAGTAAAAGGGTTGTTACACACCCTGAATTTTTTTACACACCCTGTCAGCCCAACCCTAGCTAACACTGTGTTCATCAATGATATGAAAGAGGCTATTGGCAGGGAAGCCCATGCACACTGACTAATCTGCCCATGCACTATGACTGGATGCTCAGAGGGCATTGCAGTTATCGGGAATTAAATGAGTGCATAAACATCAAGATTTGCAAATGTTTGGTCTAATATTATACACATATTTGGAATCTTGACACACTTTAATAGTTTGTGTGTGAGACAACTCAAGTGGGTGAAAATTTCAATAAGATAACTCAGTGGTTAAAGAGTCAAAAAGGACCTTATGACATCAATAATCATGCTACAGCCGAAGCTATCACTTGAAAAAGTGTTTTTACAATATAAAGCTTCCCTCTGGAATGAGCATTGGAGCAGACATCTTGGAAAATGCACTTTTATGAGAATAAATTCAAGGGCACATAGATCATGTATATGTGAAAAATGAACGCACCTCATTTTTTCCAAAAATACCCCTATCCCTCTTGAAAAATAAATGTCCCGAAATCTTCTTCAAACCTGGAGAGACTACAGTATTTTTTTAATCCTAAAAAATGTCAACATAGGAATACCTAGGAAACCATCACTTTAAATTTGTAAGCAATTCAACCAATGATTCAAAAGCTTTTTGGCTGACAGATATATGTAAAAACAGGGTTTATCCGGGTACATACTCCCCTGAACTCTCACATCTTATTTTACAGAAATAGTCTAGCTATATATAACAGTTTGCCATGTAGATTACAGATATTAAAGTCAATAATGGCCATTTTGAATTTGATTAAGTTAAAACTTTTCAGGGCATATCCCTACTTGAAACGGCACATTTTGGTTTATAGTAATGGTCTAACTATCTGGCACAGTTCACCACATTATAAGCAATAACGAAAATATCTAGAAGTAAGTGTTTACCATGTAAAACACCCAAGAAGCTCCCCTCACACTTTTCAAATAAAAGTTATACATTAAATATAATTTGACTAGATAATCAATTTGTACATGTAATTATCAAGTAATAGTATGAGGCAGAGGCTAGCAGCTTTAGGCTGACTAGGTGCTATTTTGACTGCAAAAGATTAAAGAAGACCGCCGAGACCCGGATATTTTCCAGAATTTTCTGCAAAATTGATTCAGTCTAGGAATTAATACTAGCATGCAGTACGCAGTGTGAATAACTAACTGATTATACCACTCGCCCATTCGGGCGAGTGCATTTGAAGTGCTACTCGCCCAGTAAAATTTGAACTCGCCCGAAACAAGGGGCACTAAGCTAACTCTTAAAACTGTGCCAGCGTTCAAGAGTCGGCTGGTCTACCAGCCTCTTTCTCCCCTGCAGCCTGATACTCCACATTGGAGGTGCTGCTGGAGTACAAAGTTCTAATTCAACCAAGTCTAAGACGTGTTTAATCATTGGAAAATTGACAAAAAACTAATGACTTGTAAATAAATGTAACAGGATATGTGAACATATACATTATAGTGACATATATGGACATGTATAATCCTTTAGTTGGCAGTTTAATTATAAACATTTCATTTAGTGGTGGGCGTTAATTAAATCATACTGTCTGTGACGTCTTTTAACAATGTTTACATCTAGTTGCAGGACATAGATATTTGTTTACATGACATACACTGCACGTGTATGTAACAACACGCGTAGGCCTACTCGTCAACAAATGCAGGTGTGCGCACGCATGTCTGTTACAATTGACCCTATAGGGGGGTGACACAATTGACCAATTGCTCAGACAAGTGCCGCATACTTAGAGCTCAGTGCATGCGTACCGTGTCAGCGATGCATACACATGTAGGCCTGCCGACTCCAGGCAGTCATCGCGCTGATCCGAAAATCTCCAATCGTGCCGTAATTACGCCACTCTTTTAGAACCTCGCAGGTCACGATTGCGTGACATGAACTAATAGTAAAACAAATCTATCCTGACAAATTATTATTTTCACAGCAGACTACATGTTTAAATTACGGAAAAATATGCACTCGCCAACCTGGGCGAGTTCGTGGCCAGCCGAACTCGCCCGTTTTTTTCCTACTCGCATTGGCGAGCGGGCGAGTGCCAATCATGCACACTGGTACGTTGAATATTGAGTGTATTTGATAAACGGCTTTGAAGTTATCAGGGTGACAAAGGTCCTAATTTGACGAAAAAAAAGATTAAAGATGGCCGCCATGACCCGGATATTCTTCCGAACTTTCTGAAAAATTGATGCAGACTAGGAATTAATACTATCATGCTGTATTTTGAATGTTGAGTATATAGGATAAGCGGCTTTAAAGTTATCAGGGTGACAAGGTCCTAATTTGACAAAAAAGATGATAAGAGAAAAAAAAAATAATAGTACTACTATGCAGTATGTTGAATATTGAGTATATCGGATAAGCGGCTTTGAAGTTATCAGGGTGACAAGGTCCTAGTTTGACGAAAATAGATTAAAGATGGCTGCCATGACCCAGATATTCTTCCGAACTTTTTGAAAAATTGATGCAGGCTAGGAATTAATACTACTATGGAATATTTTTAATATTTAGTATATCGAATAAGTGACTTTGAAGTTATTAGGGTGACAAGGGCCTAATTTGACGAAAAAAGATCAAAAATGGCCGCCATGACCCGAATATTTTCCCGAACTTTCTGAAAAATTGATGCAGCCTAGGAATTAATACTTGTATCCAGTAGTTGAACACCAAATGAATTGAAAAAGCGCTTTTGTAGATATCAGGGTGACATGGTATGGATGAGAAGCGGCGTCCATGCACGGCGCCCGGCCGGCGGCGGGCGAAACCGTGCAAAAACCCCCTGGTGGGGTAGAGCCTTAATTAAGCTATTTTGGATAAGAGATTGTAGGTAAAAGACCAGGTCAAAGGTTCTAGCCCACAAAAAGCACATATACACCCCCAAGGGATGTGTGTGGGATGTTTGTACAATATGTAGCAAATCTTCACTTGGGTTTCCGAGATCTGCTCCAGAAACGAAAATGCGAACGGACAGACAGACAGCTGACCTGTCAGACATTCAAGGCAATGCCATAACCCCCCTTTATGGGGCGGGGGATAAAAACGATACATACTTGTTCACATCTTCTGGGTGAGGCGTATATGTCAGCCGCTCATCTACACTCAGGTAGTTTTCAAATGTTAGCTAGAGAGAATTGTGAAAAAAATACTTGCAAGTACATTGCAATAAAAACAATAATATAATTAGTTTTTTCTTTGTATCCATTCCATGAGACTTAGTCAGTTTGATTTAAAAAAAATAACAATAAAGTTTAGAAACGAGCGGTAAATATAAATTATTGCCAAATGTTGAAGCTCCAGCGAACACGACTCATCGAACCAGTGCTAGCAAAGTGACAGTACCGAACAACGTCTACGATGTCTCTCAACCAGCACTAGTGCAATGTCTCATGTTCCTCAGAATCTAACATTAGATCAGACATAGGCATATTCAAACTTGAAATAATGAGAGTCAACGCTGGTTTCAATGCTGGACCATTGCTTGAGATGTTGGCGCATCACTGAAACAATGGATTATAAAATAACACCAGTTCGGAATATTTAAACAACTATTAGCCAGTACCTGTTGTACCTATTACACAACAAGACTTCACATATTATATCTAGGCATATTCAAACGTGAAATATTGAGTCAACACTGGTTCAATGCTCGAGATGTTGGCGTAGCGTATCACTGGAGCAGCGAATTATAAAATAACACCAGTTAGGAATAGTTTACCAACTATGAGCCAGTACATAACAACTACCTGTTCCACCTATTACACAAATATACTTAATACATAGGCATATAATCAAATGTGAGATAGTGAGAGTCAACGCTGGTTTACTGCTGCGCCAACGAAATGTGGAAATCTGTGAATTAGATTGACGACTACCGGAAGTAATCTCAACAGGAAGGTCTATTAGTAAACACACAATTTTTTTAAAAAAGATTAAAAAACACTAAAATTCAAACACTAATGTTACTAGACAGGATTTGACTATCGTTTAGTATTAACTAGTCAATAAAACTTTGGTCAAACAGCCACTCGATTTAAAAATTCTCTATGTGGCTGTTATGCGTTTTTGACCGTAAATTACTGGCCGCGGCCGCATATTGCGGTGACTGGTCATAGGAGAGCCTTAACAGTGAAAATGTGATTGGGAAATTGGTTTTGTGACCGTTAGTTGGGGTTTGCCGGCCACAGTGGTGACCGCTGGGACCGAGTTTCACTGTAACCAGTTGGAAGTATAACCTACTAGATTAGCTAATAATAGAAGTGACAGCTAATATTTCAAAGTACATTATATTCAAAGCGGTGTACTTCATCATAGATCAATATGTTCTTGTGTGACTGTGAGTTAACAACATTCTTCAGTCGATCTCAGGTGGGTGATAATTACATAAACAGATGCTCTATTACAGTATATCGTCGCCTCGGAGCTAAAGGATCCTATCTGCCACTCTGACGAGTGTCAGATAGGATCCTTTAGCTCCGAGGCGACGATATGACTAGGGACCTCAATTAAATTTTCAAGTAAATGGTATGACTTCAAAAAGTAGCACTATAGATAGATCTTATGCTGCTGAGCATAATGCTTTTTACATTTTTGAAATCGGACAATCGAGTGCAAAGTTATTGGTGATGTGTGTTTCAAAATGTTAGAGATTTTTATAATGGGTTTGCATGGTAAACATGGAAGTTAAAGGCGAAAACTATTCTGAAGAGGGAAAAAAAACTAATTCTACCTCACTTATTTCAGCTACATACTTCCAAGCATTCAACACAAAATCTCTTTTTTTTATCAATATGACCTGTATAATCAGATCTAAGATGTTTTTTTATATTAATTTTCACTTTTCGCATCTCGATATTAACAATAGCTTGTTTCCATGGCAACCATTATTTACCAACAGTGATACAATAAAATTACAGTTTTTTTTACTGTAAACCATTACTTATTCAACAAGAGCACACTCGATAATAGCCCGCCACCGAATTATGATAAAGAAAGTAAAGACGAATGTCATCACGTAAATAACAACCCAAGATATAAATGGTATGTTAAACCAGCCGCTTTTCAAGTTATTGCGCCCACAAGGTCAAATTATGGACGTAAAATAAATGTGAAAAATCGCAATAAGTCGACCATTTTGATTTTTTTACGGGCCATTATTGAGCTTGTCCAAGAACTGCTTATTAGTAACATGCATAACAGACTTGAAGAGGATACTTGTGAAAATGTTGAAGTTATCGCGCCTACAAGGTCAAATTATTGACGTAAAATGAGAAAAATCGCAATAAATCGGCCATTTTGAATTTTTTTTCAGCCATTATTGAACTTGTCCAAGAACTACTTATTAGTAACATGCATAACAAATTTGAAGAGGATATTTGAAAAACTTTTCAAGTTATCGCGCCCACAAGGTCAAATTATTGACGTAAAATGAGAAAAATCACAATAAATCGGCCATTTTTTTTTTTTTTCAGCCATTATAGAACTTGTCCAAGAACTACTTATAAGTAACATACATACCAAATTTGAAGAGAATATGTGAAAAACTTTTCAAGTTATCGCGCCCACAGGGTCAAATTATTGACGTAAAATGAGAAAAATCCCAATAAATCGGCCATTTTTTTTTTTTTCGGCCATTATTGAACTTCTCCAAGAACTACTTATTAGTAATATGCATAACCAATTTGAAGAGGATATGTGAAAAACTTTTCAAGTTTTCGCGCCCACAAGGTCAAATTATAGACGTAAAATGTGAAAAATCGCAATAAATCGGCCATTTTTTTTTTTTTTTCGGCCATTATTGAACTTGTCCAAGAACTACTTATTAGTAACATGCATAAACAATTTGAAGAGGATATGTGGAAAACTTTTCAACTTATCGCGCCCACAAGGTCAAATTATTGACGTAAAATGTGAAAAATCGCAATAAATCGGCCATTTTTTTTTTTTTTCGGCCATTATTGAACTTGTCCGAGAACTGGTCATTAGTAACATGCATAACAAATTTGAAAAGGATATGTGAAAAACTTTTCAAGTTATATATGGTTATACAAGGTCAAATTATTGACGTAAAATGTGAAAAATCGCAATAAATCGGCCATTTTTTTTTTTTCGGCCATTATTGAACTTGTCCGAGAACTGGTCATTAGTAACATGCATAACAAATTTGAAAAGGATACGTGAAAAACTTTTCAAGTTATCGCGCCCACAAGGTCAAATTATTGACGTAAAAGGTGAAAAATCGCAATAAGTCGGCCATTTTGAATTTTTTTATAGCCATTATTGAACTTGTCCGAGAAGTGGTCATTAGTAACATGCAAAACAAATTTGGGAAGGAAACATGAAAAACTTTTCAAGTTATCGCGCCCACAAGTAAATGTTAACGCCGACGCCGCCGAACTTCAATTGCAATAGCCCACCTTTTTTAATTAAAATTAAAAGGCGGGCTAATAAAAATGCTGAGAAGCACACACATTTTTAAAGTAAATGACTTTTTATTCTTTCCTTCGCAGCTTTAGATTATTTTACTTAGTAAATTCCCATGGCAACCCAATTTTTATTTGTGGTTCCCATGGTAATTATAAATTTATCATTAATTTTATGTTAAGAAATGGTTAAAATAACATTTTCAATTCTGGATATATATATACCACCACATTTTTTCCTTGACTTGTTCTATTTCGTTTCCATGGCAATCCCATTCTTATCATATATTTGTGGTTTCCATGGAAACTATTGATCTATCATTAATTTTATGTTAAGAAAATAGTAAAGACAACATCTTTGAATTCTAGCCTGTATATATAGTATACAGCCATGTTTTTAGTTGCTACTTAAATTGTCTGATTTATTTTCCATGGCAACTGAATTTTCTTCATATTTTTACGATTTCCATGGCAACCATTATAATTTATCATAAATTTTATGTTGAATATATTTCAATTCAAGATGTCTAACTCCATTTTTCCTAATTGATAGCCTTGAATTAATTAGTATTTTACTAAGTTTCCATGGCAACCCCATTTTTTGTTTGTGGTTTCCATGGCAACTATTAATTTTTAATTAATTTTCATGTTACAATGTGGTGAAAACAAAATCTGTCAATTGTAGGCAACTAGATTCTACCTCTCCATTGCTTGCTATCATTTTTATGATTTCCATGGCAACCATTATCATGATTATAATTCATCTTGCATTTAATGTCCAAAAGAGGTGAAGATCTTTATACATAGATATGTTTTATTTCATAGCCTTGAATTGTTCTATTTAGTTTCCATGGCAACTGCATTTCCTTTATTGTGTTTATGATATCCATGACAACCAAATGTGATTTATCATTAATTATGTGTCCACTTGTCATGGCACATCACACGTCTGTTGGTTGTTCCACAATTTGCAAAAAACTGTTATTTCTCCTGGAGTTTTTAAGGGTAGATTTTATTCAAATTTATACACAATGTTTACCAGGTGCCCACCCTGTCTGAGTTTTTTTAATTGGCGTGAATCATCCCCCCTTCCTGCATTACCCTCCCATTTGAAAAAAAAGTAATCCGGACGGAAGTTATAGAAAAAAAATATATTAATTTGCCTACATGTAGAACCCCCAAATTTGTTTTGAACCCCCCACAGTCCCCCATGACAAAAAAATCAAATTGGCCTTGACCAAACCCACCCCACTCCCCGGCCTGACCCTCCCCGCCCGTAAAGAAATGTAATCCAGAGAGGCTAATGCGTTAAATGAAAAAAACCCCTAAAATAAATATTTGTTAAAAACCCCCATGTGCCCACCCTGCATGAAATTTTTTATCGGACTGGATCATCCCCTTCCTGCCTTACCCTCCCTTGACCCCCCTACTTTTTTGTTCTAATTTGTATTGAACCTCCCACAGCCCCCCATGACAAAAAAAATCAAATTGGCTTTGACGCCCGTCCCCCCCCCCCGGCTTGGCCCTCCCTGCCTGTAAATAAATGTAATCCACCGGCTGCTGCATTAAATGAAAAAAAGACCCTAAAAATAAATATTTGGTAAAAACCCCCATGTGCCCACTCTGCTTGAATTTTTTTATTGGACTGGATCATCCCCCTTCCTGCCTTACCCTCCCATTTGAAAAAAAAGTAGTCCGGATGGAGGCTTTACAAAAAAAAAATTGCCTTGATCCCACCTACTTTTTTGTTCAAATTTGTTTTGAACCCCCCACAGCCCCCCATGGCAAAAAAAATCAAATTGGCCTTGACCCTCCCACCCCCTCCCCCGGCCTGACCCTTCCCACCCGTAAATAAATGTAATCCACAGAGGCTAGTGTGTTACATAAAAAAAAGACCCTAAAAATAAATATTTGTTAGCCCCCCATGTGCCCACCCTGCCTGATTTTTTTAAATTGGCCAGGATCATCCCCCCTTCCTGCCTTACTCCCACATTGGAAAAAAAAGTAATCCGGACGGAGGTTATAGAAAAAAAAAATTTGCCTCGGCCCCCCCCCCCACTTTTTTGTTATAATTTGTTTTGAACCCCCCAAAGCCCCCCATGACAAAAAAATCAAATTGGTCTTGACCCTCACCCCCCCCCCCCAGCCTGACCCTCCCTGCCCGTAAGTAAATGTAATCCACAGAGGCTACTGCATTAAATGAAAAAAAGACACTTAAAATAAATATTTGTTAAAACACCCATGTGCCCACCCAGCCTGAATTTATTTAATTGGCCGGATCATCCCATCTTCCTGCCTTACTCTCCCATTTGAAAAAAAAGTAATCCAGACGGAAGTTATGAAAAAAAAGAAATAATTTGCCTTGACCCCCCCTAATTTTTTGTTCAAATTTGTTTTGAACCCCCCACAGCCCCCTGGCAAAAAAAGCAAATCGGCCTTGATTCCCCCCACGGCCTGACCCTCCCCGCCCGTAAATAAATGTAATCCACAGAGGCTACAGTACTGCGTTAAATGAAAAAAAGACCCTAAAAATACATATTTGTTAAAACCCCCCATGTGCCCACCCTGACTGATTTTTTTTTTAATTAGCCTTGACCACCCCCTTCCTGTCTTACCCTCCCGTTCGAAAAAAAAATGTAATCCGGATTGACAGACAACCCAACCCGACTACATAATGCCTCCAGCCGCAGGCTCGCGGAGGCATAAAAATAGTACTCGCAAATTGTCATGAAAATCAGTTGAGAATTGACTGAGTTTAATCAGCAAACACTAGCTTTCATTTTCGGATGAACGAGGGTGTGATTACAAATTATAAATATAGGCCCAGACTTTACTTGACAATGGAGAGATCTTTCCATTTCATGTTTCAATTGCAATGAATGACTAGGCCTGCTAGGGCCTATAAGTCTATTTTGTTGTAGCTCTAGACTGTGGCATCAAAAACTGTTGCATTTTTCAATAGTTAACCGGTCCTACCACCCCCCCCCCCCTCCAGCCTGACACTCCACATTGGCCACGATTCATTGATTGGGAGGTAGGCCTACTGCTGAAGTACCAACTCAAAGCAGCTGTTGGTAGACTATAGTTGAGTTTGTATTGGGGGCCTATATATTATGATAGATAAAGTGGAATATCAGCGTGATGTCGGCATCTAGAAAACCTGTGAGCATGGCATATACATGTAGCACTTGCTCAGTCATAGGCTATATTATGTATTGCCATGGAGTCTGCTGATTATTATTACATTATTATTACGTTATTATTAACGTTATTGATTAGTCCACATGATATAGCAGCACGTGTTTGTGTTTATTTACATTATGGCCGGACATGCCGCGTACGCACGCGCATCAGCAAACCACGCTCTGGTCCACTCATGCTATGTATAAATTACAGCACCATGCGCACAACACGTGGTTGAAAATAAAGTAGAAGATGGCGACGATAGTATACTACTCAGGGATATCTCGATTCAAGAAATAAAACTACAATTAGATAGGACCAAAGGTAGGTCTGCTCCAGGAGCAGACGGAATTAAATACACTATAATTAAAAAATGTCCAGAAATAGTATTTGAGAATTTAAAAACTATGTACAATCAGTGCCTAAAAATAGGGTATTTTCCAAGTAAATGGAAGGAAGCTCAAGGAATTATGCTCCCAAAGCCTAAAAAAGACAATAAAATTCCAACTAACTATAGACCAATCAGTTTATTAAGTTGCATAGGCAAACTTTTTGAAAAAATAATTGCTCATAGAATGCGCAGTAAATTAGAAGAAGAAAATTTCTTTAATAAATGGCAAATAGGCTATAGAAATAAAAGATGTGCTATGGAACACATTCTCAGACTAGCTGATGATGCGCACATAGCCGTCACCATAAAGGAGCTGCAATCTTTATAGATGTAGAAAAAGCTTTTGATTCCGTATGGCACAACGGACTAAGATATAAATTAATGAATACAAATTTACCAGATAAAATAGTAAGATTAATGTCTTCATTTATAACTGACAGGAAAATTTCAGTCAAAATAAATAATGAGACTTCAGACAAAATTTCACTTAATGCCGGCACACCTCAGGGCTCGGTTCTCAGCCCACTTCTATTCCTAATCTATGTAAATGATATTCCAATAGATCCCTACAGTAATACAGTAGGGGTCTCTCAGTTCGCAGACGACCTGGGATTTTGGACTTTTGCTAAAAGTGAAAAAACAATTAAATATAGGCTAGCCAAAGTTTTATCAGACCTAGAAGCATGGTGCTCCAAGTGGAGAATAAAACTAAATGCTAAGAAAACGCAGCTTATAATGCTTAAAACTAAGAAAAATATTAAACTAGAACTTTTTGGCGAAAAACTCACTGCAGTACAGCAAGCAAAATTGCTAGGAGTAACTTTAGATAAGAAACTGACTTTTAATGCTCATATAGATGAAAACGCTAAGAAAGGAAGGCAACGCCTTGGTCTGCTCAAACTCCTGAGCGGCTCAAAGTGGGGCTGTAAACCCAAAACACTAATGAGACTATATAAAAGTTATATACGTCCAGTACTAGAATACGGCGCTCCAGTAATTTTAGGAGCGTCAGAAACGTATATCAAGAAACTTCAAATCATTCAAAATAAGGCCATCAGAATAGCCTACAAATTGGATCCACTTTCGCACACTGAAGATATTCATAAAATTGCTAATATCGATCTGATCAAAGATCGATTCCAATTTTAACATATAAATTCATAGATTCGCTCAAAGAGCATTCAGATCTTTTCAAACTTCAAAATGAATTAAGAGCTTCAAGAATTAAAAGAGGGCATAAAACACATTTGGACAAATTAATATCAGAATATGCTGAAATTTATGATGAAAATTGAGACTGCTGTGTGAATGCGGCTAGAGTTGTGTCAGTGCCGGTTCGGCGTCAATAGCGTTGGGCCGACATTGACGCAACACTGGCAGCGTTGGCAGCACGCGTGAGTGACAAGAACAGTGAAGTGATTTCACAGTGTGGCTACCGCGGTGCCAATGTCAGTCCAGCGCTAACAACGCTGAGCCGGCATTGGCGCGACGCTAGCGGCGCTGACAAGCACTCGTGAGTGTGATAACAGCGTTGACGGGCCAACACCTACGGCGTTGGTCAGCCACCCCGTCACGATAACAACAGACGTCACAGTCTGTTGTCACTCACCACATGTCATCGCAGGGGGTGATAATCCACATAATTGTCACCCCCCGCGAGGACTGTCATGGTGAGTGAAAGCAAGGGTTTAACCCTTTCACCTTGCACATAAAAACGGGCTTCAGTGGTGAAAGGGTTAAATCCCCTGGTGGCTCTGAAAAGAGAACAAGCGAACTTTCTTAATTTCACAATTAAGATGACACGCTTCTAGGAACTTTCTATTTCTCAAATTATCAACTTTAGACACCTTTTAGACCATTCCACCCAAATTCAATGAAATTACATAACTCTGACGTTCTTTCTCAGGGTATGCGGGAGTATGGCGATGGCACACAGACAGTCAGGCAAACAACACGAGGTAAATTGATCACATTTGATCCAAAATTCAGAACGCAATTTTAAGTATGTCAAACATACTAAGTGAACTTAAGTGACACGAGATATAGGGTAGCTACCGGCTGATTCAACACCTCATTTAGACCACCGCGACCCTCTGTTCGCCGAGGGCGCATCAAAATTAATTAAATCCTAAAATGCTTCTATTTCCAGGTTCCTTGCCTCCCTTGCCAACCAGACATTTTCTAATGAGTATTATATACTAATGAAATATTTGGATAGGCTAAGAGAAAGCTTTCATACAAGCTTCCAATGCCTTAATCCCACTCTCAGCACCCAGGGTTCACTCAGACAACACGTGGTCCCGGCACTGATGAGTTTGAAGCGAAGCGAGATTAGAACAACGGAGCCCAAAATAAGAAAATATATATAGACCTAGGCCTAATCATATTATTTCCCATGCAAACACATCATTAAAAACACATTAGGCCTAAAGAAAAATACAAGAAATAATGCAATCTCAGCGGCAAGCATTACTGAGGAAACATGACGTCATATTTTCACTGGCAATGATTGTCGTCGTTTGCTTACATCGAGCGCGCCTGATAGTCGATGCGTTGTACACTGACACCTGCTGATACCCGCCCGCGCACGTGAGCCGGCAATTTTTGAAGTACATTTATGATATTTATCATTAAACAACTATCTAATGTACCAAATCGCGCCCAAAAACATAGAAATTTAAGTTTCAATAGCATTGGAATTGAACAGCAAAGATTTAAAATCGTGAAAAGAATATTTAAATTCGGGACTACACAATGTTTTTTGTAGTTGATAGAAGCTACAAGACCTAGAGATTATGAATATGCAAATTATATCCACATTTACATGTAGGCTCACATGCGCCAGCGCGAGATAGCTGGGTACGTCCAGAAAAAATGACAACAAAAACACCATTTTGTGACGTACATGGCGACATTTTCGTCGGTGCCGGCAACCGGTGTCTATTACATAGCATATTTAGCTTATATTTATTTATTTTCCGTAAAATATATGCATAATAAGAATAAGTGATTATAAATCTTTATTCTGTGCATGTTTTTTTCGCGTTTTAGTTGCTATGATTTGTCATAATTCCATTGTGAAAATACACTTCACATGACCTGGTCACAAAATGCATGAAATGAGGTGAATTCTGGGCATCTGAGCGTGTGTTGAGGTCCCTAATATGACTACGTAATTAGCATTGCTAGTATTGAGCATTGGATAAATAAGTGATAATTTAACATTTTTAACTTATATGATGATGTCCATCATATAAAAGGTATGTTGTGTTTTATTGTATTCCCTCATGCCGGAAATCTAGTCTCTATCTCAATTATTGACAAAAATGTGATTTTTACACAAAAAGTAGAGTTCAATATTACCCTCAAAAACATGATTAGTTTCATTAACCCTTTCATTACTGGCACTAATGTTCCCCCAGTACTGGGCCCAAATGTATGACATCATATAATTAGGCCGTCATGGCGTCGGCCCACATACTCCAGTGTACATGATTTAGGCCGCTGTGGCGACGATCCAGGGTTACAAATAACAGCTAAAGTACTTCGAAACAAACATCTACATTAATATGAACTAATAAGGAGCTAAACTTTTTGAAATCGTTTTTGAATTTTTTATCCAATGTTTCAAATAAATAACAAAGAGGCCAGCCGGCCACCATAATTCCCCTCCAATGGTCTAGCCATCTACAGCAGCTTGAGATGACATTAAACAGTGCATGAGCATGTGTAATCCTGTGGGAATTCAGTGATTAAATTAGGCCAACTATATGAAAATGTTCAGAATAGACCACAGAATAAGAAAAAGTTCTATGGAGTTCTCAAATAGGTGTCTAAACCCTCTCATCAGGCAAAATTCAAAATGGCTTTCATGAAATCACTTAAAGTTATCATATCATTAATAATTTTCGGTTTCAAGGAATGCAATGAAACAAATGATATATTTATTCAACATCATCATCATGCAAAATTCAAAATGGCCACCATAAAATAAATCACCATAGTTATCATATCTTCATTGAAGTAGAGACAAGATTATTCCACCAAACCACATGTTTTCGATGTCAAGGGACAATGGAACAGACAATATTACTTTTATTTTACATCATTATCGTGCATAATTCTAAATGGCCACTATGAAATCAATAGATTATATATTTATCATTAATCGAGATATTCTTTCACCAAATCTTATGTTTTCGGTATAATGCACATGTATGTATAAAGATTAAATGTCTACAACTTAAAATTAGAGCCAAAATCATTCGGGCAGTAATCTAAAGAACACATGAATGCATTGGAGAATGCATCATTATAACAAAACTTACATTTCTTGATTTCAGATTCATGGTTTTTGACTGTGGGTTGACTTCTGAATGTTCACTAACATAACATACATCATTTAATCCCACCAGCTGTAAACAGGGCAACATTTTATTTTTACATAGAAACAAACTGTTAAAAACCCTGGTTATAATGATATAGATAGTTTGATTAGCTCTTAAACATTAAAGCAGGTGAGATGTTTCGCTTTATTGACCATCCGGTCAGCCTTAAACATTTGTAAGATTAATGTCACCAAAAATAGGTAATTGTTGAAGGGAGATAAAGTCTGCATATGATAAAGAATAACATTTACTTTACTGATCCATGAAGGCATGCCCCACTCAGTACTCATCAGACGATGACTTCTCAAAACACCATCCTTTCCAATCTTCCGATCTATCACATCCACACCAAGAACGTTTGGGTTCAAAGGGTTGGGGTATTTACGTTGTGCAGCTTGGACGACTGTTTCCCAAGGATGTCTGCAAAAACAGTTTCAAATCAACAGTACCGGTACTCTAAATTAAAACTAAAATACAGTGCTGTGCAAATTAATTGGGAAACTTACGATGTCATATCAGTTATTTTCAGCTACACAGTGTTTGATCACGTTGATGAAAAGCAACGTCAGCATAATATTTCTAGGCGACTGTAGAGACTTGGCAACATACGGATTACCTTACATAAATGTTATTTACCTAAATTTAATTATTGTGACATCATTTAATGATTCTAACAAAGCATAAAAACATGCTAGTTTTAAAATTTAATCAGCCTTGTTAACTTAATCGTCAGAGATATTTTACAACTTGAATGTGAAAAAAGACAGGCGGATCATTTGAATAGAAAGCATGACAAGCAGTATCGGAAAATCTAGATGATATTATTATAATACGCGGACAAATAATCATGATTTATAATATTAACTAAGACAGTATTTCCTTAGATTTGGAAGCATGCAGATATACAACTCATTGGTGCATTAATTATGACGTCATAATTAAATATTAATAGATGACGTGACGTCATGTACACCTTATGACCTAATAAGTTGCAGAAGTTGATAAATGATTCTTTTGGAATAGTATACATTTTGCGGTTAAGCAAGGGACAGTGTCTCTGGATGAAAATGCTGAAATATTTTTAATCAACATTTCTATGAAACCAAAAGTAACCCAAACAAACTATTTGTATACCTGAAGTGAAGGACGATTGAATGTTTTACAGCATTGTGTCAAATGCTGATGGCATCGGCCCAGCGTTGGGTAGACAATCAGTGCTGCAGGTGTGTTCTCCCGTGTCCTGACTATAAGACACCAATTAGCGGCGAATGCTCTGATCTTACTGTCTGGTACGTGGGAATATGTGATGTAAAGTGCTGAATAATGCTGACTTGTTTTGCTTACATGGCAATATTGAATATACGACCCGGAAATACAACTATTTCACTCTTTTTCGGTGCTTTAAAATTGTTTTTTGACTTTTTCGTATTTTCAGTTAAGATCAGTAGACCTAGGCTATAGTAGAGCAAAGTGCCCTAAGTTCGACCATGCCCTAAGTTCGACCAAATATTATTTAATGAAAAACCAGGAGGTCCCTTCGTCTTTGAAGTCAAAACGAAACTTTTCAACATTATATTCATGCTGCCCTTTTTGTTTTTCAAGACCGATATTAAAGTACTTTTTAATCATAAACTGCTAAAAAAAAGAATTAAAAAAAAGGTTTAGAATTGTATATCATGGAAATGTGAAGTTACTACCCATGTTACCTGCTGCACTTATTTGAATATTTAATTAAACCTGAAAATTCTTGAAATAGTAACTTCCAAATTCTTTGAAATTTCACATGGGAACGGCTATAGGCTCCAGCCTAGTACCTCCTTCAGGGTGGTCGAACTTAGGGCTTCCAAAGTTACATATAGTGCCTAAGTTCAACCACATTTGAAAATATATATATTTAACTGTTTATAAAACCTCCATACTCATACAAAAGTGTTTATTCCGTAGAATTTAAGGACACAAATTGAGGCTGGACTATCTAGAGTATCATCAAACAAAAAGATGAATTTATGATAATTATACAACAAATTAAAATCATATTCAAAGCAAAATTGCATTTGCAACTGCAGTGCGTCCCAGCGGACACTATTAGTATTTGAGGATTCTACCCCTCCCCATTGAAACGGCCCCCGTAACACCCTGCATTAAAATTCATCACAACATATACTCCTTTTTAAATTTATATCTCATATTTTTACCTGATTCAACAATTAAATCTTGTCATTATACAGAGTAAGAGCTTTAATATTGAAAATAAAACAAAGCGGGCGAACTTAGGGAGGGGTTGGTTGAACTTGGGCAAAATAAAAAAATATGTGAAAATGTATGGTCCCTGAATCCCATGCATGAAGGGGAGAAAAAAAATGGATGAGACAACAGTTATTCGACAATACTTAGATTATTAGATTAGATTAGATTAGATTTATTCAGTAACCATTGACATAGGACAAAAACATGATCAATAGTGCAAATACATAAAAATCATGGGTCGCCAATCATGGTCACCAGGGAATAAAACACCGAAAAGTTTCCAGGTGAGAATACTTATTTCCACGGCGGTCCCTTAATAGTGATTCATGATGGCGATGGCAAGAAATAATTTAGTAAATATAAATATATATAAATAATTGGTCTAATTGACCACACCAGAAATTGAAATATCACAGTAATTTGATAACAAGTCTACTCTCGCGGAGAGAAAACCACGTCGGAGAACAGAGAAAGGCTTACAACATGCAAACCAATGCACAATTGGAAGCCCATCCCACGTCCCCCCGCGGTAGGCCTACACCTCCGCTAGAGTAGAATAAATACCTATATAAATATAGAAAATATGTTATAATATAATAATGGCTACTATGCTAATTTTAGACTTATACTAGTCTAAAATCATTCAAAATACTGAATATTAATAAAGTGAAAAGCTAGTAGTAAATATATACTCCATCTTCATGTCTTTGTAACTCTGTCCACATGTGTTTTCTGACAGCATGTTTAAAAGTTAAAAAGTTTTCTTGCATTCTGAGATGTACCGGTACACGATTCCACATTTTACTGGCTGAGTAACGAAAAGACTTAGCACCCGCAGCCTTTACATGTGGTAGGACCAGGGATTGCACACTTGTTCTAGTGTATCTGTCATGTTCATGACTGACCATGGAAAATGAATCTCGTAAATATTTGGGGCTGTTCCATGAATTATTCTAAACATGTTGTTAAGTTTAATTTGTTTAACGCGTTCCGAAACAGGTATCCAATTGATAATTTTGAATTCATTGAAACCAATATGCGTCCTTGGGAAGCAGTTCAGGACAAATCTGATAGTTTTATTTTGAAGAATTTGAAGTTTTTGTTGGTAAATTTTCTGAAGACCACTAAACCATGCGAAGCATGCATAATCAAAATGACATTGAATTAGAGTTGATGCCAAAAGTTTCCTTGAATTTGTGTTTAAAAATTTTGCATGTCCCCATAAGAATTTGAGTCGTGAGTTGCCTTTCTTAAGAATATTTTCCGCAATATAATTACCATCTAAAGACTGATCCAGATCTACTCCCAAATATCTCACACTCTTTGTAGAGGCTACCATGGTCTCACCACATGTAACATTCATTTCTGAAGAAATACCAAGTCTTTTCTTTGTACCAAAAAGTATTGATTCTGTCTTCCCCAAATAGATGGATAGTCTATTATCGACCAACCATCCATTCAGAGAAGAAAGTTCTTTGCCAAGTTGTTCCTCAATTTTGTTGACATCCTTGCCAGAAACTAAAAGGGCTGAGTCGTCAGCATAAAGAATGAGTTGACATGGGACAGCAGCCTCCATGTCATTAATATATAATAAAAAAATAGCAATGGCTCCAGAATGGATCCCTGCGGTACTCCGCAAGGAACCACTCTGGGGTCAGAACAAATACCATTAATTTCAGTTTTTTTATTCCTGCCTTTCAAGTATGATTCAAACCATTTAATGGCCAGAGGATCAAAACCAAGAGCCTTCAATTTTTGAAGCAAGATATCATGATCGACTGTATCAAATGCTTTTTGCAAGTCGATCATGACCATGCCAGTATAAAAACATTTGTCCATTTGAAAGCGAATCTGATCTGTCAGGTGTGTCAGACAAGTGTCAGTTGAAAAATAGCTCCTGAAACCAGATTGAAAAGAATAAAATAAATTTTCTGATTTCATATATGATTCAATTTGATAGTATGTAACCCTTTCTATAATTTTAGAGACAATGGTAAGAATGGACACTGGACGACAGTTTCCGGGGTCAGTTTTAGATTTCTTTTTGTAAAGGGGTATAACCTTCGCCGTTTTCATTTCATCCGAAACACAGCCTAAACGTAAAGATAAATTTATAATGTGTGAAAGAGGTGAAGAAATTACACTCTCACCATCTTTTAGAAACCTTGCTGACAAACCATCAAGACCGGTCGCTTTGCGAATGGACAGATTCCCTATAAGTTTTGAAATTATATCTTCACTTACTGGTGAAAAAATGAAAGCATTAGACTTAACACCTTTATTCTGGTAATAATTGTCAATAAAAGAGCCTCCAAAACCACCTGAAATATCAGGCAGTTTAGAAACCAGGTTTTCTGCCATAGTGGTAAAAAAAATTGTTAAAAGTATTCGCCACTGTTTTTTCATCAAAAGAAATTTCGTTGTATATTTCTAAGCCAATGTTCGATGATCCGTTTGATGCTTTAGAAATACCTAAATTTTTAAAGGCCTTCCAAAGATTAGTGGAAGAATTTTTGCATGTCTCAATTTTATCATTAAAATACGTGCGCTTCGCTGATTTTATTAGGCGCTGTGATTTATTTCTTAAAAGACAAAAAGTTTTAAAATTTTCTGCAGTTCTTTGTTTCTTAAAATTATACAATGACTTATCTCTCTCCCTTATACCTTCTAGGATTTCATTGCACATCCATGGCTCTGTACATTGTTTGAGACAAATTTATTTGATAGGGGCTATACTGTCAACCACAAACATAAAAAGACCTTTAAAATTATCCCAAGCTTGATTAACATTATCACAAGTAATAACATTATTCCAGTTTAATTTACCTAATTCTTGAATTGATTTTTCAGGTGAGTAGTTTTTCAGAGATCTTATTTGCACAGTATTATGAGCATTAAATTTGTTTTTTTTTTGATGCCTTTCTAGTACAGTATGTTAAAAAATGGTCACTCAGGCCACAGCGAATAACTCCAGACTCTTTCCTTATCGGAAACAATCACAAGATCCAGAGCAGACTCTGTGACCGGAGTGACCCTAGTAGGCTCATTTATGAGTTGAGACCAATTGCATAGGTACATGAGATGATTCAATGACTTATACAATGTTGTTGATGGTCTAAGAACGTCAGTATTGAAATCTCCAAGGACAATAGTGTCTAGGTCAAGAAATCGCTCTTTATCTAAACATGAATTTTCAAAGAGTGTAGAAAAATTATTTGCGGTCGGTGGTCTATAGCAAGCTCCAATCAAAATAGGTCTAGAGTGAGGTAGCAATAGTTCCACCCATATCATTTCAACATCTGGATGAGATATATCTGATCTAGGATTAAATGCCAAATCAGATCTGATGTATAAACACACTCCTCCACCGTCCCGTTGTCTATCTCTCCTGATTACAACATAACCTGCAATATTGATTTCGTTATCTAGAACTGAGCAGACAAGCCATGTCTCTGTTACGGCTATAACTGCAGCCCAAGACTGCTGGGCAATAATTTTTGGTTCATCAATTTTAGACAATAAACTTCTGACATTTAGATGTAAACAATGCAGACCCTTTTTTTCAAAACATTCGAACTTGTACAGAGGCATTTTTGACGGTAGGTGTTCTCTCCAGCCATCGTTGGTAGTGGCTGGTTTCGTACCACTATTGTCTTCAGGGGAGACATAGTCTACTTTTATTTTCAAAAACAGAAACTGGCAGGCATACAGATATTTCCTTAAGTGGTCGAACTTAGGGCACTTTGCAGTTTGCTCTATAATATAGCTTTAGGGCCTAACAGTGTTAGACTATATAAATTAAATTTTCAAAATTGACAATGTCATTGAAAATGTCTCATCCCAAGGGGTCCTTTTAAGCCAATGACAGAGTTCCGTATTCACTTATTATCGCCCACACAGATGATAACTAACTCCGGTTGAGCAGCCTTTTCCATTTCTTAAATGGCAAAAAACATGGCTCGCGATATCATTATGATTATCACTATTAGCCTATCAGTGTGGCCTCACCACCCCAAATGCCAGTCCCATTGGAATACATGTAAAATGCCTCAATTCCACGGGCAGATTTTACTTCTTTTGGCCCTCCCCCCTATCTAGTGCTGCATATCATAATGAAGCCTGGACTGTGCATTTTCAAAAACAGCTCCGATAAGGGGTTGCTACCCAGACAGATTTTGAGCTAGGCCCCCTAGTGTGCAAAAAGGTCACTATAGTTCAAATTAAGCTTAAATTCATACCCTCTTTCACAGACCAGACACACATCCTTTTAACCCACTTTATCTCTGTCAGATTATCACGAAACAGTTATATCTGATATACGGTATGAGGGAGACATCATGTAACGTTACTTATTAAATATTCACAGAAATATAACTTCTTTGTATTTGTTTTTAATTCGACAGAGGTTGAAACAGCCGCATTGAAAATATTTTATGTGATGATTCCATCATTAGTATACACCTGCCGTGATTTCGGCTTATTTAGGGTAGGCACTAAATAAGAGACACTGGAGGCACATACATCCCAGGGATGCCCGTGCCTGGACCAATCACAGACATTCTTGCATTACAAGTCGATGGGTGCACTCGATTAATATTTGATTGGTGATATTTACAAAACGGAAAAAATTACTCTTATTACAGAGCTCTGTAATAATAGACCATTTATCTGCATATATGCATATAATAACAAGTGCTACTAAAATAACATCCCAAGATGTCACAGCACCTTTGTTATAACTAATACATGATGATGTAACATCCTAGGGATATCATAGCTGCTTCTACATCCAAGGGACTTTATAGCACCTTTGAAATAGTCATCCCAGGGATGTTACAACTCGTTTGTTATAACTATTACATCCCAGGGGTGTCATAGCTCGATTATTTGTAATAACTACTATCCAAGGATGTCACAACACATTTGTATAACTAGGCCAGCTACATCCCAGGGATGTCGTAGCTCCATCTACATCCCAGGGATACTATAATGCCTTTGTTATAACTACTACATCCCAGGGATGCTATAATGCCTTTGTTATAACTCCTACATCCCAGGAATGCTATAATGCCTTTGTTATAACTAGTACATCCCAGGGATAATATAATGCCTTTGTTATGACTACTACATCCCAGGGATACCATACCTCCTTTGTTATAACTACTACATCCCAGGGATACCATACCTCCTTTGTTATAACTACTACATCCCAGGGATACCATACCTCCTTTGTTATAACTACTACATCCCAGGGATACCATACCTCCTTTGTTATAACTACTACATCCCAGGGATACCATACCTCCTTTGTTATAACTATTACATCCCAGGGATAATATAATGCCTTTGTTATGACTACTACATCCCAAGGATGCTATAATGCCTTTGTTATAACTACTACATCCCAGGGATACCATACCTCCTTTGTTATAACTACTACATCCCAGGGATACCATACCTCCTTTGTTATAACTACTACATCCCAGGGATACCATACCTCCTTTGTTATAACTACTACATCCCAGGGATGCTATGATGCCTTTGTTATAACTACTACATCCCAGGGATACCATACCTCCTTTGTTATAACTACTACATCCCAGGGATACCATACCTCCTTTGTTATAACTACTACATCCCAGGGATGCTATAATGCCTTTGTTATAACTACTACATCCCAGGGATACCATACCTCGATCGATCCTTTGTTATAACTATTACATCACATGGATGCCATAACTCCTTTTTTAACTATTACATCCAAGGATGTCATAGTTCATTTAAGTATATAACTACTGCATCCCGGGGATGTATGATTACTTTATTATAACCAGTACATCCCAGGGATGATGTAGCTGTCCACTAACTATGATAATGTAATCATGACATCCCTGGGATGTACTAGTTTTGATAAAGTAATCCTGACATTCATGGGACGTATCAGCTATTTTAAATGAGTTATGACTTCCCTGGGATGTAATAATAATATTATAACAAACAATCATGACATCCCTGGGATGTAATAGTTATGATAAAGTAATCATGACATCCCTGGGATGTAATGGTTATGATAAAGTAATCATGACATTCCTGGGAAGAAATAGTTATGATAAAGTAATCATGACATCCCTGGGATGTAATAGTTATGATAAAGTAATCATGACATCCCTGGGATGTAATAGTTATGATAAAGTAATCATGACATCCCTGGGATGTAATAGTTATGATAAAGTAATCATGACATCCCTGGGATGTAATAGTTATGATAAAGTAATCATGACATCCCTTGGATGTAATAGTTATGATAAAGTAATCATGACATCCCTGGGGATGTATCAGCAACCTGATATTATGAGTTATAACAAAAAATCTATGACATCCCAGGGATCGATGTAGTAGTTGTAGCAAAGTAGCCATGACATCCCTGGGATGTAGTGGTTAAAACAAAGGTCTTTACAATTAATACATCCCAGGGATGCTGTAAGTTAATCTTCACAATTAATACATCCCAGGGATGCATCCCAGGGATGTCATAATTCAATCTTCACAATTAATACATCCCAGGGATGTCATAATTCACTCTTCACAATTAATACATCCCAGGGATGTCATGATTTAATCTTTACAATTATTACATCACAGGGATGTCATAATTCAATCTTTACAATTAATACATCCCAGGGATGTCATGATTTAATCTTTACAATCAATACATCCCAGGGATGTCATAATTCAATCTTCACAATTAATACATCCCAGGGATGTCGTAAGGTAATCTTCACAATAATACATCCCAGGGATGTCGTAATTCAATCTTCACAACAATACATCCCATGGATGTCGTAATTCAATCTTCACAATAATACATCCCAGAGATGTCGTAATTCAATCATCACACTAATACATTCCAGGGATATCGTAAGTTAAACTTCACAACTAATACATCAAAGGGGTGTCGTAAGTTAATATTATAATATCAATATAATACATCCCAGTGGTGGATTAATTCAATCTTCACAATTAATACATCCCAGGGGTGTCATAATTCAATCGTTACATGTCAGAAGTCAATCTTTACATTTAGTAAATCCCAGGCATGTTGTCAGTTAATCTTCACAATCACTAATATCCCAGGGAGGTCATAATCCTATATTCACAATTAATGCAGCACAGGGATGTCCTTATTCAACCTTCACAATATTAATTCAACCTTTACAACATAGGAGCCTACATCATCCCAGAGATGTCATGATACACTCTTCACAAGTAATATAGGCCTACTTGCCAGGGATGTCTTAAGTTACATCCTTATGGTGTCTCTTAACCCTTTCAATTAGCCTGAATTTACCATTGCCATCTTCATCCCCTACAAGCCGCGAATTGCTGTTGCAATTCTCGACTTGTAGTGGATGAAGATGACTTGAAGTGGTTGAAAAAATAAAGAAAATCACCATGTATTGGAAAGCCATTTTCATGGAAATTTTCATTCCAACACCCTTTGTTGTAGAGAAATTAAGTCTGTTTTCATGGATGCAAAATGATGCTTTAATGCATCATGAGGGCTTAAAGGGTTAATAATCCTTTTAACGCTGAACTCCTGCACACTTGCATCCCCACAGCTGAATTCCTGGGGAGGGGGGGGGGGGGGTTGAAAAAAATAAGAATATTTTGTAATGTCAGATTTGTATGAAGACACCAGCAGGATCTTAGCTTATGAGCAAATAATAACATGAGAAGAAGTTATGCTTTACTTGTGGATAACACCAAGGTCATGTCAAGGTCACATCAAGGTCTTTTCAAGGTCAAACCCGCAAAAAATATTGAAAATACAC
This sequence comes from Flabesymbios commensalis, assembly GCA_964017125.1. Lineage (NCBI taxonomy): Eukaryota > Metazoa > Annelida > Polychaeta > Terebellida > Flabelligeridae > Flabesymbios > Flabesymbios commensalis. Next base: position 59,064,348 of record OZ024909.1, on the reverse strand, counting down.
ACTTTTTATCAATTTCTTGGTCGGGTATCATTTCAGCACACATCTAGGGCAGTACTGATATTGTGAGGGGCAATGCCCCCATGTTTGCCCTTATTACACCCCCATTCCTCAGGGGTCAATTGAACAAGCAAAATTACAATTATGCAGCAGCATGTAGCACCAACTTTGGCTTCCATCGCAAAAGATTGATACATAATTGGGTATGGAGGTTGACATTGGGTGAGGGTGTGCTTTACTGCATGGATGCCGCCCAAAATAAATGTGAAGTTTATGTCTAGGTCATGTAAAATGTCAGATTTATCAGTTTATGGGTAATGTGTACTAAATGCGTAATGATTAGGTAATGCGTAATGATTAGGTGTGCAACCATGCAATCCGCACTGCTGCGATATCTGCCATATAAGTATTATTATAGCATTTCAAGCATGATGATGGTGCCAAAGGAAGGTATGGTTTGTTTTCTTGTATTATTTGATAACAAAAATATATGGTTTGGTGAAAAAATCAATTCTCTATCTCAATTATTGAGAAAGTTATGATAATTTTATTGATTTTATGGCGGCCATTTTGAATTTTCCGCTCGAAAATAATCCTTTAAGAATGACAGCTCTACATCGGCCCAGATATTATTATGGGATGCTATCCATGCACAATCAAAAGAGAAACAAACTTGTATCGGCAAAAACAAGGCTACCCTTATGATTACCGGACCACATTGATTTTACAGACAAAAATACAAAAAAAAAAACTTTGCACCTGAGTATACTCGGGGTCCGCGACAGAGAGACATCTTTTGTCCCCGAGTATACTCGGGGTCCGCGTTTAAAGGGTTAATGAGCAAGCGAATGTGTTAGAACATGCCAGGGATGTAGGCTAACATCCTTTTGGCGTCTCTTATTTAGTGTCTCGGGTAAATAAGAGACGGCCAAAAGATGTTATACCATCACTGAATGACGGTATACCCTAAATGACTATTTGAACAATAATCAATTGTGTCCTCAACATTTAATGTAAGAGCGTCTGTGATTGGCCATACAGTGGAACATCCCCGGGATGTAATATCCTTTCGGCGTCTCTTATTTAGCCTAGTGTCCACCCTTATTTAGGGTGGTGAGACCGTGTATCACCATGAATGCATGCCATGATCACTATCAGACATGGATCTTAACTCATACATAACTCATAACGACATAAGGCTAAGCCTAAGGCCTAGGGCAGGCCTAAGACTAAGAGTAAGAGTAAGGCTAAGCCTAAGGCCTAAGCCTAAGGCTAAGCCTATCATAATTCATATTGTCATTAGATCATTTTTTTTTTTTTAGTCTAGATGATTAGATTAGGCGTACGCCGTAGATCTATGAATAAATGTATTTCTTACTCGAAAACGTGTTCCGATTTAAAAATCTTCATGCTTAGCTTTAAGTTATAACGTTAAACAGTGACACAACGACCTCCTTCACTACATCAACAACATGTGACGAAAGTGCATGACATCACGGACATGCACTCGCTCGCCACTTCACACTTGCATGACACGTCCTTCAACTTGGCGCACAGTTCATGGTGTGAGACATTTTCCGTTTGTAAGCACTGAAGTATGGTAATTCCGCGTATTCATTTATGTATACAATGCTTGGACCCTTGTATATTAGGCCTACAGGATATCTATGTGCAGACTCACTTGTGATGAGTGAGATCAATGTCACAATTATATAGTACAATAGTCTAATTTTATAATATAATATATTATTTATATAATGTAATGTAATGTAATGTAATGTAATGTAATGTAATGTAATGTAATGTAATGTAATATAATATAATATAATATAATATAATATAATATAATATAATATAATATAATATAATATAATATAATATAATATAATATAATATAATATAATATAATAATATGAAATGGGCAGTGCCCAGGAATCGAGCAAATGTTAAAATTCAAGATGGCCTCCAGAGGTCAACTCCAAAACTCCAAAAATTATTTTGGTCATTTTCTTTTGAAATTTTAACATCACATACCTAGCAACATGGGAATGTGCAAGTTATTTTTTGAAGATGCTACCAAAATTCAAAATGGCCGCCAGAGGGCAACTCCAAACTTTGGGGTGTGTGCAAAAACTCTAAAACTTAAAGTCCGACATTATTCAAATATTACAATCTTTTTCCTCTCGCTATGGAGATGTGCATCTGATTATTTTAAGGTTTCACTAAAATTCAAAATGGCCGCCATGAATCAACTTCATATTTTTTTGTGGCGCAAATACTAAAAAATTAAAGTCATAATTAATTCACATTTTATAATCACATTACCCACCATCTGGAAATGTGCAGGTGATTTTACTGGATTTCAAAATGGCCGCCACAAGATGCCTTTTTATATATTTGTGACAGCAAAATATGTAACCTAATTTATGTAAGAGATGATATAGGACATTAGGCCTCTTGTTTACATTAGACCTACTAATCTAGTCGATGAATAGGGTTCCCGTGCACCAGCGGAAATAGACTTCTTATTGGTGTATCTAGCTTGAAAAAATCCAGTAGAAAACGATCAGCTATGTTAACAAGCTGAAAAAGGTCCCACATGCCATTGTTATGCAAATTTTGCCGACATTACTGAAAAATGTATATTTAGTTATAGATTGGTGATATCACATGCATGCAGATAATGGTACAATAAGGGTGTCTGACTTTTTTTTAGAGTGATCTAATGTGTTTCAGAAAATCTAGTATGCAAATTAGCGCCGCCACTACAGAAAAAAAATAGTTATAGTTTGGTCAATATCACAGATAACGGTAAAATAAGGGTGTCTACACCTATGTGTTGAGGGTCAAAGAAGACAATAAAATTAGTCTTAGTGTTTCAGAAAATTTATTAATTAAATTAGCACCGCCACTACAGGATTTTTTTTAGTTATAGTTTGGTCAATATCACAGATAACGACACAATAAGGGTGTCTGCATGGGCCTACACCCATATTTTGAAGGTCAAAAAAGACAATAAAATTATTTTTAAAGTGATCTGACGGGTTTCAGAAAATTTAGTATGCAAATTAGCGCCGCCATCACCGCAAAATGCATATCTATTTATAGCTCGGTCAATATCAAGATTCATTAGTTTTGTTAAAACATCCATGTACAGTCGATGTGTTGCAGAAAATGGCATCACTGTAAATATGCCCATCGTTGAAAACTGAACACTTAAACATTTCTATCTTTTTCCAACATTTAAGAAATTGACCAGAACCACTGTTAAAATTAACGTACAGTTAGGTTAGAAGATAACACAGGACAGACCTATCATAAGTTTGTGCTTGGTGACCTAAGTGAACTGCTCTAAGCTACATGCATGACATGGACGCATATATGAAGAGTAGACAAAGGCTAGTCAAGCAGTAGCGCATCACACTATTTTCTAATGGTCAAGATTTATAAACGTTGGAAATTTTACCAATAACTGTGACGTAAATTTAACAACTTTATTAAATTCAGGGGGGGGGGGGGTGATCAAAAGATAAAATTTGTGGGTTCAGGGTCCCCAGAATTTTTAGAAAATCTGCAGCTAAAGTGGGGGGGGGGGGTCAAGACCCCTCTGACCCTGGGTAACTAAGCCTACAGAACAGAACAATTATGCTCAGCAAAATGCCATTTGGCTTCAATTTCCACGAAATATTCAATGGATTCAATTCGAATGGTCTAGGGCCTACTAGTGTAGACTACAATACTAGTAGTTAATAATAATTCTAATATAGGATACAAACCCCAGTATAAATGCAAAGTCAATATAGATAGATATATAGCACAATAGATTTTTCATATATCTTTTTTTAATATTATTTTCTGAGAATTTATAATAATAGCCTATATATAGTAGTGAAAACATTCTGACTAGCTTGTATTTTGACTAACGTCTATCCTTTGACTAACCTTATGACTATAAGTGGCCTTCTGCCTAAAAGGCAACTTGGTCAAATTTAATGTAGGGCCAAAGCCTAGAGTAGTGTAATGATTATATTATGGAGGTCGACTATAATGTCATTTTTGTAAGATCTTTCCCCTAAGAAATTGGTAAAAAAATAGTGTAGGCCTATGGGTCCTAGGCCTATTTTTTAAAATTGGATCATTTAATACCTGAGATGAGACTATTCAATTTTACCAATTTTGAAAATGTACTTCATATGAAGCTATATAGCCTACTGATCTTAAATAAATTACAAAAACGTAAAAAAAAAATGTTAAAGCACCGAAAAAGACCGTATATTGTCATGTAAGCAAGTTTGTTTACTTCAAATAGCACATCAGACCACAGATACTGACTATCTCAGACGGCATGATCAAAGTAACCACATGCTTACATCATAGTTGCCGCTCTTAATTGGTCTGGGAACGCGACGCTCTGGGGGGTTCCCCTACAGCATCGATTGTCTGCTCAACGCTGGGCAGACGGCACCAACATGTGGCCCAATGCTGTATGAACATTCAAAAGTCCTTTAGCAGGTGTTTAGGTATACAGAAAGTTTGTTTGGGTTTTTCAGGGAATTCATAGGAATGTTGATAAAAATATTTTTTTACATTTAAAAATAAAATCATGATCTATGGAATACACTACTTCATTACAAAATTAAAAACAAAAATTGATGTCATCCTAAGGAGCCGCTTTAACATGTAGGTCTACATGGTCTAGTAAATTACTAGTTATGAAAGTTAGCTTTTAGCTACTGTAATATACTTTTATTTTGCGTGGAATTAATTTTCGCGCAGGACCGTGAGAGCGAAATATTGGTCACCACATTAGTGTTTCGTGAACTTTGGGAGTGGGTTTTGAAGGGTGTGACTGGCACACTGTGCAGTAAACGGTGGTTATGTAATCCATTGGTGCGATGGTCAAGCTAACTTGTGAAAGTTTAAGTCCTAGGACTTATATTTAAATGACTGAATGACAACGGCTGAATGACAACATATGAAATATATTTTTATTATGACAAAAAACATAACTTGATACCATAGCCAATATTTTTTATTTTAGACCTATTCTAAACCAAGACGTTGATCCAGTGCAGCGCTGGCGTGATACTGGGCCAGCGTCGAAGACAGTGGGCCAGTATGACAAAAACATAACTTGATACTATTGCCAATATTTTTTATTTAATTCTAAACCGAGACGTTGATCCAGTGCAGCGCTGGCGTGATACTGGGCCAGCGTCGAAGACAGTGGGCCATCATTTCCCCAACACTGGATCAACGCGTTGTGTTCACCAGGTACAGACTTGATGTTGTTAGGGAGCTGTGGACACGTTTTCTTGGCATGTATTTTTCTAAGTTTCTAAGTTGAGTGACAGTAGTTACTCCCAAATTTATGCAGATATTACACAGATTTGTGCACAGATATAGCTATTTTAAATTCCCACAATCAAACAGATACGATGAGCTTTTTTTTTACAAATAAATTAGAGTCAAATATATATAGACATATTTCACTGAAACGACACATGTAGTAGATCAGTAGCAGAATAATAATTAAATGATAACCTGTTGGATTGGGTACACAGACTTCTCGCCCCATAGTCAGTTCGCACCATTTTTTAGTGAGACGTTTCGCCCCCAACTCATACTTAGGAAAGACGTTTCGCCCCCACCCCATAAATAGGAAAGACGTTTCGCCCCCGTCTTCATAGTTCAGGAAGACGTTTCGCACCCAAACCATATTTTAGAAAGACGTTTCGCACCCAAACCATATTTCAGAAAGACGTTTCGCACCCAAACCATATTTCAGAAAGACGTTTCGTCCCCAAGTCATATTTAGGAAAGACGTCTCGCACCCATTTCATTATTAGGAAAGACGTTTCGCACCCTCTTTATATTTTGGTAAGACGTTTCGCCCCCTAATCAGAAAGACGTTTTGCCCCCATAGTTATAATTTGGAAAGACGTTTCGCACCCTTTTCATAATTAGGAAAGATGTTTCGCCCGCTATTCATCAATCAGCATGATATTCTTTTTTAAGAAAGACGTTTCGCACCCTAATTATAAAACAGCATAAGATTGCCGTCCCATGTATTATTCAGGAAGAAGTTTCGCCCTCTCTTTATATTTACGAAAGACGTTCTGCACCCTACTCTTAAAATCTGTATAATATTCGTGAAGATTACATGCCCACATTGGTTCAACGTCTTGGTTTAAACGAACGAAAATATCTAGGCCTACTTGGATAGATAAAAAATAATTATTCGTAATACAGCACAACAATATAGCGTCGTCACGCCTGATGTAGATCACGCGGTGTTAATTGCAATTGAGCAGGATCAGCCTATTAACCCCCTCCCACCCCCGACTCTTTAGATTCGTTCTCCTGGTACATGCAGCCTAATGCAGGTATACAATTCTTACTCTACTCTATAAACGTATATATTTATATGACTCTGTATGTTATACAATATCAATTTTACAAAACAGAATACGGTAGGCCTAAATATAAACGCAAGTTTCATAGATAGAAATACTACTATTTATTAGTAAAAAGAATAATAGTCCGCAATTAATTGTGATGATGTCGATGGTCTAAATAATATGTTTTGTGGTATGTGGAAATGTTTTCTTGGCCGCTATAAGAATGGGGGCGAAACGTCTCACATAAGGGTTCGAAATGTCCTAATTTAGAAAGTAGGCGAAACGTCTTTTCCAGGGGGCGATACGTTTTCCCTAGGGGGCAAAACGTCTCAATAGGGGGCGAAACGTCTCTGTAGGGGGCAAAACGTCTCACAAAGGAGGCGAAACGTCTCACATTGGGGGCGAAACGTCTTCTGTGGGTGCGAAACGTCTCACAGGGGGGCGAAACGTCTTAAACTGGGACAAGTCGTCACGGCGACAGGCGCGAAACCGTCTTGAAGATGGGTGTGAAAGTTTAAGGGGGGGGGGGGGGCGTAACGTCTATGGTGCGGAATGTCCTGGAGTCGTTAGATTGATAGGGTTAATGAGCAGTGCGTGTCAAGTGCATTAGCCTCAATGGTCAGTCACCCCCTCCAGTTAATTGGTGACCATACATTATGTTTACCGACGACGTTGCGTCATAGTGCAGTCTTTCCCAATAAGGTCAAAAATTCACTGGACAGTAGGCCTAGGTCCTGTAAACTTGAAACTTTCACCAGACCTTTCACCAGACAGTAGGTAGTCAATGGCCTATTCTTACCTGATGAGACCAAAAACACGACTAAAAAGCAAAACTGACCAAAAAAATAACCAGATTGTAGGTCAGATGTGGTTGGGTATTTTGCCGGGCCTACCTCTGTTTTACCTGACATGTCCGGTCGGTCCGACGTTAGTCGAGAAGGGTGGTGACAGTCGTTACGGCGCGATAACAATTGCATGCCTCCAGACCAAAAAAATCAACTTTAAATATTATTTTTACGCGAAATTATAAGACCGCGAAATAGTAAAAAATCGGGGTTACGCTAAAAATCATACCCGCTAAATTAAAGTATATTACAGTAACTACTCAATCAACTCTCAAGCGATTTTCATGAAATTGTGTAAACCCTATTTTCTAGTCATTTGACATCGATCTGGAAAAAATCGTAAAAAAATATTGTATAGTTCAAAAGTTAGACCATTTGCCATGTAGTAAATATCTATTTATGACGCTCCTCTGTAACATGCATAACCCATAAACTTCACATCCGGTTTATTCTCTGAATAATCAGAATTGCGTTATATATACATGTATGTCAAATGGTCTAACTTTTGAAATAATCAATAAAATTTCACGAAATTTTCAGGGGTGTTGCCAAATGACTATAGGTAATAATGGTTACAATATTTCGTTACAAACGCTTGTGAATTGACTCACTGGATACTGGAAAAATAACTTTCATTTTGGACCATCCTCCAGCGTCCGACAGGCTATAGTTATTAGGCCTAACTTATCCTATGAAATTGAATTGCCAAATGACTACACCTTATTAAAGACGTACGATGATATATATAGGGAGGGGGCTAAAGTTTTTGTTGGTTGCAAAATTTGCTTGCCTCCATAAGAAAACAATATTTTTTGGTGGCGCAGAACGTCTGACAATTTTTTCTAGTCCCCCCCCCCCACCAGATATCTAATTGTGTGTCCCTATGATGTTTTAGAAATAGGAAAAAAAAAGATTATTGATCAGTGACACTGATAGTAATTAACACTAGGTAGCCTATGTTTCATATTGGTCTTTTGGACAAATTTCCTCCAGAGCTGGACAGACTTTAATCATTCTCTAGGTCTGAATATATGCCAGCCTTTCCTTAGAGCCTAATAGACATAGCCCACATGCTAGTCTAGACCACGTTGTCGTTGTGGGGAAAGTTCATGTTCATGTATTTGCCATATAGCGCTTGGCGCCAGAAATAGGCCTAACTGCCAATAGTTCAGTAGTTAGACAGAACACTAAAAGGACAAAGAGTGGGCGACACAGGCTGTGACAGAGACACTGACACTGACAGTGTCACTGTCAGAAAAATTTAAAATCTGGTAGACCACGACGGCGTCGTCAATGGCATGAGTAAGCTACAGTATGTTTTACACTTTACTCTCTAGATTAGCCCAGTAATTGGGGCTAGTCTACATAGCTACATCGTCGTCCACGGCATGAGCGACATTTTGTATAGGCCTACATTAATTAGTCTACTACAGTCTCACGCTAGACTGAAGGCAAAGAGTAGCCTATCTACGAAAAAAATGTAATGTAGACTATAGGCCCAAGCATAGTTTATAATATTTGTAAGTCTAGAGATCTATAGGCCTATGCGTGATTCTAAATCAGCCAAAAAATAGCGTCTAGAAGGCCAGTCCCACTGGCGGAAAATCTGCTACGCCGTAACACGGCTCACGCGGATGAAACCTTTTTTGAAATTATTTTGCAACGCCTTCATCCGCACTGTCCCAGCAAGGCAGATGAGTGCGGACCAACCCCATCGAAGTGCAATTACGCAGTAACCTGCCAAATGGCGGTACGATTACGCCCAAACACGACCACACACGACCAAACACAACACAACACGCCAAGTGATAGCAGATGAACGCGGGTCGATTATGATCTAACACGACCTAACACGACCATATCACGACCTATCAAGGAATAATACGCCATAAGACGCTGTAACACGAGACACCGCATACACCGCCATGCACCGCGTTGGGGTGCGATACAAGGCGGTTCGATTACGCCTGATTACGCCTGTAACGCGGACTGAGTACGCCACAAGTGCGGATGAACATGTATAGATTACGGCGTACACGGCATGTCACATTGTTTGTTTGTTTGTTACTTTTTAGTCTACACTTGGCATGATATTTTGGGTGTTCAGTGGTACAGTTTAATAAAACTTTATAACAGTCATCCTCTTGTTTAATCCCATCATTAAAATTACAGTGGAGACCCGGAAATCGGACCACCCATGGGACTGACTGAAAGTGGTCCCATTTTAGAATCGGTTCGATTTGTGAAACCATGCAGCTACTTTTAAATGAAGAAATACTAGTCAGTCTCTTTATAGATATGCCTTGTAACGTGTTGATATAAGGGTCAATTATTAAAACAATGTATTAAATATGACGTCATGATATAATAAAATAACAACACACAAATAAAATAAAATGTTTCATTAAATGCATATAAAGAAAAATATATAAACAAAAATATTTATAGTGGCATCATTTAGGCAATCACGTGCACTTGCAAGTTCGTTTAGTCCTTTAGAAGCACAAAATTGTGCGTTCGCAGTTTCGCTAAATGTTTTAGGAGCAGTGGCATCGTCAGCGAGAGCTTCTTCATTATCATCATCACTGTCATTTTCATCAATGTCTGTGGACTCTGCCATATTATTCTCCCAGCCCTTTTGGAGATTTTCTGTGGCTGGCACTGGATGGGCCAACTCTAGATAGTCCGAGTCATTATGACCAGCTTAGAGTAAAACATGATCTCTTTCATTACGTTCCCTAGTGTGATAGTATCGTTTGTTTAGGGCGATCAGGCCATGCAGCTGTGAACGGGGAATAGATCAGCCATGAATAACTCTTTGTAACTTACAGTCCATTTAACTGGATATAATTTATACTTTCTCGCATGAAAATACATCAGATAATTATTCCGTTTAATATGTGTAGCTCATACAGAAAATCATGACGGAATTGTTATGTTTTGCTTGACTATATGAATTTACATAGCAATTGGTAAGACTTTTGAGATCGCCGAGCAGCCTAGCGAATTATAATCTTCTCGAATTATGATCATGTTATAAATATGATTATCTGTTTGTTTGTATCGCTTGTATTAATTGTTTTCTATTTCAGTATCTATTTATACGCTAGGCCTATCTGTATTAGACACACATAGCCCTTAAAATATCCTGCGAAATAAATGATTGGTGCACGCCGAATGTTATTTTTGTCAGCGTCTTTGTTTAACCTTGTGGTTTCTATAGACCACTAGTTCAATTATTGCTACAACACTTACAGTGCTAATATAACTTCCTATAATTTAATAAATTATTAAATATAAAAAGTTCACCTAAATTGTGCTGTTTTATCTAAACAACATACACTTTCACACTAAGCTGTCATCGTAAGTTCGCGCTCTGTAAATTATTTTGAGCTGTATTAACAAAGAAAGACGGTCGTAGGAGATAAAACACTACACATTTGAGAATGAACCAAACAAAGAGGCGCGATTCAAATAAGGGCCATGACATGATAAGGCGAGTGATTGCAATTTGCACAGATGACAATGTTTAAATGTTGAATTAACAGCGCTCACAAGCGCTAATCCTTTCCGTGATCCAATCTGAACTCAGTGGATCCAGCCAGCGCTGGTCAGTTTTGTGGATCCAGGCAGCTCTGGTCCTCAGCCAACGCTGGTCCATTGCTAGATTCAACCAGATCTGGTCCCTTTATCATATCAGACCAGGGCTAGTGAACTTAGTGAAGTATGCCAGTGCTGGTCCCTTAGTGAATCCAGCTACAGCTGGTCCCATTAGTGAATCCAGCCGCAGCTGGTCTCTTAATTGATGCATAATTATATAACTGTGAACGTGTGAATTTTATTTTTTGCTCTTGGGCTGATCCGTTTTTCGAGTCCTTTTGGAATTTTGGACTGAAAAAGGGTGGTCCGTGTCCCGAATCGCGGGTCGGTCCGCTTTCTGAATCAGATAATACATTATGTGAATGGGGAAAATTTGGGACTGAAAAAAGTTGGTCCGTATTCCGGGATGGTCCGCTTTGTGAGGCAGTCCGACACCGGGTTTCCACTGTATCTTTATAAATATCATTAAATCAATTGGCTTTGGACATGGTTACGGTTATGAACATTAAAGCTATCTGTTTAATAATAAATTTAATATTAAAAATCTTAAACATAATACATTGTGACACAACTCGAAATAACAGCAGTTTTGGTTTGTTTCTACAAATCAAACGCCACATGTCTCCTCTTCAGGAAAATTGATAAAAATGGATGGAGATTGAACATATTTTCGATAACATACAGCCTTCAAATATTATGGTGATGGATATTATTGGATAGTTAAAGAAAGTAATGGGTTGACATGGGTGGTAATTTTAATGTAAATTAAATTTTGTGACTAGTTTTATAAACTACTTTCACGGATAATAATGACATGAGGTACTAACTTACTAATTTCACTGTTTATGGGGTTGTACATCTCAATCGTGTCTTGCTGCCATGGGACAGCACTGACTGGGGATGAGTAGTAAGCTGTCAAATATTCACGCAGCAGTCTGGTCGCTCTCTGTTGCTCAGCTAACTGTAACTGCCAAGCCATGAGATGAATGCGGCGACATGAGATGCATTGCAGGACATCCATTGTAGAGATCTAGAGCAACTGGGTGCAGATATTAGAAGGTCAAAGACGCCAATAACCAGTGCGCCCAACCGCCCTCTTTTATAACGCGTACCCCTACCCGCAAAAAAATAATAATAAATGTTGTGTCGAGGCGTCTCATGTTGTCTCGTGGCGTCTCATGTCGTCTCAAAACGTACCACGGCTACGCTACGGCGCCTAATGGCCAAGTTGCACCATCCTGATAGTCGCGGATCATGTACTTCCGCTTGAGCGTCATTGGTCGTGATTGGGCGTGTTTTATCCGCCATCTGACGTAACTGGTGCGTGCTCATCCAGGTATCTTACGCGGTGCGGCGTCATGAAGCGGGATCACGCATACCATGTCGTAGCTGGTTCGCAATGATCCGCACTGAGAAGTGGCAGGCTGATCTTTGTTGAGAAATCATGACAAATTACGACAAATCACGCCAACTCACGCCACCTCACGACCTCATCACGCCACTTGGTGGTGCTATCACGACACAGCGCGGATGATTTTCGGCGTGATTGCAAAGCGAAGTTTCAAAATTTTTTTGAACCAGGTAAAAAAACATTTCAACGGGCGTGATCGTTTTGCGGGTGGTGGTGTCTGAGGGCGGTTCTTAGCGGATCCATTACGACATAGGGCGGACCTTAACGTCTATTCATGACTATTAACGACATTCCACGGCTCACCACAAAAAGCTGCACCCGATAGGTCGTGTATTGGCGTGATGTGTTTTTCCGCCAGTGGGACTGTACTTAATTCGTAGTCTACATACCACCTAACTTGTTTGTTTGTTTGTTTGTTTGTTTGTTTGTGTGTTTGTTTGTTTGTTTGTTTGTTTGGCCCTACCTAACTTGGTGACTTGGTCTTAAGGCACAGCTTCTCAACGGCCACTTACAAATCTCTCTGTTTTCCGGTCTAGACTTTCATGACCTGCAGAATGGGCTAAAAATCTTCCACGAGTAGCCCCATAGATTTCCGTATTCCGTTTTATTGTACCATCAAATCTGAGGCCTGAGTATGTGAATGACGTCATCGCTTGATACATAATTCGCCGCACACACGTGTTGCCATCACTCGAGCAATATTGCTGCGCTTTGCTCAGCATTTGCCCGATATAATATAATAAATATAATATTTATATAATACACAGACGGCTACAGGATAGCTCGCAGTGAGTCAGTACTCTTAGGCTTACTTACTTACTACTTCTTCTTCCAAATACTGGCCTAACTCCAATATTGAAGACGGGGGCCAGGCATGTGTGTGGGTATTTTATCCATATTTTCTTTAAATAGAGTACCTCTTCGTACAGGAAAGTTATAATGGGAGTCATTGGGAGTCATTACGTAAACGAGGCTGCCCATAGAGTTACATTATGAGGAATCACATACAATTAGCCACTGCCTTCTTAAAAAGAGAAAGAACAATAGCCTACAAGGTAGGCCCTACAAGAAGTGCTATCATGGTCATTTAGGTGTTACTGAAACTGTGCAAATAGGCCTAACTTGATTCAAATATTGCATCAACAAGATAGTGAATGTGTGTGATAACTGTAACTGATAAACGTAAAAGTGTGATCATCTATTTTTGGTGCAGGGATAGAAATGTCATGGTGGTTGTTATTTTATTTAAGGAAAATGTGGCTATATATTGATGCTGGCCTTAAAAGCATCAACTGTGGAGGCCTGTGGGATTCGTGGGGGTAAACTGTTCCATGTTATGATTGTTCTGGAGAAAAAACTGCACTTAAAAGCATTTATGTTGGTTTGGTATAGTTGGAAGTCGAAGGGGTGAGTGCGGGAGTCATAATTTTTGTTGGAGATATGGGTGAGATGGTGTAGACACAACTACGTTTATTTAATTCTGTAGAGCATGATCAGTCTTGAAATTTTCTTTCTTTCTTTCTCTTCAAACAACTTTCATGAGTATGTCCCTAGTGAACACGTAGGCTACAGGGCATTGATCCAGCTATAAAGACGTCAGCCCGTGACACCATCGTGACGCCAACACAACAAGGTTCACTCAACAAACTCCCTTCTTCTAGGACAAACGTCGTGTTTATTTCTCCTCGTCTGTGTAGAACACATATAATATACAGATACAGTTACATGGGCATTTCACTCTGCCTAACCGTGATAGAGAACCTAAACCCTTGGTTTACAGCTTGGTCAAAAGTACAGCAAGCCCCACGCACTGCACTACTGCCTTGCACCGCCCTCCGGCCTGCACTAGTCCCGCATTGAGCCCGCTCTCCTGTGCCCACCAACGTCCATCCCTTATATATGCACTTTACATTATCATAATCGCAACATTTATTTAACATATAATTAGGCATCATCATAATATGAACATTGATTTAACATACATTTACACGCATGTAGGCCTCCCTCGTCCAGCCCACGCGACAGACCCGCGGACGCCAGTCCGTCTGAGTGGACAGCCTATCTTGATGGCCCCGGTGATCTCTAGCAGAATATGCCCGGACCGTCTGGATTACATCCTGAATTACAGCCTGGATTACAAATGAGTAATTCATTGTAACTCATTGTAGCTGGCCAGTCCAATCTTTTATTCCAGAATCCCATCATACGCCAATCCGTACCGCATCAACCCACGCACGGATTGTCGTGTTTGATGGTGCCCGTTCTGGACAGGTCAATAGCAGCATAATCTCTGCGTTTGGATATGCATACTTTTACACAGTGTTGGTGAAATGCTGGCCCACTGTCTTCAACGCTGGCCCAGTATCACGCCCGTACTGGATTAACGTCTCGTGTTTGCTGGGTCACTACTCCTTAACTTTACGTATATAATTATGCTGATACCACCAGTGAGAATAAGGCTATGCACGAGGCTATAGGTCAGACCGTCACCATCAAAGGGGAGGAATAATGCCTAAAGTGGTAATACCAAGCTATGAGTCTGTGAGGAGAGACAGAAGCGCCCTAAGGGGGGGGGGAGCTTGGCAATATAAATTAAAAAGGAGATGCCTATAGCATTGTGTATACTGATCAGTTCAATGCAGAAAGTAGCTATAACATTCAAACAAAGGGGCAAGGAAAGATCATCAAAATCTGTCTATACTCCTCCAGGCAAAAAGTCGAGTTAGAGACACTAAAACACCTGACTGATAAATACGATCAATGCATAACCACAGGAGATATTAACTCAAATCATGCATACTTTGGCAATGACAAGAGTGACAGCGCTGGCGACGCTCTTTTTAACATTACTGAGGAGCTGAACCTCACAGTATTCAATGATAAGTCTAGCTTTGACATACTGTCGAAACTATGCTGGCAACAGTATGGGAAGCATATTTGATCTTGCCCTTGCTTTCAGGAAGATGGACCCCAAAGTCAGTGTCGATGTAGGGAGTGACCATCTTTCAGTGCATATTAGATCTCATCAGGTGGAGAAAGTCCTAACAAAAGCAGTTCACAGGCTAGACAAGGCTAATTGGCAGAAATACTGTAAGGAATTAAATTCAGTTGACATGGGTGACCTCGATCACCACACCAGAGGGATCAGAACAAGCTGTTGGACTGCTTGTAACTTCTATGATTTGTGCCCAGAAACAAAAAGATCAAAATGTATATATCTCTGAGAAACGTCTGAGCTGATCAGAGAAAAAAGAAAAGATAGAAGGCTAGCTATGAGATTCAGTGACGAGCCCGAGTACAAGACTGCACAAGAGCCTGACCAACCAGGTCAAGGACTTCATCAAAACAGACAAGGAAACTGCTTGGCAAGAGCAGATTAATAAACTCGATGCAGAGGAGCAGGGTTCTGGAACTCGTTTTTCTGGCTAATGGGGGCCAAATCTAGAAGAACAAGGAAAACTCCTCTCATGAGAAGTGATGGTACTCACACTGAAAAAGACAAAAAGAGAGCTGACACCTTTGCAGCCTCGCTTGAAAAGGTCCACCACGTCCACCAAGGGGCCATTTTTGACGTTGAGTTCAAAGTTGAGGTAGAGGGCACTATTAAAAAAGGCATGAAAGGCTCTTCAAGCCATTAGTAAGCCACGATGAGCATGAGACCCTATCCCCAATAACATCAGGGGAAATTAAGGCTTACCTGAAAAAATGCAAATCTATCTCAGCTCCTGGTCTGGAACGGTATCAGATAATGTGTACTGAAGCAAGCAAATACCAAGGTTTATCAGGCCCTGGCCAAAATCTGTAATGCTTGCATGGCTACAGGACACTATCCTAAGCTATGGAAAAAGGCTGAAGGTATCACGATACCTAAGCCAGGCAAAGACGGAAAAACACCAGGGAACTATATCAGGATGTTGAGCTGCTTAGGCAAACTCTTTGAACAAATGCTAGCTGGTAGAATAAGGGACTTTCTTAAGAAAGAAAAGTTCTTTATTTAATGTCAGAATGGCTTTGGAAACAAGCGCAGCACAATGGAACATGTGTTCAGACTGGTAGAGGAAACTCAGCTGAGACTCAATAAGAAATGAAAAGGTGGAGTAATCTTTATTGATGTCAAAAAAAGCATTTGACTAGGTATGGCATGACGGGCTCAGATACAAGCTGATGAACAGCAGCTTACATAGAAAGATTATATGGCTGATCTCATCTCTTCTAACTGACAGAGGGATTAAAGTCAATTGCTGTAACAACTCACTTCTCAGAGGAGCTGATTCTCTTGCTCCGTCGCGAAGCAGAGTGGATCAGCCTGATGTAGCCTAGTATAGGCAATAGATATAGAGATATCTATGGCATGGGCTAGGCCTACCTACTGTGTAACTACTAGATCTGGATAGATATAGTCTTGGTCCACAGCACATGAATTGATTTAGGCCTAAAGGTAGATAAGATAGTTGAAAGTGAATAATGTTGATAAAAAAGTTAGACTTATAGCCATAAGCCTAGGCCCTAGATATTTATAGAAAAAAGTTAGGCCTAGTACCGGTACATATAGAGTATAGGCCCTTGGCCTAAGACCAGATTCTTCTATTTCGTCTAGTCTTTGCATTAATTTATTAGACAATAGACTTAGCCTACTTGAGAAAGTAAAAATAGTTTGAAAAAATATTGAGGACCAGTAGGCCTACAGTAGGCTAGGTTAGCCCTGATGGCCCTCCACAAAATATCGTCATATTTGAATTTGGTAGGCACTTAAATGCCTAAATAATTTTTGACAAGTTTCTAGATAAATTTTGACATTCTTACAGTAAAAAGTGACAGTTTAGCGTGTCCCAGGGATGTGATTGTCTCAGTATGTTACCATAGCCTAGTCTGTGGTGCAAAAACTGAAAATTAAAAAATCCCTGGAAAATTTAAACCATCTGAATCAGGTACACTAACAACTATTGAAATTTGACTTATAAAAAAATATCAAGACTGTCACGGTTAAGTGACTACTCCAGCCTACATTATTACAAATTTGTCAGGACTTCTAAATGCAGACTGAACAGCCGAGCGAAACTGTATAGAAATAATCAGCTTAACCGGATGACATTAGGATACTTATCGTTCAGATGACACATATCGAACAGACGATAAAACAGATCGATATCGAACAAAATCGACAATTAATAATTATCGATATTGAGGGGAAAAAGCGTCGAACAGACAATTCAACAGAACTTACAAATAAATAAGCTCCAGAAAGGCACAAAACTTTTGACAACTATCTACACGCTTTTTTATAATATAAAATCACTCTGACATAATTATATACACAGTATGACACAGTATTCATAAACGATAAGTCACCTTACAGCTGGTGACTTGGCAGCAACAGAGATATGCTTTAGCAGATCCCTGTTGATGCTACAACATATGAAAGCTTATATAATAAAATACCGGATGAATAAATGCTCACCCGATACTAACTTACTAGCAATCTATCACTAGTGACAGTACATGGTCACAATATGTTATTCAAATGGAATATGCCACACCAGGGGGTATCTATATACCTGATGGTGCAATAAATATTACTTTGTGCCAGTTAACCCTCCTCTGGATTACAGGGTATAATAGGTGTAGTACAGTTAATGAGTCTATTAGGCTACCCAGTGCCACGAGTTATGTCCCGGCCCCACAGATCCTTACACTAGGTCACTAACGGGTCTTACCGGGCACCAACCCGGCTTCCACCTTGGACACTAGATGATCCCAAGTAAGTACCATTTACATCTGGATCATAACCCTGACTCACTGAGCATCTAATCAGAACTCCCGATCACCTAATCTCTGATATAGGCACCACTGCCTACCCTACATAACCGATCACCTAGCCTTCTAGACCTAGGCACCACTCACGCTGTTTTTAACAGACACACATTTCTCACCACTAAAGGCAATCTTAATACTTGAACTTGAAACAATAAAGTAAAGTACAATAAATAATACTATCGCCTGTAGATTACACTGAAAAATATCGACTTGGAATAATAAAATGGGCTTTGTAGCAAAGGTAATGGTCAGGACATGTGATATCTTGTAATGATAATCAGGTACAAATTATGTGGATCTGGACTATTAGTTTAACTTGATAATTAAAGGACTTGAACTGAGATCAATAATATCAATTACCAACTGACTGCTAGATTGTGATGTCTATCACTCTGTATGACAGTCTGATCTTACTAGAGTCATAGTCATTATAATGTTACATAGCTTTAAATCTGATATCAACAGCATCACTGAAATTAAAGGTGAAAAGAATTAATTACGATTTAAATACAGACAGTTTCAATTTGGAAGGGCTGTGTTAATAGCAGCGACCAATTCACCATGCCATGTGCTAATTCTCCTACCTGGAATGTTTGATTTTAAATGCTTGAGTCTTGACAATTTATGTTCTATTCAGAATAAATACCTGATATTGATCAGTAGATTGTATAATTTGTAAGTCTAAAGTAAGGTTAAAGTTAAAAGCACATGGCTGGATCACACATGGTCGTAGCCTGGCACTGGTCTCTACATGAATATAGGTCTGTCCTGGTCAATGGTCTGGAGAAGAAGGGCTGAGACAACCCTGGATCAATATTACTGCGCCATTGCAATATACAAGACCACATGGTGTGATCAGGCTGCGGAATTACACATCGTTACACAATGGATAAAGAGTCCAGTTCATTGTGCCTCTTAAAATACACTATTCAAGACATATTAGATCGATATAAGCAATCTATAAATAACAACTTAATAATACCTGACATCTGACTATAGATTACAAACATAACATTCAGAATTAATTAAAGATATAGATATTCTATCAAAATTCTAAAAACCGGGGGTTCACTTCCTATAGCTGGGTCAGGAAGTGGTCTGTTAGAATATAAACACAGGATAAGGTCTCACTGCACAAAAAAAGGTACAGTGATAAAACCCTTCCCGTCACAAGACTAATCATATAATCATGCATAAATTCAAATCTTCGTGTAGCCTACCATGAACTATATTATAAAGTAGGTTATGCGGGATTTTGTACCCAAGGGGTTGATATAATGTGTTTACGGTACTTGGTTTGAGAGATGTTAATATATGGTGGGCCAATATTGTCCCAACACCAATAATAATGTATTTGGTTTACTGTATGACATGTAAATATATGTTGGGCCAATGTTGTCCCAACGCCAATAGTAATGCCGGCCTACGAGCAGGAGGCCTACATGCAGAAGGCCTACCTGCAGAAGCAGTGAAGCATGAGTGACTCGGGATGTATGATAATTGTAGAGAATGTATGATTGTGTACAGCTGAGGTTTTCTGTTAAATAGGCTTGTATCGGCGTCATTGGGCAACACTTTTCTGTTTCGGCTCTCTACAAGATCTTCCAAAATTGGGGACCTACCATGTTCCGGCCTGAGTTTGACTACTCCTGAGGTAACCTGGAACACTCACGTCGTTAGTCCACTTGATCATCGCTTTCTGCGACCTGGAGGATAGACGAAGGAACCGAGATATCGTGGCGAGTGTTTTCTAGACTTTACTATGTAAACCTCACCACGATGATCATTGCTAAGGAGGTGGATTATATGTTGAAACATGATATAACCGAGCCTAGCTCGAGTAGCTGGAGCTCACCATGTATTCTTGTTGCTAAACCAGATGGTTCTAATAGATTTATTACTGATTTCAGGAGAGTAAATTCTGTTACCAAGCCAGACAGTGTTCCTATACCACGTTTATTAGATTGTATTGATATGATTGGCAATGCAAAATATATTAGTGATTTTGACTGTTTAAAGGGATATTGGCAGCTTTCATTGACGGACCGTGCACGAGAGGTCAGCCTTCTGTACTCCACGTGGCTTGTGGCAGTATAAAGTAACCCAGTTTGGTATGCGGAATTCCGGCGCAACTTTCCAGCGCTTAATCAACAGGAGTGACCAGGAAGTTGAGGAGAACAAAAACATATGTTGATGACGTAGCCACGTGGGCAGACAGTTGGCAGGAAGATCTCGGGCACATACATAACCTGTTTATAGAGGTCAGAGCAGCTGGATTAGGCATCAATCTAGGTAAATCTAATTTTGAAAAACCGCAAGTATTATATCATGGTCATGAAGTTGGTTACGATACTGTTAAGCCGAATATGGCTAAAGTAGCCGCTATAGCTTTGTTTCCACCACCCACTGATCGTAAATCTTTAATGCGTTTCCTTGGGATGGTTGGATTTTTCAGGCGTTTTTGTCAGAATTTTGCTGATATATTAGCACCTTTGACTAATTTATTGAAAAAGGAAGTAAAGTTTATATGGACTCCTGTTGAGCAAGAAGCTTTTGAAATGGTTAAATCAATGTTGACCTGTGAGCGTGTGTTGAAGGCACCTGATTTTTCTAAACATTTCAGTTAGCAGTCGACGCTAGTGCTATCGGTATGGGAGCCGTCTTGATGCAGGTAGATGACAACGGAATTGATCATCTGGTGTCTTTTTATTCAAAAAAGTTGGATAAACATCAGCAAAATTATTCTGTAGTGGAGAAAGAAGCCTTGTCACTGTTGGTGCTCTACGACACTATAATGTGTACCTAGGTTCTTCTCCACATGTTACAATTGTATATAGTGATCATAATCCTTTAGTGTTTGTGCAGAGGATGAAAAATGACAACCAGAGACTGTTGAGGTGGAGTCTAGCTTTGTAGGAATACAATGTTGAAGTAAGGCATATTAAAGGATGTGATAATGTAGTGGCTGATTGTTTAAGCCGTATCGCTTAGAAACTTATCATGATATGATAATCAATAGAATGAATGATTATTGCAGTACTTAAATAAGGTGACTGATTATTTACACCGCATTGGTTAAGTGTGTAAAATGATATTGTAGACAATGTTATATTCGTTACAATGTATTGTAGTTAAGAATAAAACATGGAAAAAGTTATTATAACCTTTTTCTTTTTGACGGGGGAATGTTTTGGGATTTTGTACCCAAAGGGTTATTATAATGTGTTTACAATACTTGGTTTGAGAGATGTAAATATATGTTGGGCCAATGTTGTCCCAACGCCAATAATAATGTATTTGGTTTACTGTATGACAGGTAAATACATGTTAGGCCAATGTTGTCCCAATGCAAATAGTAATGCCGGCCTACGTGCAAAAGGCCTACCTGCAGAAGCAGTGAAGCATGAGTGACTCGGGATGTATGATAATTGTAGAGAATGTATGATGTGTACAGCTGAGGTTTTCTGTCAAATAGGCTTGTATCGGCGTCATTGGGCAACACTTTTCTGTTTCGGCTCTCTAGAACAAGATCTTCCGAAATTGGGGGTCTACCGTGTTCCGGCGTGAGTGTGACTACTCCTGAGGTAACCTGAAACACTCACGTCGTTAGTCCATTTGATCATTGCGTTCTGCGACCTGGAGGATAGACGAAGGAGACGAGATATCGTGGTGAGTGTTTTCTAGATTTTACTATGTAAACCTCACCACGATGATCATTAATCTGTTGTCTATTTTCCAGGTCGCTGGGGTTTGGGTATTATTGTTTTTATTATTTTGTTGTGTGTGCTGATGAATGACTCATGTGTGATTGAAATAATTATATTATTGTTAACGAGGGTGTGATATTGTTAACATTGATATTGATGTTTCATATAGTTTAGTAATGTTGGTACATCTTTGCGAGATAAGTAACTAATTCTCTTTCATATTGTTCAGCATAGGATCACTTAAATTTATCTTTGAAATGGTTTGAGATAGCGCAGATAACATTTTACGAGAATATTATCTGCGTTAACCAGGCATTTTGAGTAATTGTCAAACTCGAACCTTTATTGATATTTGACGCATATTTTCTATGTATTAAAGTTTGCTTCTCTTTTCATATTCTGGACCGTTGAAGATAGAGTGTATCGTATATACCACATTGTACTGTTTGTATGATTCATGAAATTAAAATGTCAATGAATGTGAATTGTTTTGTTCTTATCATTACCGTCAGTTCAACCTCGTCTGTCTCATACTAGTCTTTTGGATCGGTATGTTACGTCCCAAATTTGTATGTATCTATTTCAGTAATTAATTCCCCTTAGTGTAATTCCATCATAAACATCCCGTAACATAAGTAAATTTAAACTATTCTCTCAACAGAAAGTACATTGGGCCTAATACTAGTACGCCTTCAGTTTAATCTACGTTGCAATATAAAGCCAATAAATCAAATAACAATAAATATGTCAAATATTTTAATGATGATTATTATCTTGCATGAAATACAAAAATTGTTTACCATTATAGTCCCCCTACAGTGATAGGCCTACACTTTGCATCAATTTCTTTTTAATAATGAATTACTACAAGACCATATTATTAGTCCTGCAGCAAACTGTGGATTTTTTGGGATGATCTACGATAACCTTGTTGTTGTCGATCATTTTCTCCCTTTTAATTATGCATATCTAACATGCCTATAATGATATCTGTGCGGATGCAGCCTTCTCACCTTGAGCGATTTGTTTAAGATTTAAAATATCTTTCTCAATATTTGAGATAGAGACTTAATTTTTTTCAGCAAACCATATGTTTTCGGTAATAAGAAATACAATAAAACACATCAAAACTTTATTTTACATCATTATCATTCAAAATTAAAAATGGCAGCCATTAAAGCATTAAAGTCATCATATCTTCCTCAATATTTGAGATAGATAGGCCTACTTGATTTTTTGTCCAAAACACTTGTTCCGATATCTAGGAATACAATCAAACACATGAAAACTTTTCTGATATCATTATAGGCCTACCATACAAAATTTAAAATGGCCGCCATTAAATCACTAGAGCTAAAATAATTATCTTCATCAATAATTGGGGGATGAGATCATTTCACAAACCATATGTTTTCGGTACGGTATCCGAGAATACAATGAAACACACAATACCTTTATTTGACATCATTATCGTGAGAACAATTTTATGTTAACCCCTATATTTATACAATTTCTCATAGTAATGCAGAATCAAAAGAGAAAAATATTATCAGCCAAAACAAGATCCCCCTTTGGCCAGGTTTGGGGCCAAAGTACTCGGTACCTTGGTTCTTTGGTACTCGAGTACCGATTTTGCAGTACTCGTCGGTACTCAGTACTCGTACTTTGTAAAAGTACTTGTACTCGTACTTGTACTCAAGTACTTTTAAAAATAAAAGTACTTTGAACGAGTACTTACGAGTACTATAGTCATCTCAAATTGATTCAAAATAGCTCACAGCCAAATTCCAAATCATTATTGCTATTGCTATTGCTACTATTATTGCAGGATATGGAACATTCAGTTAATGATTATTTTACCATCCGTTTAGCTATTATATTGAAAAATGATTTAATAAATACTTTGAAATTATTTCAAAACTAGTCCAATTACTTACATCAACTTTTAACAAAAGGGCACCTTTTCTACAATATCATGCAGCTAATTGCTTGTTCTGCCTTGTATATACTAGTATCCTCGTGTAGTTCACAAGATAATTAAATAACTATTCTTAAAAAAAAAGACAATGAGACGTTTCTTTGGAAAACAGGAATATGTGTTCATATATAACATTTACAAGTGACTATACTATACAGTAGGACTAGTAATCATTGAAGGGGGGGGGGGCGTGATTGTAACAATAATGTCGCGAGATTTAAGAATCACACAACACCTAGTTCTTCGCAGCTGAGCACCAGAAAACATAAGGCATTGAAACAATGGTGGTATAATGTTGGGCCAACGTTGACGACTATGTACCAAGATTACTATAGGTTCAATTAAATATCGTTTTTGTTGTGACGATCGATCGGTATTTGCATAATATTTGCACAATATTGGCCCAATTGCGTAGACACTTAGCCGACATTTCCCCAGCACCGGACACATAATTATATCACTTGAGTGAACAAGTAGTTTATAACTGTTATCTTTATAAAGCAGTTGAGACTCGGTGCGGACTAAGATATATTAAAACTGCCATAGCTCATACAACTCAGTACCAGTGTTGTGTAAATATAAAAAAAAACATGACCGCGACAACGCAACGTCTTATCTACAGAGACCTTACAATGCCGGGCCAATGTCCACGACATTGGGCCAAGAATTAACCAGCAAGTACGTAGGCTTAACACATGATATAACAGTAGGCTATTGTTCAAACAAAGATGACCGCAGATATTAGACGGCAAACATCACCCTTTAACTGCGGGACACCACTATTTTTTGTATATCATTATTACAAATTATTTATAAAGTGGTTCATCCAAAAAAATCGGATCGCTGTACATACTAAAAACAA